>CM031241.1:4153503-4753503 GCA_018340775.1 Taxus wallichiana var. yunnanensis | reverse complement strand
ATGATAAATTGTTTGAATGTTGAAGGCATTGTAAAGTTTTTGCAATGTTTTATTTTTGAATTGTTTTCCATTGTCAGTGATGAGGCGATGAGGAACACCAAAGTGACAAATGATGTGGTGGTTAATGAACTCACATATTTTCTGGGCTTTTTAGAGATGAGTGGTATGGCTTCCACCCATTTTTTATAGTATTCGGTAGCAGTGATGATCCATTGATGGAGTTGGGATGAATGAGGATTGATCTCTTCAACAAGATCCAAAACCCGTTGGGAGAAAGGCCAAAGGTCACGAGTGAATTATAAGGCATGACTATGTGTATGATGAATATTGGAATGTTGTTGGAATTTTACATAATTTTTTATGTAGGCGTAACAATCATGGTTAAGGGTTAGCTAATAATAGCCTAGGTGAAGAATACACTTAGTAATAACAAGGCCACTAAAGTGACCTTCACATATGCCATCATGAACCTCCTTAATGGTATAAGTAATTTCAGAACTTGTGAGGCATCATAAGAGAATACCATCAAAGCCGTGCTTATAGAGGATTCCTCCCAGGATGATGTAACGAGAGACCTTTTTAAGGAAGGTGTGTTGTTTGTTATGGGTAAGACCAGGAGGTAAGATGGAGAGAGAAAGGTAGTTGGAGTATTGTTTATACCAAATGTTACTCAGGTCAAGGGTATCGGTTCCAATTGAGTAAACATCATGAGGTAAATAAGAAGGTGAGTGGAGTCATTATATGGTGAAAAATCGTAGAATCGTAGGTGAAGCGGTATTTGGGAAACTAAGCGAGGCCATGGTATCTATAAATTTGTTGGTTGAACATGGGATGGTTTGAAGGGTGTAACGATCAAAGGTTGTCAAAAGTATGTCTACATGATGTTTATACTTTTGAAGTATCTCATTATGACATTATTACATACCATTGACTTGGTTTATGACCAATTGAGAATCACTAAAGATGTTGATTGATTTAACATCTAGGGCATAGGAAACTTGGAGACCTAGTATGAGCGCTTTGTATTCAGAAATATTGTTGGTACATTCAAAATCTAATTTGAAAGACAAAGGCATGGGTTCACCATCAAGAGGAATGAGGATAATACTAGCCCCACCCCCATTCTGACACTTTGAACTATCCAAAAAGAGTTTTATTTGGTATGGAGGTTTGTTCAGGGAAAGGGTAGTAATTGAATCATCTAGAAAGTCAAAATTAGAGGGTTGATCCCTGGAAATAGGTGCGTCGACCAATTGGTCACGATAGCATGGCCCTTGATGGACTTTTGATGAATGAATTTGAGGTCAAGATTAGCTAAAAGCATAAGCCATCGTGTGGCCCACTGATTTTGATAAGGTTTGGCATACATGAAGTGTAAGGGGTCAATGTTGGTCACAACATAGGTTTTATGGTTGAGTAGCTAATGATAGAGTTTGGTGGCAATGAAAAATAAGGCTAAACATTTTTTTCAGGATGGTTGTATTGGGTTTCATAGTCCAAAAGAGTGCGGCTTATGTAATAAACCACTGCTCCTGTGTTGTTCATCGCGATGAGCGAGCATGGCTCTAAGTAATGATTGGTAACTCGATATGTATAGGTAGAATGGTTGATCATCTTTAGGTGGAATGAGTACCAGTGGTTAGAGAAGGTATTATTTTAAGGCCTCAAAAGCTTTATGACAGTGATCATCCCATTTAAAGGAGACATTCTTCTTGAGCAGATGATGAAATGGTTGACATCGATAAGATAATTGGGAAATGAAATGGTGAATAGACTGCAACTTACCTTGTAGACTACGGAGTTGTCTAAGGTTAGTAGGCAGAGGAATTTCTAGAATGGCCTTGAATTTAGTAGGGTCAACTTCTATACCATGGAGGAAAATGATAAATCCTAGGAGCTTTCATGAGAGAACCATGAAGACGCACTTCTTAGGCTGAAGGTGGACACAATATTTAATGATGCGTTCAAAGATGGTTTGGAGGACTACAAGGTGCTCAGAGTGACATTTAGATTTGGCCAAGAGATCATCCACATAATCTTCCAATATACAATGCATGATGTCATGAAAGATGTAAGTCATAGCCCATTAATATGTGGCACCAAAATTTTAAGGCCAAAACGCATGATGCGATAGCAAAAGGTCCCCAAGGAGTGATGAATGAGGTTTTGTGTTGATCTTCGGGGCAAGTACAAAATTTATTATAACTAGAGAAGCCATCCATGAGTGACAACATCTCATGGCCAGTGGTAAGGTCAACTAGCTGGTCAAAACCAAGTAAGGGAAAGTCATCTTTCAGGAAAGCTAGGATGAGGTCATGGAAGTCCGTGCAAATTTGGAGTCCCTGGGTTGCTTTACTGACATGGAAAATGTTAGAAATCCAATGAGGATAATCAATGGGTAAGATGAAGGAAATGGAAAGAAGGCACTGAAGTTCTTCTTTAACGAGAAGAGAAATACAAGGGTGCATTTTCCTCAGCTTTTGTTTGATGGGTTTGGCATCGGGAACGGTTACGATATTATGGACCACTATGGTGGGGTTAATACCAGGCATGTCTACGTAAGACCAAGCAAAAGCATGGTTATGATCTCTGAGAAAAGAAGTGATGGCTTCCTATTTGGCAATATATAAATATTGTCCGATCTTTAGGATGTGTGGGTCATCTTGAGTATGAATGTTGATCTTGGTAGTCGATTCATTCAACATGTTTTACATCTAAGAAGGTAACAATTGATGAATATATGAGTCTTCTGCACCAAGGTAGGTGAGTATGGATTCATCATCCTAACATTGAACGATATTAATTGAAGGTGTATTATCATCGATCATTTCAGGATACAGGAAGGGAAGAGTGGAAGGGCCTCACCCTTGCGTTGATAAGTCAGAGGCCCCAAGGAAATGGTGTTTATGAAAAAAAGTTTAGGAGGGATAGATTTAGGATCCATCAACTCCATTGGTGAAGGTGGTGATGAAGGTTGAGTGGGTGAAGAAGGTGTAGAAGAGCTAGTGTCCTTAATGAGTTCAATATGGGCCTGTTTGGTAGGTGGTTCAGGAAATCCGATACCACTATAGTCATTATGTTTGTGGGTGGTACATGGAATAATGGTATGGCAGCCTTGCTCGTAAAATACAAAACCAAAACCCTTCCATGCACATTGGTGTAGGAAGGTGTGAAAAAAACAACAATTGGTAAGTGATTGGAAGTCAACAAAAAATGGGTAGGTTTGTGGTGGTGGTTTAGGTGTGTAAGTGGTAGTATCAAGTCCCCCATAGGTGAGACTAGTATGAAGGTAAGGAGGACCATAAAGGATATGTTCTCCTATATGGTGATTGTAACGTGGGTGTTGGTGAAGGCTTCCATACTCTTGTGGAGTAAGGAATGTGTTGACACTATATAAGCAGTACTCCCCTAGAGTGAGGCATTGAAAAACACCTTCCAAGGGATCAGTGGTTGGTATGTAGGTAGCTGGTATGGATAAAGTGTCGAGGTCGATGTTGAGGTAGAGTTAATGGATTGGGAAGCTAATGGGTCAGCTGTGGAGGTTATGGCAGTGGTAGGAATGGAGGAGGTATGTGCGGTAGAAGCAAAGAGCTATACTGGTAGGTGGAGGCGTAGGTAAAGAAGTAGCGGTTGTGGAGGTAGATGGCTTAATAGGTATGAGCACATCATTGGGTTGGTAAAGCATGTTGCATGTTTTGAAAGGTGAGGGGTTAGCTAGAATGGTATAAGCGTGTCCTTCATGCTCAAAATTTACACAGCGATGCAAAGTGGAAGGAACACAACCCATGACATGAATCCATGGTCTGCCAAGCAATAGGTTATATTAGAATTCCCCTCTAAGACATACAACAATTCTAGAATAGTGTGGGGGCCCATGCGAATATGGAGGATGATGGTACCTAGTGTAGAAGTGGTAGTGTCATTAAATGAACACAACATGAACAAATGTTTATGCATGCAATTGTCAGGTATGTGCATTTGAGCGAATGCATGGGATGAAATGATGTTAATGCTAACACCCCCATCAATCATCACACGACGTACCCGTATGTTGTTTATGTGGATAGAGATGAAAAGGGCTACATCTAGGACATCTTTTTGGCATGGTGCGATCTCTTCCTTTGAGAAGCTAAGGGAGGCTACTTGGTGAATAGGGTGGGGTGAAGATGAAGGTGGTAATTTGGTGAGAGATGCTACATGATGGGGTGTGATAATGGAGGCTATGGGTGTAGAGTCATTGGGTAAAACCTCAATAGATTGAAAAACCTCCATGAGAGCTTGATGATGGGATTCTGAGGTTTGAATGAGGTCATATAAGGAAATTTTAAGGGGATATTGATGTAATTATTTGAGCATGGTACAATGTGTGACACCATTAGAAATGGGGTACGTGGGGTTGCGGATAATGATTTTAGGCATGGGTATAGATGGTATGGTGGGTATAGGATTGGTTAGTGGGTCGGTTTCCTTTTCTTTTCCCTTATCCTTCTATGCACGTGTATCATGTTGATTTGAGGAGTTTTTAAATGGAGAAGGTCTAGGATGAGTGGTATAACGACATGAAGGGAAAAACCCTACTGGAGGAGAAAAGCCCTATGACATGTGTTGGGTGCAATTACATTTGGGTGGTGGCGTGGCAAGTTCTCCGATACAAACCATGTTAATTTCAAATTTTGGGGGTAGCTCTAGGAGTTGTGAGGGTGGATGTTGTGGTTGTTGAGTGGGCAGTGTGGGAATGGGTGTTGGTTTAGTAGGATCCTTATTGAGAAGGTCCTCATCGTCAAAGTTGGCCATTGGAGGACACAACTAGATAAGGATGGTTTTTAAGGCCTTAAAATTCTCCACATTGTGCCCTGACACACGATGGTATGCACAAATTTTAGTATCGTCAAACCCTATTGGCTTGGGTTTGAGGGGGTCATAAGGTTTGAGTGGTGGTAATGTGATGAAAGAAGTCTCAAAGAGGTTGGTTAAAATTTTGGCATAGGACCCTGCTAGTGGATCACAATGGGAAGTGAACATGGGTTTGGGTATAGGTGTGGTTGATTGTTGAGGAATAGTCTGTGGAAGAGGAGAGGAGCGGAGCAAGCTATGGGTTTAGGTCTTTGGTGTGGTTTTAGGTGTCAGTCATGCTTGTTTAGGTAGGGGTATAGTAGATGGATGGGTAGGAGGGTGTGTGGTCATTTTACTACCTTATTATGGGCTAGTGTAGTTTTTCTTTTTGGTTGCACCTTCTTGGGTAAAGGTGATGTGGGTGTACAAAGTCTAGAAGGAAAAGTAGATGGAGGAAGATTGTGAGTTACCCACGGGGATAACAGGGGTGCTATGAGGGTAGATGACACAGTCATGCTTGGGATGTGAGAGAAAACGACTAAAGTGTAGTGGGTAGTGAAGTAATAGCTGAGGGTATTGGAGGTATGGATGGTAGTGATGTTATAGGTTCGGGTGTAAGTCGTGTTGGGCATCGGGGTAAGTTAGAGGTTTATGAGGAACAAATGGGCTATTGTGTTTTTGGTTTATTGGTGGGTGGAGGTTTCTTGACCATGTGCGGAAGCTATGATCATAAGACAAATATGATAGGTGTAGGTGTGATTGGCATATGTGGTATGAGGTCAATGGGTTTGGCTCTTGTTTGGGTGTAGGAGTAGGTATGGTGTTGACTTTGGAGGATGTAGCTAAATCTAGTTTGATAGGTGGATGAGTAAGGTTGGTGGTCGGGGTGACCCCTAAAGTGGTAATAGGTTTAGTCAAGGCAAATGTTGTAGGTATGGGTTTGGGTTTAGGTGTAGGTTGAGTTATGGGTAAGGGTGTGGTTTGAGCTATAACAGGTGTCGTGGAAGGGGTTGTGATAGAGGTGGTTGTGTTTGGTTTGATTGGTCGAAATATTTTTGGGTAGATAGTGGAGGTATCAATAAGTGACCTCTATATCTGTCATTGAGATAGGAAGAAAAAGGTGCCCCATAGTAAGGATCTATCAACATAATCTAAGTGATCGACCAAACGTGAGAACGACACATCTGTAGGTGGAGTTAATGAGGACCTAATCCCAATTCCCGTAAAATGTGTCTTAGAGATGGGAAATTGGCTAGCTTTGGCTTCCATGGGTAAGAGAGTTGAAAGTAGGTCAAAGAGGAAAAGGTATCTAAACTGGGTCTATGATAGGTGGAGGAGATGATGGGAGCTTCTCTATAGGTGGAGGATATGTTGGGTGCTCCTCTCTGGGTGGAGGAGGTAATGGGTGATCCTCTATGGGTGGATGAGGTAATGTAGGTTTCATTTCTCTAAGTGGGAAAGTTAGGGGTGAGATGGTCTCAATGTCAAGAAAAGACTCCTCCATACGTTATGAAGGAGATGAAAGGTGTTTCTCTGTTGGTGAAGGAATAGGGGATGTTGGTTTTGTGATAAGGAGGATTTTGAGATAGGATGTCCTCTATGGAAGGAATATGGGGTAATTAGGAGGTGACAGTACATCATTAAAGATAACGTGAACCTCGTGGGTATGGGTATCGTGAGTTGAGGTCTCACCGATTTGATCGAGATGAAGGGGCATGGTTGGGAAATGGTTTCTTGTAGATGTGTAGGTTTTGGTTGGCAAGGTGCATTAGGATTATCCACGGTAAACTTGCCTTTCTCGAGCATTTCTTGGACGATATTCTTGAAAGTGATGCGATTCTTTGTCACTATGACCCTTTACATGATGATAATTATAGAAATCATGTTATTTATACCATGTGAGCATGGGGCAAGTAGGGTCAAAACTAGTGTGCAGTTTTATAGGTGGAAGGGTGATGGATTTGGCTTTGATAAGATTTTATAAGACAAAAGATTAAGGTTCCCGATTGCGGTATATTTCTTCTGCTCTCATCTAAATTGAAAAGTCTAGACAGTGAGAAATTAGATGAGGGGGTAGCCTGATTTGATGGATGTGTTGGGCCGTCCTTGAGTACCCGCTCAGATAGCGGTTCTCTTAGCTTTTGAATAATTGTTTTTGGTTTGGAAGAAGAAGAGGCATCACTTGACTTGAATGCTGAATTTTTATTGTGTAATTGGATTTTCTTCTCTTTGATGGACCGAATCTCTAACTTTCATGCCAAAGTGAATGCTTCATCAAATTTCGGAAGGTTTGGACCTGCAAGGTCAGTGATATATGTCTAGCATAAGCCCATGTTAAGAGCTCGATGAGTTATGTTAAGGCAATTGGAAGGTGAGTTGGTTGATCAAGCTACACCAAAGTGAGTAACAAAATTTGTAATATATTTGTCTTTATACTAATGCGTGGAGTATAAATCAGTCACGGTAACCTTCTTGATGATATTGATAGAGAAATGATCAAAGAAGGCTTGGGCTACCTGATTGAATAAGAATATAGAGTGTCTAGGTAACCTACTATACCAGTCTAATGTAGGTCCAATGAGGGACATGGGAAAGGTTCTCAAGAGCAAGGCATCATCATGAGCAATCAGATAACACCCATGTTTGAATGACCATAAATTCTATTGTGGTTCTTCTTTTCTATTGAAAAAATTGAATTTAGGCATTTCCCAATGCACATGGGGTATGAGCGGATAAGAATGGATGGGTGGGTGGGCTCGTTGCAAATCTCATCCTAGGTTCTAGGAGCCTAAAACCGATACATCCAATGTCCGCATCTTGTCCAACATCAATTTAATTAGGTCGTTGGTGGGTTGTGATGACCGGGTGTCTCTTATAGGATGAGAGAGTTGGTTTTGGGCATATAATAGGGCTAGCACTCTAGTGTATAGGGCTGCCATGTAGGTTTAATGAGAAGAAGGTAGTGAAATAGGGAGTACATACCTAGAGTGAATGATGGATGAAATAGGAGGTTGTTGGTAGTATGTATAGGGAGGTGGAAGGGTCATGGTAATCCTAGTGGTAATAGGGGATAATGATTATGGAATGGAAAGGACCATGTTATAAAATGGGGTAGGGATCACCTACAAAGGAGGTGGTAATGTAGCTATAGGTATGTGTGAGACATTAGGGGTGGATGAGGTTTTTTTAGGGTAGTTGTCGAGGGTATGGTGGATGTAATGGGTGTCACAGAGATGGAAGACATGATAGTCATAGCATGTATAGGACCTAACTGCGAAACGATTGGGGGTAAGGTAGATGTGGGTAGCACAAAGTTAGATGGGGCTGATGTAGGAGTGGGAGTGAGAGTCAGGGGATAGATATGGTCATGCCCTATATAAACTAACCCGAGGCATCTCGAGTGGATGAGTGGGAAAGGTAAAACTGCAAAGCGGCAGGGTTTTAGTCAAGGAGTCATGCCAACTCCTCATCTTTGGTAGTGAAAGAAATAGGTTGGATGAGATCCATGGCTAGTGATAAAATGGAAGGTGGTGAAGGACTAGGTAGGAGTGGTTAATAACTAGCGTGAAATACGAGTGTGCTTGCTTGTCTTCAGGTCAACACTATGTGAACCAGTACTGATCAAGTAGGGTTGTTTCTCTATAAATGACACAGAGAACAAAAGTAAGAATAGGTGAATCTGGAGGCCAAAAGTGGATTAGGTACCAAATGATGGTTGGAATGTGAAATAGGCTAACCAATGCTAGTTAAGGAAAACCAATGCCGATCGGGGTAACGCCGACCACCGTAGAAAATGGTTAGTGAGTGAAAAACAAAGCGAAGGTGAAATCGCGATGGTATGCCAACCGATGATGTTTTACAATGTTAATGAGAATGATGGCAATGATAGGGACTGTGAAAAGTTGAAGGAAATGTGTAAAATTTTCCTTTGGTTAGGTTAACAAAAGGACTGGAACCAATGTAGGTTGGGTATAACCAACGATGGTCGAGGTAATGATGATGGTTCTTGTGAAATTGAAGCTTGAGTGATAAAAGAAAAGTGGTTGTGAATTAAAATATGATGTAGAATCATACCCAAAATTCTAAGAATTATGATGATATGGCCCAGGCACACTCAGGTGAAGTCCAGAATACACCAACTATGATGAGGAGCATGTAAGGATGAACAAAAAAATGAAGAATGTGATCTCTCACCTCAAAATGCAAGCCAAGAAGAAACACTGAGAAAAATGTGATCCTAAGAGTTCCCTTTTCTATTATGTTTGTTTAGCTTATGATATTTAGGGACTGACACATGAGTTGTGAAATAGAGTTTTTTGGTGAGGATGGATTCCTACAAAGAAGGAGATCTAAAAGGTGAGGTTTCAGGTATGTTTTGGTGAGGGCAAGCTTCACTCTGAAGTATGACTTGACAGAGTAGCAAGCTAGGTGCCCACTTCACCATGATCATGTGATCCCCTACAACTTCTTCTAGGTAGGATGTTGTTTAAGAATTTGTATATTTTAAATTTTTTGTGAGGTTTTGTAAGACTAAGAGAAAGAAAAAAGGAAAGAAGTGCTTTTCTATGATTCGTTTTGTCAACCATCGTTGGTCATGACTTCCAACGTATAGTTTTCCCTCAATTAATGTGAGCTAATGCAATAAATCAAAATGAAATGCATTTATTGTTAAGCCCAAATTGAACTGTGAAGTTAGATGACACAAAGAGGCAAAGAGGAAGAGGGATGCTCTTTCACTACAATGCAGAAAACACGAAGAAATAGTTATTTTTAATTGCACTAAAAGAAAGGTTTCCTTTAGAGAAAATAGAAAGAAAAGGTGGGTTACCAAGGAAGAAGATTAACGTGTATGATTTTCAGATGGGAAACAAACACACAATTTTTCCTATGAATGAATGAAATGCAAGGAACCCCGGATGGGTCCCACCGGGCATGCCAAAATGTTTCACCTGATTCTAGATCATTTCTTTGAAGTATTGATGAAACAAATAGGGTAACAGGCATATGAGGAATACCTTTTCAAATGTTGGTTAGTGGGTTGTTGTGATCGTATGAATTCCTAATCCACAACTGATTGTGAGAACTTCCTTTTGGCTAGGAGGAACTACCTGTAATGAAAAGTAAGACCACCAGAAGGAATTAAACAATATATGCAGTGAATTGCCTAGCATATGCTAGATCCAAGAAGTGTGATACTTCCTAGATGGTTATCACCCTTTGTTTTAAAAAATTTAATTATGTAAAAAAAGTAAATCCTATTGTAGTTCGAAATTATTTAGGTATCTCACTTAAAACACAATAAGAAATAGATATAATCTAAGAGGCTAGGCTAGAATAGGATCCAAAGGTCAAGTAACTGGTTCTAGGTCTCTACAGTGCGAGAGGTCTTAGGTAGATCACAGGTGGATGAGGGTGAGGTGAAATTAGGTGTGTAGGTCTCTATTCTGGGTTATATGGGAAAATATAGACCAATGTTGGTTAAGGGTAACCGATGGTGGTTAGGCGTAATCGGTGCCAGTTACTGTGGAAATCTTGGAATGCCACATAATAAGCTTTAGGTATCCTTTGTGATTACATAAAGGAATTTGGTTGGTTGGGATGAGGTATTGGGTGACTTGGAAGGCATTTGGCGAGGTTTTAGTGGGTATATAGAGGTGGAAGTGTTAGAGGAGGTCAATAGGTGGCTAGGTAAGTAATAGGTGATAAAATAATGATGAAATGAAATAAACCAGACGTGTATGATGTTATACTTACTTGGATTCGGGTCCTATATGTCCGTGAGTGAGGGGTGGAGGTGTTGATGAAAGGTTTGAAGGCTGTAAGTGATCACCAACTAAAGGAAAGCTTCCGTATGGTCCGTATGTACATTCCTCTTTTCTTGGTTAGATCAGATCATGGCTAGGATAGCTATGCAAGAGAAAGTGCTCCATCTCCTTTCTTGCATGTGTGTTCTCTTAGGAATTCACTCTTTGAAGATGTGTTATCTCTCTAAGATGTGTTAATGCTCACCAACCTTTTTTTTCACTTCCAACCTTGATAATAAGATTTTTTTGAGGTTAAAATGGTAACAACGGCGGTTCCGGCTTAGCGGTGTCTGGTCAAGGTAGGATTCCCTAGGTTTACTATACTAGGGAGATCCTATTGATTTCCTTGGATCTCGTGCGTTTAACCCATGGATTAGACTGGGAGCTTCTTGTAAGCATGCGGGAAGGTGGTTAGAGGGAATGTAGGAATTGATTTTTAGGGTTTGGGTAAGTCTTAGTTAGTTATGGCAACTTACTAAGAAGAGGTCTTAGGTTGAGTTGGCTTGATGAGGTGTCTAAGTGAATTATATGTGTGGATATTATTTAAAGTAAGATATTTAAATAATAAATATAGTGAGGATAATGAATTAATTTATTTAAATTAATTAAATTAATATTTGTGAGGTGAAAGGGGCCATGGCTAGTGAATGTGATAAAGGATTTTTATTCATTGAGGACCAAAGGGGAGTGTGACATAATTTTAGTTTCTACAAAGTGTGATGCATTCGATGTTGAATGGAGAATACCCTAGCATATACCTATTATACTACAAGGTAGGGCTGAATTTTCCATGTACTATCATTTTTGTATTGGTAGGTTTACTCCGGCAAATGGCGCAAGGGTAGTTGGTGCTAATTTCCATTCTCTTTCATATCACAATACTTTAAGGCCTAGTTCAATCGATTCAAAGAGTTGAAGAAGCTAAGGGTTGACCTTAGTATGGTAGACCAATATTACCGTGAGTGTGGAGAACATTGTTATATCCAAAGAATCATGCCTATGTGGAGAAGTATGTCTTCTATGATGTACATATGTTGAAATTAGTGACATTTCTGTTGTTGGGAGTACTTGTAGTAAGGGTATACCTACGTATAACACCTAAGTATGAGAAAGGAACTTATGTTGAAAATTATGTCTCCATTGCAAAAGACCCCACCATAAGGAATAAGGTGGGTGAAGGAATAGAGAGAGGAAGCCCCCGATAAAAATGCATCAAGTACATACAAAGCAATTTGTAGGCGTGTAGGAGTCGGGAAAATACCAAACACCTATACACAAAGGAATAATTCCCCATAGAAGAGAAAGAGAAGACACATGAGGAAGAGGTTCCAGAACAAGAGAAGTCCCCTATAAAAGAAGAATCGCTTAAATAAACTAGTCACCTAGTGAATAAGGAAAATAAAATTCCCCTATATTGGAATCACCAAAGTTAGGAAGAAGAAAATAGTAATAGAAAAGGCACTAAGAAGAAACAAAGAGTATAGAGGCTGATATGGGAGACGAGGATGATGAAGAGCACGTGAGGCTTACAAGCATCATGTGTATGATGTACCTGAGTTAGAGGAATAAGGAAATGAAGAGAAGGATGAGGATGTGGAAGGAACCCATAACCAGGGAGGGAGTGAAGAAGTAAAAAAGAGGGATCAAAAGTCTCAAGCCCTGAATAAGGAGAAGATTGAGGATGCCACTGAGAGAGGAAGGTAGTAGACATTATAAATTAATTAGTGGATAAAGAGGTGGAACACATCATCGAGGAGGTATTAAATTATTTAGAGGAGATTGCAAGCATTGGGAAGTAGTATGGAAGCATGGGTGGGGATCCCATCCTGGCAAAGTAAGCTTCCCAAAGGTAGCGTGCATAGGTGGAAAGGGTATGGTAGCGACACAGGAATAAGAAATGACTTATATTAATGATCCAAATAAATTATTGTGTGTGAATTTACAAAGTATTTTTCCTACAAACCAACTCCTTGTATGGTCTTCTTTTGATGAAGAGGGAATGTACCCACACACGAGGAAAAATTTGTCTTGCGATTTTGAGTCCCATGTTGATGAGCCCAAATTCAAGGTCAAATGAGAGGCATTGATGAAGATACAAGATGCAAAGGGATTAAATCCTTTGGTGAATTCCCAACATATATTAGATGAGATAGGTTGCAACATGCTCAAAAAAGTTTCGGTAGAATTTTTGATGAGAATCTTCAGGAGAAATGACACAATAAACATCTTAGAGGAAGATCTTGAGAAGAAAATGAAGAGATCAATGAAAGATTTAAGAAAATAAAGTAGGAGGAGTTGATCAACACACAAATAAGGTGCGAGTTAAGGGATGAAAAAGGTAAAGTGTGTGAAGTTTACAATAAGGTAGAGGATTTTACAGGCACCATCATTCTAGTGCATCAATACCTAACTACTCCGGACTGTAAGTACAAGTCAACCTTACACTTCTTGGAAGTCTTAACCCGCATCCTCACCATGGAAAGGAGGCCACTTGCATTAGAGTTGGTGGAAGAGGTGATGGCGTGCCAGAAGGAGGAAGAAAAATTGAATATTAGGGAGATGGTTACTTTGTATTCCAACCTCATTTCCACTTGAAATACCACCGCACAAATGGTTGAGGCTGTATATGATAATTGTGCTAATAACAGTATCAAGCATATTGGTTACTACACATGAGGTGGATCGAAGGAATTTCAAGAAAATAACAAAGGAAATAGGGCAGAGCATGATAAGATCCTAGCCAAGGTTGAGAAAAAGTTGGAAGCAATTGAAACCTTGTAGGGTTCAATTAAGAATCGGCTTAAGGAGCTATATCCCTAGGTCACTCGTAGAATGGACGTGTTGGATGATCTTAGCAAGAAACTAGAAGGAATTGTAGATACATTGAATGCTAAGAGAAACAAATTAATTTTTGATGAAGTGAGTGCTCTAGTAGGTGACTTACTTTAGTAGGAACAGGGTGAGGTAGATGCTTGGGAAAATATTAAGGAAACCATGAAGAAGGAATTCCCACTCCTATAGAAGTAGGAGATTCTTCTATTTTTTCATTCTTTATTCAAATTATCCCAATTCCACTAGTCTTTATTCTTTAAAGAAGTAGGATGTTTCTAAGGATGGAGAACATGCATAGTGTTTGGTGATATTGGACCCTAAAATAGTAGCTAAGTACCGAGAGAGGCACGCATGCGAACCTATGAGAAGAAGGGTACTCAAAGGAAAGTGATCGAGAACAATGGGGTTTAAGAAGGGTTTAGGAGAAACTTGGGTGTTCATTGGAGGAAGAACATGAGTTTAAAGGACTTATCCATATTTGGCATCATGAAGAAATTTTAAGAAAATAAAAAAGGAAATAGGGCGAGCATGATAATATAATAGCCAATGTTGAGAAAAAGTTGGAAGCAATTGAAACCTTGCGTAGGTTCAATTAAGAATCATCTTTGGAGCTATATCCCTGTGTCACTCGTAGAATGGACGTGTTGGATGATCTTAGCAAGAAAATAGAAGGAATTGTAGATACATTGAATGATAAGAGAAACAAATTAAGTTTTGATGAAGTGAGTGCTCTAGTAGGTGACTTACTTCAGTAGGTACAGGGTGAGGTAGATGCTTGGGAAAATATTGAGGCAACCGTGAAGAAGGAATTCCCACTCCTATAGCAGTAGCAGATTCTTCTATTCTTTCATTCTTTATTCAGATTATCCCAATTCCAATTTTATTTATTCTTTAAAGAAGTAGGATGTTTCTAAGGATGGAGAACATGCATAGTTTTGGGTGATATTGGACCCTAAAATATTAGCTAAGTACCTAGAGGTGCATGCATACGTAACCTATGAGAAGAAGGGTACTCAAAGGAAAGTGATCGGGACAATGGTAGGTTTAAGAAGAGTTTAGGAGAAACACTGGGTGTGCATGGGAGGAAGAACATGAGTTTAAAGGACTTGTCTAGATTTGGCATCATGGAGTCACTTGAGGAAAAACATGAGGACCCGACTAGGTGTGATAAGTGGATAAGGTACCAGCCTCGAGCCTTGAAGGTAAAGAAAATGAAATTCCACACATGGAATATTCCTAGAAGACATCATTACAGAGAGTGGATGGTTTGCAAAGGAATAAGCATTCACCTATACTGAGACCATATCGACACTTGGAACTCAATCTGGGCTTAGAGAAGGCATGGTGGTGGGTGCGATCTTATGTAAAGGAATGCTCGAGCTAGAGACAGACACATAAGAGATAGATGAACAAAGAGGAGAAGATATACACAAACATGGAGAGATAGAAAGAGACAAAAATCCATCGAGTAATGAAGTCTTTGTAGTAAAGCTAGGGTTTAAAGTACTTAGTGCTTAGAGGGTTGGAAGGGATGCCATAAGCATATGTATGGGTACTTGGGATTTGTAACAAGGGTTAACATGGAAAACTTATAGTTAGGATCTCATACGAGAAAGGTTTGTAGGAGAAGATTCTCTTTCATTCAATATGTATGGTCTAAGATGACCCTTTTCACTGTAATGTGGCTACAAGAACTCTTGTAAATCAATATATATATATATATATATATATATATATGGGTTCATTCTGTATAACTTGTTTATGGGTGTAACTCCTTGTGTTATATGACTATCATCACACATATCTAGTTTATTGTGGTTCTTACAATGTTATTTAGCTTCTGTGATGCATTAATGTGTAGATCATTGTTAGTTACATCTTCTACCTTTTTAAGTAAGTGAATGTACTTGTTTCTTCAAATAATCCTCCATTAATGGCATAATATTCTCACAAAGCTCACATAAAATAGAGGTTTGGAACTTGTGCATGCCTCGGGAGAGTGCGTAGCATCCGCTAGATGATAGGTTAGTCCACTTGGGTTATAAATAAGTATTAAGGGAAAATAAATGACTACGAGGGGCACCCAAACGATAGTCTTTATTTTAGTATAAATGGTCCTTTTTGTAGTTTTTGGAGTTTTTAGGGCTAATGTAGTGCCCGTTTAAACAACCACTTGAGACCTAAGAAATAACCTAGGGTTAGCTAGAAAATTATGGGATAAATTTTTTTTTATTTGAAGTGTCTACAACCAGGTTGCAAGACATCATTTTTCACTAACAGGTTCCAGAACAAGACCAATGTACCATAACATATGTTCCCTTCATTAAATAATAACAAGTTCACAAGGTTCAAATTTTAGGGTTATATGTTTTAGTTAGGTTCAAGGAGTAATTTACCCCCATGCCTACTCTCTAGCAGCCTCAGAGTTTCAACAAGATTTTTATCATACTTAACACTTCCAAAATTTCCCTAAATCATTCCCATTGGATAGGAAATTTTCTCACCTTTCCAGTGATATAAAGAAGTCCTCGAAGCTGCTTATATTTTGCAAGATATGAGCTAGTGGAATTTATGGGAGAATTTTTCCCAAGGACACCAGTCCGCGGGCCTAGGGAGGAAAATTTTCCCCATGTATGGGTTGGAAGGGTGGGGAAAAACTTAAAAAAAATTCCCTTCTTAAGGAAAAAATGCAAATGGCCTTTTCCCACCCTTGAGCTCGGTGAGGGAGACACGTGTCGCCCCTAGTTGGTTGGGAGAAATGATGGGTGATTTTGAGCGGGTTGAGACTTTAAATATCTTTCACCAAAAAAACAAGGGAACCAAATTGGTCCATGCCCATGCTGACACTATGATGCCACGTGTCACTCATGGATTTGTGTGGGGAAAATGGATGGCGGAAAACCTAAGGCATTAAGCCAAAATGGTTTTAAAGTCCAAAAAGCTCGCACGGGCCCGCACATCCGTGAAAGGAAGAATTCCAAGCGGGCGGGGTTATAGGACTATGAATAAAAAAGAGAAAAATTACCAAAGGAGAAAACAAAAGTGCTAAGTCCAAAAACCCTACCACGCACCTGTCTTGACACGTGTCATCATGTGATTAGCCGCGGGTGAGTGGGGATGCAGGAGAAAGTTGGAAAATTTTCCAAAGGTAAAATTTTCAAAAGGACAAGTTTAAATAAGGTCCACCCCTCAAAGGTGCCATGTGGCAGGTCCCAATTTTTTATGGGATGGTGGGGGCCACGGACTTTTTGTGGAAATTTTTCCAAAGTTAAAATTAAAGTTCAACAGTTAGATTTATTATTATTTTTTTTGAAGGCCAAATTGAAGTAAAACTTCTAATAGCCATAACTTTTGATAGGAAGCTTAGATTTAGGAAAACAAGGACTTTTTAGAAATATCTCAATGCCCTATTTTCATGGGAAACATAAAATTTACTTTTTTATAAAGTTTAAAGGGTAAATTTTACAAAAAATATCTGCAGGATTTTAATTAGCAAACTGGCAATTTCTAACTTTTCTTTTTGTTTAAATTGGGTCTCCTCCTTCACTCAACATGCCAAACAAGCATGGAGAATTGATCTAGGGAGCGTCAAGTGTTTTAGAGAATTTTATTTTTCAAATGATTCAAAATTGTATTTTTCCAACAAATGATAGAAAACGCAGGTTAGAGGGATTGTATTCGAATGAGTAATGGTTAAGTTGTTTTCTTGAGTTTTCTTTGTCAATTTGGGTTCATTTGTGAACCAACATACTAAATTTTAACATCTCCAAGTTAATAAAAGTGTGTAGGTCTAAACTGTACATTTTTATTAAAATTTACTAGTTTTAAAAGTCACAATGCCAGTGATCACATTTTTAAAGGATCTATTTATCAATTTTATCATTTAAGTGTAACAACTTATTTCTAATCTAGTATAATACATTTAATTGATTCAATCAACCATTTAATAGCAATTATACAAAACCTGATTTCCAAATTTCAACTCATTTCGAAGAGGACAAAACATTATCTTTTCCTTCATACACATTCTTCTTTCCAATAGAGATTTTAATTCACAATAGCAATTCAATTCCAATACAATCATGCAAGTTTGAGAAGGTAGAGCATTCCTTTATTGATTTCCAACAACAAATTTACAATTTATCTCTTCCTTTGACTTCAAAATACAATATATAATACATATAACATTCTTCACATTCCTTTTCAAAATAGAGAATGGAATACAACTCTTTACATTTCACATTTCAATTTAAATCTTTCATCATCAATACAAGCATCTTCTCATTAAAAATAATTATACAAATCATCCACTTCAAAGTGGGAAGTATTATAATAAAATTACTCATAAGGGACTATCAAAATATACAATTTTTACTCCAAAACAGTGACGTGCTGGTTTTCTTCATCTTTTAACCGGATCACAACAAAAACAATAGGGGAAAGGCAATGCTCTCCACCCAACCAAGACATCAAATGAAAGGAGAAGCCTTACTTAATCATTGGCCCCCAAGCCCAAACCAAGATACAATAAAATATGCAATTCAACCATGGCAACAAATCAATTTCACAACACAACATTCTTTCACATACACATTTTTTGAAACACAATGCAACACAAAACAAACAGCAGTTCACAACTACATTTAGAAACCATTTCAAAGTAGAACTTAGTCTTGATCTTACAGGCCAAAGGAGTAAGGCCTATGGGTGAAGCTTCTTATTCCTCCCAATTGGGAATTGGAAATCCACCAAAATAACCACCAATTAATTCATCACACACACATTTCCTTATTTCCCCAACAAAATCCCTCCTTATGCCCCCTATAGATTTCCTTATGCCCCCACAAAGTAAGAAATGCAAGCTATTTCTTATCTAAGGTGGATCCCAAACCCAAACTCCCTGAACAAAACTATGATGCTAATGGCATTTCCTTATGGCCCCCAAAATAATTCCCCATAGCCTTCTGCTACACCTTCCTTAAGGAAGTCTACCCAACCAGCCAAAGCAAATAAAATAAAACATGCATTTTCCACACAACAAAACAAGAAAATAACATAAATAAAAGAGAGTTTAGTTCCTACCTCTCCATGGTTATTTGGTATCCAAAAAACAAGCTTCAAATGCCAAACATAGCCCAAAACATCAATCTCTCAAGCATTCAAATCTTCCTTCAACACTTTCTTCAAAAATAAGAGCTCCCACAAGAAAATGTGCCCCCAAGGAAGTATCTAAAAAGGTTCAACAACCCCAAAACAAGAAGAGAGTTTGAAATATATAGAAGAGGGAAAGAAGAGGATGATGTGGATCCATGTAGGATGCCACATCATACATTCTCACAATAAAACACAAAATACAAACTTAAAACTCCAAGGCTCAATAAAGAGGTGGGTGAACAACGACATGCTACTTGCACACTCAAAAGAGCCCACACCTCAAGGAACAACAATTAATTAAAATGTAAGTAAGTGCAATTAAAAACATGTATAATATGAATAAAATGCATTATAAAAATTCAAAATAACTTACCCAACCATAAGTATGGTTGGTAACATAAATTTAGAGGTATGGGACAAGTTTTACTTGTCCCACAAGCCTCCAAAAATAGCCCTTCAGGTCAAAATCGAATTTCCATGGAGGTGGAGTATCTCTTACTCCAAAATATGACTTACACAAGCTCTTACACATCTTACACATCCCTTACAAAATTAATTACAAACATCCAACAACTCTAATAATTACTTTCCATATCCCAATTTAATTTATTTAAAATTTAAACATATGATCTCTTCACATTCATCTATCACAATTAATTAATTAAAAGAAGAGAACATAGTAAAAATAAAATAAATACAAAAATAAATAAACATTAACCATATCAACAAAAATACGGAACCCATGGTCACATATAAAGATGATTCCCCCCATGGGAATCTCTAACAAAACAACACAAAACACAATAAAACAAGTTTTCATGGTGACCTTGTCGAATTCACCTAGAATTCTATTTTGGTTGGTCTCTAATCCCTGATGTTTTGTTGTGATATTTTTAACCTATAAAATACAAATACCTCCTTCATCCTCATGGCCATATCAGAACATCCAATATGATACAAATAGAATCACTAAATCAACTATATAATGAATCACAACAATATCAAAGTAACAACTACATCATTTGTATTTTTAATCCATAACTATATCAGTATCATAAAATATCCATTTTCTAGATCTATTCATAATATCAAAAATCACATGTCTAAGCAATATCCATAAAACATCCATGTCAAATAATATATCATCATCTTCATATAAGGTGTCTCTAGTGATCATCATGCATCGTATTCAAATCAAAATCTGTAATAATCCATAATCCAATGTCTAACAACATACTAAATTAAAACATAGTAATGTTTATAATGAAATAAATAGTATTAACATAAGAATCAAAAGGTGTCAAAGGGATGTGGGAACTACATCCCCATCCCTAGACTCGACTTCCTCCGGAAGTCACTTTGGAAAAAATACGGAAAATACACTCGTAATGAAGTATCATCCTCCCAGTAGCTACTCTGATCTCGTCATATCTATTCCACGCACCCAAACCTAATCAAAATCTCTACCTTGAAGGGCCAGTGGTCCTGTGATCTAGGATGTGAAGTGGATCCACCATCACCTACCCCTAATCCCGCACCTACAATGATGTCCAATCTAACACATGAGACAAATCTGTAATATATCTCCTAAGGCGATTAATGAAACACATCATGTATGCAAGACAAGCTCAAGTGGAAATGCTAGATGGTAGGCCAAAGGGCTGATACAAGACAAGATCTCAAAAGGAACAACAAATCTAGGAGCTAACTTAGAAAATTTTCCATAATGGATAGGGCTCTTGTGTGTCCTGACACGAAGGAACACCTTCATTCCCACATCGAAACTACGATCAATCCTATGCTGATCTACATACTTCTTCTGCCTATCATGTGCCTCTGTAATCTCTACATGATCAACACTAACTACTGCTCCATGTCCTGTAGAAGAGCTGGTCCAAGAGATACTTTGTCCTCTAACCTTTCCTAGCTAAGAGGTGTCCTGCACTCTCTACCATACAAAGCTTGAAAAAGAACCATGCCTATAGAACTCGAAAACCAAGTATTGTAGGAAAACCCCACTAAGTACTAGGTACTCCTCCCACTTAGATTGCTGATCCATCATATACATCCTGAGCATATCCTCTAAAATCTGATTCACTCACTCGGTCTATCCATCTATCTCAGGGTGATATGTTGTGCTGAAGTTGATCCTCTTCCGAGGACATCTTTGCATGGTAGTCCAGAAATGTGAAGTGTACAAAGGATCATGGTTACAAATGATCTTCCACGAAATCCCATGCAACCTGAAAATATCATCCAAATATACTCATGCCACTTCTCTAGTGTTATACTTGGTCTTCACCAGAGAAAAGTGAGCCACTTTTGTCAATTTATCAACCGTGATCATAATGGCGTCGTGGTGATATCTCAATATCGGTAGCCCAACAATGAAATCCATCAAAATGGTGTCCCACTTCCATTCCGAGTGTAACATGAGGATAAATAAGGCTTGTTGGATAATGATACTTAGCCTTAACTCTTTGGCACTCTAAACACCGTAACACAAACCGAGCCATGTGTCTACGAAGTCCTCTCCAATGATACAACTATCGCAAAGTGGCATGCATATTCTTCACCCCAGGATGGGCTGAATAGGGTGCATGATGTGCCTCTACCAAGATGTCTTGCCTTAAACCTCCATCTCTAGGAACATATATCATGCCTCTATGCCTGAGAAGACCATCTAGCTCTAAGGAAAAACCATCAAACTTCCCTCAAGAGGGTCTCGTGACTTGATATTTGCTCATACTGCAATGTAGAATATGTCAAGAGGAATCCACCAAGAATCATACTCGCAAATCTATACTCACCGAGGTGGCCATAGCCACATGTCTCCATCTACTACCACATACTTCTTCCCCTTCACATGCTTGATCTCCATATCATACTCACAAAGCAACTCCATCCAACGCCACTCACGAGTGTTGAGATTGGGCTGCATGAAGAGGTGGTGAAGACTCAAATGATTAGTCCTAAGTGTGAATCTCCATCCAAGAAGAAAATGTCTCCATCTAACCAAAGCATGTATAACTACCACAAGCTCAAGATCATGTGTTAAAGAATTAAGTTCGTGATCTTTGATTTTGCGAGACGCAAAAGCTACTACTCTACCATCCTGTATCAACACACCTCCAATTCTTTCTAAGGAATCATACGTGTAAACAAAGAACTCACCCCATGGATCTAACATGACAAGAATAGGTGCTAAAGTGAGGAATTCCTTTAGTGTCTGAAGGCCTGCTCACATCTATCGACCAAACAAACCTCTTCCCTTTCCTCCGAAGGGAAGTGGTAGAGTGCACAATCTAAGAGAAGTCCTAAACAAATATTCAATAGTATCCTACTAATCCCATGAAGTTGCGAACCTTGGTCACTATAGTGGGTCTTTGGCCAATCCATAATGGCTCTAATCTTGGAAGGATAGATTGTGATACCTTCCTCAGAAATGATATGGCCCAAATATTACACCTCTATCTAAAAGAAAGAACACTTCTCCAAGTTCCCCTAAAGCTAGTATTCACGAAGACACTAAAGAACTTAGCGAAGGTGCCCTCATGCTCCTCACGAGTATATCAAAAATTCATCTAAGAAGATGAGAAAGAAGTGATATAAGAAGGTCCTGAATACCCCATTCATCAAACTCATAAACACTACAGGGGGCATTCACAAAACAAAGGGCACCACTATGAACTCATAGTTCCCATATGTCATATGGAAGGAATTCTTATGAATATCCACCTCTGAAATCCTCAGCTAATGGTAGCCTGACTTAAGATCAATCTTAGAGAAAACTATGGATCCCTTCATCTGATCAAACAATTCATCAATATAAGGAAGAGGATAACAATTCTTGATTGTTACCTTATTCAACTAGCGGTAATCAATACACAACTACAAGGATCCATCCTTCTTCTTCACAAAGATCACTAGTGCACCCCAAGGGGATACACTAGGATGGATAAGGCCCTTCTCCAAAAGGCCCTCAAGCTACAACTTGAGCTCACAGAGCTCTAGGGTGGTCATCCGATAAGGTTCTTGTGAGATAGGCTCTACTCCAGGAACTAGGTCTATATGAAAATCAATCTCATGTGGGGGTGGTAACCCCAATAGCTCCCCAAGAAAAACATCAGAAAAATCTCTCAAGATGGGATGATCATCTAGTGATGGTCTACTAGAACCATCCTTTGATTTGTCACTGACTATAACAACATACATCCGACAACCCCATTACACACACTTTGCTTGACTTGCATAGAGAGATGGTGTGAATAGAAATGGGTCTCTTGACCCCTAAAATCACCGACTCAACTCCTAAATCATTTGCACAAGATATAGTCTTGTGATAACAATCCATCTTGGCCCTATGTGCAGATAACCTATCCATACCCAAAATGACTCCATATGAGCCCAAAGGAAGGATATGGAGATCTGAGGTAGTGGTGAAAGGTCCCAAATCCACTACACACTCCTTAACTAAGGATTCTATAGAGATATTGGCTCTAGAAGCCATCTCGACATCCCAACTAAGACCTTGCCTAATTACCACCATCTTGCATCACTCTACTAAAGACGGTGCAATGAAAGAATCAGAAGAACCAGAATCAAACAAAATAAAGGTAGGAATACCACCAATACTACCTGTGGTCTCAATGATTGTGCTTTGATGCTCTTCTTGGAAGTTTTCAATTGCTGCATAAATCATGTGGCTGTGTCCCATGTCACTAATAGTTAGCTCTGAAATATTTTCCTTACCCTTGTTGTTAGGGTTACGTGGGCAATCTCTCCAAAAGTTTCCAGTAACTCCACAACCAAAACATCCTCCTGATCCTCCCCAATGAGTAGCACCTCTAGTAGGTGCCCTAGAAGCCTATGGTGTGGACCCTGATGATCTGGCTATGGTCTTCTATTACCTTTACTGGCAAGCTCCTGCTGACTGAGCTCTAGGTCCACCATTTTTCTTGATGTGACCCCTAGGAGGAGGCCCCATACTCCAACCTCTCTATACATCAGCTCTCTGTGGAGGTCTATGAGGTGGGTGGGACTGCTGCTATTGTTGTGGCCTAAAGGATGACTGTGTTGTACCCTAGCCACCATGAGGAAGAGGTACTGAACCTCTCGATCTACCATCTTGCATCTGTTGTATGTGGGTTTGGACTCGGTCTCTATCCTATTGGGTCTTACCCTAAGTATTCTCTACAATGCGAGCCTTCTCGAAAACCTCTGCTAATTTCTATGGACAGTGAATCCACACTACACCTCTGATATCCAAATTCAGGCCCCGAATGAACCTGTGAATCTGCACCTGCTCATCTTGCATATACTCTACATACTAGAGTAGATCCAAAAATATACTCTCATACTCCGCTATTGAAAGAGAATCCTATCGGAGGTCATGGAACTCGTCAATCCTTTGTTATATGAACCTCCATGATAAATACCTACTCTTGAATCTCTCCTCAAAAATATCCCAAGTTATTGACTTAGAATCTACATGCATCTTCTTCTCCTCTATCCTCAACCATACTCCTACTCCATCCCTCAACAGATGGATTGCAACACGAGCTTTCGTGTTGCTAGAACAAGGAAAAAGCTTGAAGAAACCGCTCAAGCTCACTAGTCAGCCCTCTACCGAAATCCACCTATGTCACCCGAGTAATTTGAGGGACAAAGCTTTAGGATCTCACGATGTGGTCCCTACGTAGTGCTGTTAGCTGTAGGTCTCTTAGCACTCTCATCCCTAAGCCTAGGGCTCTGAGACCTCTCTCTATGCTCTGGAACTCTGTCACCCTACGTCCTAGGTGGTGAATCTAATTTGGCTGACTCCACATGGGAGTTATCTCCTCTCTGCTCCTTGCTAAGTCGAGGAGATACCTGAACCTTGATATAAGGGGCTCTATCATGACTAGATGCCTATCCTCCACCTAATCCTCCATGTAGAGTGGAATTGACATCCTGAAGGGTCTATAGAATATGAGGTAGAATGGCTACTACACCATGATCCAAAGGTGATGGTGGTGGTGGTGGTGATTTTGAGTCTTTGTGAAGGTTCCTCTTGCTCTGTCTGAGCCTCCTACATAGACCAAAGTGAGAGTTAGCTCATTTTTCTAAGTTTATACAACTTCCATGTTTACTAAAACATACAAATTCTAGCTAAGTTGTTTTCTAGATTTACAAGTGTACTATGTTTAAGTTTTCATGTCTCAAGTTTTCTACTATGCCTGATGGTCCAAACCTTTGAACCACTGCTACGATACGAAACTCTAGTTCCCGTTTAAACATCCACTTGAGACCCCAGAAACAACCTAGGGTTAGCTAGAAAATTATGGGATATTTTTTTTTGATTTGAAGTGTCTACAACTAGGTTGCAAGACATCAGTTTTCACTAACAGGTTCTAGAACAAGACCAATGTACTACAACATATGTTCCCTTCATTAACTAATAACAAGTTCACAAGGTTCAAATTTTAGGGTTATATGTTTTAGTTAGGTTCAAGGAGTAATTTACCCCCATGCCTGCTCTCTAGCAGCCTCATAGTTTCAATAGGATTTTTCTCATACTTAATGCTTCCAAAATTTCCCTAAATCATTTCCATTGGATAGGAAATTTTCTCACCTTTCCGATGATATAAAGAAGTCCTCCTAACTCCTTATATTTTGCAAGATATGAGCCGACGGACTTTAGGGGAGAAATTTTCCCAGGGAGAGTCCATGGGCCTAGGGAGGAAAATTTTCCCCATGCATGGGTCGGTGGGGTAGGGAAAAACTTAACGCATTTTCCCTTCTTTGGAACAAAATTCAAATTTCCTTCATGCACCCACAATCTCGGCAAGGGAGACACGTGTCACCCTTTGGTTGGTCGGGAGAAATGGCGGGCCGACAGAGTGGGTTGAGAATTTAAGTCTCTTTCGCCAAAAAAACACAAGGGAACTGAATTGGTCAACACCCACGCCGATGTCATGATGCTACGTGTCACTCAGGGATTGGTGTGGGGAAAATGGATGGCAGAAAACCTTAAGGCATTAAGCCAAAACGGTTTTAAAGTCCAAAAAGCTCGTGCGGACCTACACATCTGTAAAAGAAATAATTCCAAGCAAGGCGGGGTTGTGGTGCCACACGAGAGATAAAAGGGAAAAATTTCCAAAGGAGAAAACAAAAGCACTAAATCTAAAAACCCTCCCATGCACCCATCCGACACATGTCGGCATGGAATTGGTTGAGGGTGAGTGGGGATTTGGGAGAAAGTGGGAAAAATTTCACAAGGTAAATTTTTCAAAATGAAAAGTTTAAATAAGGTCCACCCCTCCGAGGTGCCACGTGGCAGATCCCGATTGGTTGTGGGATGGTGGGGGTGCATAATTTTTGTGGAAATTTTTCCAAAGTTAAAAATTAAAGTTCAACAGTTAGATTTATTATTATTATTATTTTGAAGGCCAAATTGAAGTAAAACTTCAAATGGCCATAACTTTTGATAGGAAGCTCATATTTGGGAAAACAAGGACTTTTCAGAAATATCTCAATGCCCTCTTTGCACAAGAAACATAAAATTTACTTTTTGATGAAGTTTAAAGGGTCAATTTTACAAAAATGATCTACAGGCTCTTAATTATCAAACTGACAATTTCCAACTTTTCTTTTTGTTTAAATTGTGTCACCTTCTTCACTAAACATACCAAAAAATCATGGAGAATTGATCTAGGAGGGTTTAAAGTGTTTTAGAGAAGGTTATTTGTTCAATTGATTCAAAATTGTATTTTTCCAAAAATGACGAGAAAAATGACTGTTAGAGGGATTGTATTCAAATTAGCAATGGTTAAGTTATTTTCTTGAGTTTTTCTTTGTCAATTTGGGTTCATTTGTGAACCAACATACTAAATTTTAACATATCTAAGTTAATAAAAGTGTACAGGTCTGAATTGTACATTTTTATTAAAATTTACTGATTTTAAAAGTCACAATGCCGGTGATGAAATTTTTAAAGGATCTATTTATCAATTTCATAATTTAAGTGTAATAAATTATTTCTAATCTATTCTAATACATTTCATTGATTCAATTAACCATTTAATAGAAATTATACAAAACCATATTTCCAAATTTCAACTCATTTGAAGAGGAAACAACATTGTCTTTCCTTCATATGCATTCTTATTTCCAATGATATTTTACTTCACAATAGAAATTCAATTCCAATACAATCATGCAAGTTTGAGAAGGTAGAGAATTCTTTTATTGATTTCCAACAACAACTTTACAATTTATCTCTTCCTTTGACTTCAAAATACAATATATAAGACATATGACATTCTTTACATTCCTTTTCAAAACAGAGAATGGAATACAACTCTTTACATTTCACATTTCAATTTCAATCTTTCATCATCAATACAAACATCTTCTCATTACAAATAATTATACAAATCATCCACTTCAAAGTGGGAAGGATTACAATAAAATTTCTCATAATAAGGGACTATCAAACTATATAATTCTTTTGCTCCGAAAAAAAAAAAGCTAGTTTTCTTCATCTTCTAACTGGATCACAAAAAAAAAAATAGGGGGAAAATCAATTTTCTCCACCAAACCAAGACATCCAATGAAAGGAGAATCCTTCCTTTATCATTATCCTCTGAGCCCCAACCAAGATAAAATAATAGATGCAATTCAACCATGGTGATAACTGGCTTACACAACACAACATTCTTTCACATACACATTTTTTGAAACAAAATGCAACAAAAAACAAATAGCAGTTTACAACTACATTTAGATACATTTTAAAGTAGAACTCAGGCTTTATCTTGCAAGTTAAAGGAGCAAGGCCTATGGGTGAAGTTGCTTATGCCTCCCAATTAGAAATTGAGTATCCACCACAAACCGCCAATTTATTCATCACACACAAATTTCCTTATGCCCCCACAAAATCCATCCTTATGCTCCCCACATATTTCCTTATGCCCCCATAAAGTAAGAAATGCAAGCTATTTCTTTTCAAGGGTGGATCCCAAACCCAAACTCCCTCCACAAAACTCTGATGCTGATGGCATTTCCTTATGCCCCCCTACAAGAATTCCCCATAGCCTTCTCCTACACCTTCCCTAAGAAAATCTACCGAAATAGCCAACAAATAAAACAAAAATTGCATTTTCCACACAACATAGCAAGAAAATAACAGAAATAAAAGAGAGTTAAATTACTACCTCTCCATGGTTATTTGGTCTCCAAATAACAAGCTTCAAATGCCAAACACCACCCAAAACATCAAGCTCCCAAGCATGCAAAGCTTCCTTCAACACTTTCTTCAAAAACAAGAGCTCCCACAAGAAAATGTGCCCCTAAGGAAGTATCCAAAAAGGTTCAACAACCCCAAAACATGAAGAGAGTTTGAAATATATAGAAGAGGGAAAGAAGAGGATGATGTGGATCAATGTATGATTCCACATCATACATTCTTACAATCAAACAAAAGAGGAAAACTCCAAACTTCAAGGTTCAATAAAGAGGTGGGTGAACAATGACAAACTACTTGCAAACTCAAAAGATCCCACACCTCAAGGAACAAAAATTAATTAAAATGTAAGAAAGTGTAATTAAAAACATGTACAAGATGAATAAAATGCATTATAAAAATTCACAAATCACTTCCCCAACCATAAGTATGGTTGGAAAAATAAATTTAGAGGGTACAAGTGTTACTTGTCGCACAAGCCTCCAAAAATATCCCCCAAGGTCAAATTCTAATTTCCATGGAGGTGGAGTATCTCTTACTCCAAAATCTAACTTACACAAGCTCTTACACATCTTACACATCCCTTACAAAATTAATTACAAACAACCAACAACTCTAATAATTACTTTCCATATCCCAATTTAATTTATTTAAATTTTAAACATATGATATCCTCACATTAATCTATCACAATTAATTAATTAAAAGAAGAGAACACATTACAAATAAAATACATATAACAATAAATAAACATTAACCATATCAACAAAAATACACAACCCATGTTCACATATAAAGATGATTCCCCCATGGGAATCTCTAACAAAATAACACACAACACAATAAAACAAGTTTCCATGGTGACCTTGTTGAATTCGCCTAGAATTCTATTTTGATTTGGTCTCCGATCTCTCGATGTTTTGTTGTGGTATTTTTCACCTAAAAATACAAATACCTCCTTCGGCCTTGTGGCCATATCATAACATCCAATATGATACAAATAGAATCACTAAATCAACTATATAATGAATCACACCAATATCAAAGTAATAACTACATCATTTGTATTTTTAGTCCATAACTATATCAAGTATCATAAAATATCCATTTTCTAGATCTATTCATAATATCCAAAATCATGAAGCAATATCCATAAAACATCCATGTCAAATAATATATCATCATCTTCATTTAAGGTGTCTCTAGTGATCATCATGTATCGTAATCAAATCAAAATCCATAATAATCCATAATCCAATGTCTAACAACATACTAGATCAAAACATAGTAAAGTCTATAATGAAATCAATAGTATCAACATAAGCATCAAAAGGTGTCAAAGGGAAATGGGCACTACAGCTAAATGGATGACCCATCGAATTTGGACATGACCACCACCCTACACGGGGTGATAGTTATAGGATCACCACCCTAATAGGGTGGTGGTTACAAAATCACTACCCTGCATAGGCGGTGGTTTTGAACAGAATTCTAAAATGACTATGTTAAGCTATATTTTTTTTGTATTTTATTTTATTTTGCTATGTTTTTTGTAACATCCACTTTTTATCACTTCACAACGAGGGATTTTTTTTTAATTTCCTACTTTATGCATCTAGTTTAACTACCCATATATTTAAATCCAAAATAAACCTTAATGCAATCCATTTCTGATAACTGTCATAAACCATGTGTAGCTGCATGAGAGTATACAGATCCTACTTGATTCCCCTCAAAGATGTTTACGAGTCAATACATCAAATGTGTCCTTTCCACTTTCCTTTTCGGGATATGATAATTAAGCTAAGATATCTAAGTGTTTACCCAGGTTCCACCATGGAATCCCACCAAGAATCTCTAAACTTAGATCTTGGTGAAATCATGACAGTGTAATAAACAACTTACACTACTTTGCAAAAAGTTTCAAAATCATGTATGCCATGCTCGGTCCGTGATGGACCTGTTGGGCCCTAAATTGACTAAGTCCCAAGGAAGAAGTTAGAATGCATGGGAAGGAGTAAAGAAGGAAGGGACTCAAGAAAAATTTTGCAAGGGAAAGGCATGCGGGAGTAGGAAGGTTTAGGGACTTATCCATATTTTGAAGGAGTTGTCGTAAGAGAAACACATGAAAATCTAGAGTAGGTGTGCTGAATGGATAAGGTGCCATCCTAGATCCTTGGGGGTTAAGAAAAGAATATTGCACATAAGGGATATTCCCAAGATGATCATTATAGGTAGTGGAAGCATTTTCAAGCTGACATACACATTTGAGCATGGAGGACCACACTTCCACTTGACATGTGATCTGTTCATAAAGGAAATCAAGGCGATACATATAGATCCTATTTAAAGGAGTTCTTAGGTTTGAAATAAGAGAGAAGAGTGATAATGAAGTTACGTTATGGTGTTAATATTGTTAAAAAGGATTTTAATTGGTAACAAGGTGATACAAGAATATTTGTAAGGATGTTATTGAGCATATATGCATGGGTTTGGGTTTGAACAAGAGTTATAATGGGTATAATAGATAAAAATTCTCTTTGTAGAGTATTTTTTAGGGTCTTTGATAATATTCCATGATGTATTCAGTCTGTATGACCCTTATGATGTGATGGAGCCACTTTGTAAATCATTAAAAATCAATATATGTGTGTGATTCTGGTTATTCATGTTCATAAGTGTAAACCCTTATGTTTTTCATAATATTATGAGTCAGATCTAGTTTCATTATACTTATTTACAATGTTCATTCCTAGTTATGATGCATCTATGTGTAACTTTGTTATTTGTATCTTCTATTTTTGAGTGAATGTTTATGTTTCCATTCTTGCAACTCATTCTCCATCAATGGTGGATCATTCTTGTGAATCTCACATAAAGGTGGGGCTCGAGAAAATATGCATGCCTTGGGTGAGTGCCCAACTCACACTAGGTGATAGGTCAGCATGCTTAGGGTAGAAAGAAGATATATGAAGAAATTACAACATTTAGGTTCCGTTTTCGGGACCTATTTTGAAGTTGTTATGAAAATAATGTGGGATGATGGATCATTTGACCTTGGAAAATGTCGAAGTGTGGATTAAAATCATAGAGGATGAGTTTTCTCAGAGGTTCAATATTAGATTTGAGTTTGATGCACAAAAATGGGTTGAGGAGAACTTGTATCGTGAACTATATGAGACATTATTTTGTTGTTTCCAAAGAGAGTTTTATGATTAGATCTCAACATATGCATCAATGATAAGCTAGTACTATAGACCTTGGGTATGGACCTAAGATGAATATGAAAGGCTATATGATGTCGATCGACCTAGACCCATGTTATTGATCACTAGTGGAGAAGAGTGTTGACTGGTTATACCTTGGAATACACTACTTCAATGTATTCTTGTATGGAAATTGTTGAGTTTGAGTTCTTGAGGGAACGTAAAGGGTCATTCTTGTATGTTATTCCAATGGCTATCAAGATCCCGATTATAAATTTGAGTTTGGAAGTCTTCCACATGGCTAGCTAAACTCTGTTTGGTGTGGAGCACGAAAGATAACGTGGTAGAGGATGACGGACCTTGCGAAGAAATGGAGAGAAAGGAGAGGTGGATCAAGTATAGTGAAGCTCAGTAGAGGGATTTGTCAATAAAATGTGAAGCTACAAGAGTAATTGATTTATTGAGGTAGATGTTATGGGTAGGATTTGAGGTTCATGCAAAGGACATGGAACCTGAGAAGTTTGAGCTACCCCATCTTAGCAAGTGTGAAAGAGAAATTCCCTTGGCTTCTAGAGAGAGCTCATCATATGAAGAAAGGAGGAGAGCCTTAGGCATACATCTTAACCCACATGGTCACCAGACCTTACCTTATTTTTCCAATTCACGATATAATTATTGTTAACCCAGTTGCTCTTGGTATTAGTGGTTGATGGACACCTAGGAGATATAATTTTTCATTTTTTACATCTATGGTCACACGGTCATTTCCTCTGTCTAAAAGAATCATGTCTAGCACAACCTTTAGGAAAGCTGGGGATACGTAAAATTGGGTGCCACATATAGGAGTGGGTTGAATTCACTTACTATCGGCACATATTTTAGCATGATGATTGGGACACAAGGTGAAACTACATTAGGCCGTTACCTACTATAGGAGGAGGATTTGGTGGATCTGGAGGAGTTAGTAATAGTGGATCTAGTGGTGCTAGATGTGGTGGCAAAAATTATGGAGGCCAAGGTTCTTGATCTTGTGGGAAAGGGCCTTAACAACCTCAAAGAGGTATTTTTGAGATGTCTTTGCATTTTCTTGATTATAAAGGTGTTGAAGATGTTACTAAACATGTACATAAATGTGATTTTATATGGCACATGAATGGTATCACTACCCCAAAAAGGAAAGAAATTCATTTTGAAACTAATTTGAAAGGGTGCATGCATTTCTTGTAGAGGAAGTATGATCCACACTAGATAGTGGTGGATTACATCACACTGCGTAATGCCTTTTTGGTGGAGTTTGACATACTTGAGTTTGAAAATAAAATAATTAGTGCATTGAAAAAGATTCAAAAAAGAATGGCGGAGATAATTCGGGAGTATGATGAACATTTCAAGACTCTCCTATCCAATTTTTCGTATGACATTCACCCTTCATAGCATACTCAATGGTTCGTCGGATAGTGATCACATCATTTAGGAGGGCACTTTCACGAGAAGAATTTCACATATATGCGCAAGGCCTTGGCGGCTACCTTACGCTACGAGGCCATGGGAATTTTTGATACCATCATTAGTCTATTTATTAAATCATAGATTACTTCCATGAAAAATAAGTTGGAGAAACCGTCAGTGAACTCATCTCATGAGAGATTCGTAGTGGCTTATAGTACACGAATTACAAAGTAGAGGATCATACAAAGGATAGTTTCCTACAAATATCACTTTGTGTGTTATGTTGATGGACAATGATATTTTCCATGGAGATCATGATGTAAGTAGATTTCTACTGGTACAACGCAAGATCTGAAAGAATGTGTCTTGCTATTGTAAAATTTTCACCTCTAATACTCATGACACTAAGGATTGTAGATTGATTTACAAAATACATGATGTCATTGATATTGGTGTGCACCAAACCAACATTTCTAGTAGTTCCAAATATGATGGTGGTCATTATGAGGGGAACATGGATGGAAGAGGACAAGGTAGAGGCTTTGAGGAGGATTTAGAGGCCATAACAATTGCGGGGGAAGAAGAAGTGAATTCCCTCATGGAACCTGGTATAATTGTGGATCTATAGAAAATTACAAGAGTGAGTTTCCTAATTTTTGTAGTGATATTGGTGTGAGAAAAATCACAAGTATGAGGAATTCCAAGAATTTTTTGAACACATGAGCCAAAAGAAGCGAAAGTATAAAGATACCAAGATGGTAAGTGTGAAGAGAGCTGATCTGCGGTGAATGACAAGGGTGGTGCGTGAGTCAGAGTTAGAACCTATATTGGTGACAACATGAGCTAAGGTTACACACACCAAGGAGATACCAAAGAAGAGACCACTAGTTACAAGAGAATAAGTGGTACACCTTTGGAAGTATCTAAACCATACACATCAAAAGGAAGCGTATCACAAAACTATGGATGTTATTCAAAGCCTAAAAGGAGAGATTCAATACTTGAAGGAGGATTCATGGTAGTTATATTAGAAGAAGACTATTGAGGCTCCATAGAAATATCTAAATGAAGTCAAGGGGTTATGAAATATGTTAAGACAAGAGTGTATCATCCCTCTTTTATGAGAGTGGCTACGATGAAAAGTACCAAACACCCAAGGAGAGTGCAAGATGTAGGTTTTGCATGCTAATATTACTCCTCACAATCTTTACTATGATAAGGAGATTACCTTGAATGTAGTTGTGGATGGATGGCTGCCAAGTAATATTTTGATTGACGTGGGTGTAGAAGTTAATGTGCTCACCTTGGACACATAAAATCAAATGGGAAGACCTCTATTACAACGTTCTTTAAATGTGTTGTATATGGATAACAAGACAAAGGTGATGCCCATTGGTGTTTTAAAGGATGTTGTTATAAATATCCAATGGGTGAAACTCACAGGAGACTTCAAAGTCTTGGCACTTGCTAAGGTAGACAACTTTCTAACGTTACTTGGGTGCCCCTGGTACTATAAGAACAATGTTAACTTATGTTTCAATAAGGGGTGTATAATTTTTGAGAACAAAGAGGAACATGTTATCATTCCTTTGATAGATGGAAAGTCAATGTCCTATGTTGAGCCCTTAGGAGAAGCATACCTAGATAAAATATTTGTGCACACTATCAGGGACCACTGAGGTTATGCAACCAATAAAAATGTAGTATTTAGTAGGAAGACACTGAATCTATAAGTGATCCAACTAGTGTGTCATGTGAAAATTGGGTGCACAAGAGATATGATTGAGTTGGAAGGAATTTAAGAGGCTCTGTGATAATATTAAAAATGTGTACTCACTCAAGGACTGGGAGGAAAATGTTTCTTGAGTTACACTTGGGAGCTAACCTTGATGTTTTCCCATAAGAAATGGAGACTCGGTGGAGATTTGAGATCGAAAGGAGAATTATTTTTAGCTATAATTTTCTTGGGACCACAACACATTGGTGGGAAACCTATTGAGATAACCTTCTAGAGTGGAGCAAGGTGAGAATCACGTTCTCTATTAGATTTATTTAAAGAAATAAAAATAATGTTATATAAGAATATCATGGGAAGGAACCAGCCTCGTTTCACATCCATGCATGTGAGAAGGTCATGATCGAAGGCGCGAAGCCCCGCCACATTCACTATGGGTGAATAATATTTTCTCCACCTTACAAGTCTGGTCATGCTCATCATACATTCATTCAAATTTTCACCGTTAGATAGGAAAGCTGATAGGAGTTGATAGCTAATCTCATTCAATATCTTGAGTATCATAGTATTAAACCATGGATGGATAAGGCGGCAAGTTGTTAAGAACCTAACTACGGGAGATAGTGTAATGGTGGATAATACAATATTGAAGTTGTTGGGATAACTTGACTTATAAGAAATTTTCGACGAGGAAGAATCGGAGGAAGTATAACTTGAGAAAACTTATATGGAAAAAGAGAAAGTAAAGTTAGTCTACATGATAGATGGTGAAGAGGTGGAAAAATTAGATGTTAACCATACTATTGGTACATGCAAGGTTATGGATAGTAATTATGAGCAAGTGTGTGCCTACGATGAACCCTTAAAAATAAAGAAGGTTAACATTTTATTGAAGGTGGAACCTAAAGAAACTACTATTGGAGATTACTAGATAGAAAGGGAGGTTTCAAATATTATTGATATGTTGTGTGAATTTCAAGATTTTTTTCCGGTGGGTACCATGAGCTTAAAGGAGTTCACCACTCCTTGGGAGAAATAAAGATCAAGCTAAAGGAAGGTGCACTCCCAATTTGGAAGATACCTTATCAAATGAATTTGAATCTATGCATCAAAGTCAAGGAGGATATTGACAAGATGATCACATCAGGCATCATTGAGCCTTAAGGTTGTTAAGGAATCGAGTGGATAACTCGATGGTCATCAACATTAATAAGGATGGGAAGATAAGGATTGTTTTTAACTACATCGATTTGAATCTAGTGTGTGTCATTGATCCTTTTCCATCCCCTTTCATTGAGGAGATCCTGCAAGGAGTAATTGGGTGTGAGATCTATTCTTTCAAAGATGGATTCTTGGGATATCATCAGGTTAGAATTGCAAAGGAGGACCAAGATAAGAAAAAATTTGCCATTGAATGGGGAATTTTTTCCTATACGATCATGCCTTTTGGACTGAAGAATGCACCTATTGTGTTTTCACACATTGTGGTTCAGGAATTTCAAGAATTCATCCAAAAGTTTTTTCAAGTCTTCTGGATGATTGGATGGTGTATGGATTAGTGAAGGACCATTGTGACAATCTAGCACGATGTTAGAGAGATGTAAGAAGTTAAGTATATCTCTCAACATTAAGAAATGTGTCTTTGCTACTCCATTTGGCACCTGTTGGGACATATCATATGTAAAGAAGGCTTACAAGTGGATCCTTCCAAATTTGACATTATTATGGATTTGGGTGAGCCTACCACTAAAGCGCGATATGAGGATTCCTTGGGTATACGAGGTATTATAGGAAATTTATTAAGGGGTATTCAAGATTGTCATGTCACTTTGGAGGATTTAATAAGGCAAAAATTACATTTCATTGGGGAGAGTCACAATAGATGGCATTTGAGACATTGAAGAATAAAATCATTATTGTGCCCAATTTATGCTTTCCCCCTTGGGATAAGACTTCTCACATACATGTTGATGCATACGGGTTGGTGATTGGAGTAGTCTTAACACAACCTAGTGATTGTTGTTGACCATCCCTTCTACTTTTCAAGTAGGAAGCTAACCCTAGTAGGTCCAAACCTTTTTCTACACCTAGACCTTCAACTGCGTACCCAAACCTATCACAACATTAAGAGTCATTTCGATACCTAGTCTAATCCATCCTCCCATGAAAATCAATTTATCCACTTCCTCCCAACCTATCACAAGGCCTATCCCCCCACCTAATAGGAATACCCAACCTCTTATACCTCGTACCCCAGCTTCTCCCACTCCTCCTCTCTTACCTTCGCCACTTCCATCCATCTTAGGTACTCATCCATCAACCTTGGTCAAGTAGCCTCCTTCCCTAGGAAAACTTAAAATGAAATAGCCTACACCCTTTCAGAAATATTCCATCCCACCTAAGCCTTATATATTACCTATGCCTTTTCCTTCTCCCATACCTTCTCCACTTCCCATGCCATCATCATTACCCATGCCTTTATCCTTTCTTTAACCTCCACTTCCCATATTTCCTCCTACTACTACCTTCACCACACCTCCACTCTCAACATGGTTGACCTATCCACTTATATCTTCTACATTCCCTTCTAGTTGATGTGCTCCCCAACACCTTTACCTAAGAAGGTGAAATCCAAGCCCACAACCACACTACCTACTAAAAAGGTAGTTAAACGTACTTAACCTCTAACTTCACATTTAGAAGCACCTCTTCCATAGAAGCCACCCATGCCTCTATCCAAACCTGTTCCATCTCCAGCAATATCTCTTCCACAGAAGTCATCCAAACCTCCATCAAAACCCACTATCACTTCTCATAGTGATCCTGGGAAGGGTTTTATGCTAACATCCTTTCTAACCTTTTAGAAATCTATGTCATTAAATTGCCACCTCTCAAGCCTTATGACCCACTCAAACCTAAAAAAGAAGGGTTTGATTAAAAAAATATTTTCACCTATCATCATGTGCTAGGACATGATGTTGAAAATTGTAAGTCCCTTAAAAATATTATTCTTCAACTATGTTCTCCCGAAGAGCCCTTTGACAAATATGACCTTTTGGATGAAGCTCCCATTCCACCTCCACATATCACCACACAACCTCACCCTATATCTATTCAGTGGCCTTCACCTCCACCTCCATAACCCTCTTTTCCTCCTCCAACCTTTGAGATCAATATGGTTTAGATTAGAGAGATGGCCTAACCCCCTCCAAAATGCCAACGTGTCATACTCATTCCACGGGGCTCTTATCTTGTAGTAGGTTTTTGTCCCTATTGACATTATACATTTCATGACACACCTCCCTCTTTTCCTCATATCAATATGGTTCGATTCACAAATAACACACAAAAGGAAAAAGGAAAAGAGAAGATAGGAAGCCCATCAACTACACCTTTACCCGACATTCCATCTACACCTGTACCCAAAGTAACCATCCACGGACTGACATATCCAATTTTTGATAGAGTTGCACATCGTACCATGATCAAACAACTTCACAAGTCTCCCCTCAAAATATCTTTATATGACCTCATCAAAACCTCTGAGTGTCATCATTAGGCCCTCATTGAGGTTGTGCAATCTATTGAGGTTCCACCTAATGACCCTGTTGGTGCTTATTTTGATCCTCTATTATTTTCCCATCTTTCCCCTTTGTTCTACATGCTCTAAAAATGTTTTTCTTCAAACTTGGTGGTCTACAAACTTTGTTCTCCAGATTGAATGCTTTCAAAGGCTCACAAACTTATTATTTTGCCCCATTTTGAAAGAAAAATACATGTGTGCCTTACATTGTGCCCTAAAATTCCAAATCCATGGGCCTCTATTTTTTCCATTTTCCTAGCCTGTGGAGCTCATGTTTGTTCATTTTTTACATTTTTTCCCTCAAAAATCCTTTTCCATGGTTAAAAATTGCTTTAAAATGCATTCCCTTTATTTTTGACCAAAAATCCTTCACCCACGAAGAAAAAATCAAATTCGGGCATCTCTGGTAAATTTTATGTTTTTTACGGTTATACGGGTGTCATTTTCCCATCAAAATTAAGCTCAAGCCATCCCTCACATGTGGCCACTTCTGGTTGGATGAGATTTAGTGGGTTTTTTTCTAAAAACTTAGTGTTTTTATTTTTGGAAAAATTTACAAATATTCCCCATAGCTCCATAGGTCCCAGAGGAGGACACGTGTCTCATTTTCATGTGAAGGTGGAGTGGGAGGTTGGCGGGGGACTTAGGAAAGTTTTTCCTTTTTGGTGAAAGGAAAAAATGGTGTGGAAAGGCCCGTGGGTCTGCCATGGAGCAGGGGGTGGACACGTGGCGAGCGGGGTCAGAAGGGAGCATGGACCGGCGGAAGACTTAGGCATTTTTTGCCTTTTTTGGTGAAAGGGGTGAAAGTTGCAAATGGAACCGTGGGTCCGCAATGGTGCAAAAGGAGACATTAGGTGGGTAGAGCAGACGGTAGGTGACGGAGGAAAAAGGGATTTTTTTCCCTTTTTACAAAAAGACTTAGAATGAAATATTGAGGTGTGGCTCTGCAACAAATCAAAAGGAGACATGTGGCAGGGAGAAATTGGAGGTACGGGCCCGTGGAAGAAAAATGAAAAATTTTCCCTTGGAAAAAAAAGGGGTTAAAACATGAAATAAGCCCATGGATTTTAGTGATAAAGAGCATGACACATGTCAAGGACAAAGACAGAGGTGTGGGGCCACGGGAAAAAAAGTGAAATTTTTCCAAACTCCAAAAAAGGGTCAAAATGCGTAGAATTGAGCGTGATTCCAATGGGACCCACCATATGCCACGTGTCATCACCAAATTTCAAGGGCGGAGGGGCGGAGAAAAAAGTCAAATTTTTCCATTTTTTCAAAAATGTTAAAAGGTCAAAAAGTGAGCCCGAATTCATTCCCAATCGTATTTTGACATGTGGAGGGCCCAAATTGAAGGAAAAAGAAAAATCAACGGTAACTATACATTTTCATTTTTGGCCACCATTTTTTCTCTAGGAAGTGTGGAAATGTAAATTTTGCATCATTTTTCATCAAATCTTTAGTGAATTTGTGTTGTTTGTGCCTGCAAAGACCAATGCAAGTGGTTTAGGGATTAATTTATAGATTTGAGGTGTTTTGTAAATAAATTTTTACTCAAGCCTATGTAAAATGTGAAATATCAAATTATAAAGTTATAGAATCAAATTTTGGAATTATAAGGATGAAATGATTAAATGAAATGGGTCTATATGCTTAGAGAATGAAAAACGTGCCTCCACAATGGATAATGATGAAGGATTTGTAATGATTCACCATTTTAGAAACACCTGGCAACTCTTGTTGCAAATTTGTTAAATGTCCCTATTTGCGAATCATGTTGGAATTTTGTAACAAAATTGATGTTGGGCATATTATTTTCTTGGGAAAGAAGAATCAAATGTAATTGAAAGTTATATAATGCATATTTTGAGACATGCAAAAGGTCAGAAAAACATAGAATTTTACGGGAAAAATATGGGAAGAAGCCCATTCTTTGAGAAACCACCTAAGAACCATTTCTAATTCCTTTTGCATCATATTTTTATCATGTTGAGTTGGTTTCAGTTGTAAAGCCATCAACAAGCTCTAATATTGTTCTTATAACATTCCCCTACTAATAGATTTGATCGTTTCTGGATTATTTTGTGTTGTCTCTTGGAAAAATTTGCATGCACTTATGTTCCAGAATGTTTTTAATTTTTGTTTCTTACTCCTGTTGTAGTCTTGTGTTTGAAAACTCTTTTGATCATACATGGTCTCATTTCTTGTTGATAGTTTAGTGGCATCTGCAATCTCACATTCAGAAGAAATTTCATCTAATAAAGAGATAAATAGATTTAAAATCACTTTACCTTCCTTCAATTTAGATATTTTTGTAAACCTTTGGGTGCACCTTAGGTCATGATAAAATAGAGATTTGTTGATGCTTTGTTGGTTCATCTACTTCAATATTTTGTGGTAGGTTATCAAAGATTGTGTGGAAGAGTACAAATGCGGGATTCCATTTGGTGCACATATCACGGTTAAAGGAGTAGCTCAACCCTTTTGAAGAATTCTACTATGTGGGTCTTACAAATTTCTTGCAAAGGTCCTAAAATAATTTGGCAAATTCTAGTTAGTCTTGTCTAAAATCTCCCACCAAAAATTCATTAGAATAACTAATCCTACCCCATACTACCTGACATTGCATTGTGTGTCAACAAAAGAACACAATCCATTTACAAAAATGCACAAATAAAATTAGGATCATACCATGTCTCTAGCAGCCTCAGCCTTGTCTTGAAAGCATTTCCATCATTTAGTAGTGACATCTTTGTTGAGTTTGAATAATAGAAAATTGATCATGTTTTCCTAAGGCCATCTCCATACAATATGCACAATATAAGGATATATCCACCTCCTTCACAAAACAGAGGCTACAATATAGGTTCTCTTACCTTGGTTGAAAGGCACAACCTAAAATAGTGAGGATTAGATCAAAATCCTTTCAAGGTGCTATCCACTTCTTCAAAGCCTGAGTGCTAACAAGTCAGATAAATTACTTCCCCAACTACAAAATGAAATATAAATCATTTATCTACCTCGAGTGTCATGTAAAGTCCATGATGTTGTTCAAGTTGTGAAGGAGATTAAATCTAGGTACCAAAAGACCCCATACAGATTGCTTTACCATTATCACTTCTCATCATGTTATCTCTCTCACCACTTTACCTCCTTATAATTCCCCTGCTACCATTCATCTAATCTCTACCATTATTTTCTCACGAGTAATATATTGTCCCTCTCTAATTAGATGATACCAACACCACCCTATTGGTTTCTTCCTACATTGATAATACACATGATTGACGAGTTTTGATTGATGGAGGTGCCAATATCGACATCATTTCATTACATGCATATAATAAAATGTGAATTCTTACTAATAACCTAGTTATGTTGTTTTCATTTAACGATGTCATGAATTCCACTCTTGGCACCATCATTCTCCACATTCACGTGGGCCCCCATACTATTCCTAAATTATTCTATGTTTACAAGGGGGGAATTCTAATACATTTTTTTATTTGGCTAACCTTGGGCTTTTTATAGTTGGGGTCCTTCAACCTTACATAGCTATTTAGAATTTTAATTTGAAGGGTGTAAATACACCATTCGGAAGATCCCCTCACCATGTAATATGGTCTATCGACCTAAATATGTCCTTATACCGAGTTAAAGAATCTACCACCATAACCACTTCTTCTTCATTCATTGCCTCATCCACCACTTCTATCACTACATATTCCACAACCAACTCCTCTATTCCCACTGCTTCCATAGCTTCTGCAACTAGCCCATCGCCCAACCCATCTACTTCACATACACACGATGCTTCCTCTTCTTAGGATTACGGTGCTTCTTCCATTCTTGCTACCTAAATACTAGTTTTGGATCCCTTGGTAGGTTTTTTTCAATGCCTTACCTTGGGGAAGTATCACCTCTATAATGTCAATACCTTATTTAATCCTCAAGTGTATGGAAGCCTACATCAAAACCCACATTACAACCATCGTATAGGCCAGGTCTTTCCATACAATCCACCCCATCGTCACACCATCTTGATGTATGGGGGACATGACACTTCTTCATATACTCTAGAACCACTCATTAAAACCTTTCTGTTTTAATCTAATTTCGATACCTCACTAATCACCGCTTCACCCACACATTCCTTCATTGATGTGCTTCAAAACACTTTGTCTTTGGTCTTTACAAATAGGGTCGTTACATATTCATACCTTACATCACTTGAAAACTCAAAGACCGCTGCGGTCTTGGGTTTTCTAAGGATCATTCTCCTAATAAGGCACATCTCAACCTTTTTGAGGAAGGAACACCTTCTACACCTCATTTACCTACACCATGACCTTCACCTAAAACATCATGAACATCATTTCCCTAGGACCTATGACTTATCATCACGATGGTGAGGCTCCATATTCCCTTCCCTTCCTATATCCTAACATGATCGATGATGACACACCTTCTATAAAAAATTTTCAATGTGAGGACAATGATTCCATTCTCACATATATAGGTGTCAAGGATTCTTATATCCACTAGTCAAGTAACTTCGAGACACAAACCATGTTGAATGAATCGACCATAGAGATCAAAATTGACACTCAAGATGACCCCACCATTCTAAAGATAGGCCAATATTAAGATTACGCCAAACATGAAGCCTTCAACTCTTTCCTCCAAGATTATAGCATCACTTGTTTTTGGTCTTACATTGATATGCCGGTATTGACCCAAATATCATGGTCCACAATATTGTACCATTCCTAACACTAAACTGTGGAACAAAAGCTATGAAAAATGCATCCTTGAATTTTCCTTCTTGTGAAAGAAGAACTCTAGCATCTCATTTATATTTCTTTTATTCGACCCATTGATTATGCCTAATGGATTTCTAACATCGTTCTTATCATAAAAGTGAAAGGGGGACTCTGCATTTGCACGTAATTCCATGACCTTAATCTTACTTTCCCCAAGGATGACTTTCCTCTACCTAGTATTGACCAACTAGTTGATCTCACCACCATCCATGAGAAGCTATCACTCATGGATGGTTGCTCAAGTTATAACCAAATATTACATGCACCAAAAGATCAACAAAAACTCCCTTCATCAGCCCTTGGGGGATTTTCTCTTATCATGCCATGCCCTTTGGCCTTAAAAACAATGGTTCCACATATCAACATGTCATGACCTATATCTTCCATGACATCATGCATGACATTTTGAAAGATTATGTTGACAAACTTCTTGCTAAGTATAAGTGATGAGCCAAACAAATCATGGTTCTTAAGGTCATCTTTGATCATCTTATCAAATATTGCGTTCACCTTGACCAAATAAGTGTTTCTTCATCTTCCTTTTTGGAAAAATCATTTGTTTCATTGTCTCTTTGCAAGGTATTAAATTTGATCCTGCTAAAATCAAGGCTATTCTTGAGATTCCTCCCCTACTAACCTTCAAAAACTTCATAGTTTGCAAGGAAAGTTGCAATCTATTAGATGATTTGATTCTCATCTTTATAATTGATGTCACCCTTTTCATCATCTTCTTAAAAAGGATGTTTCCTTCAATTTGGAAGACGACTACCGTAAATATTTTGAAGCATTAAATGAATACCTCCTTTATCCCACTGCTCATCCCACCAAAGGATGACAAACCATTTACATCTACATTTATGCCACCAAAAATTTATTGGGTGTCATTCTTGCTCATCGTAGTGAGAAATATAGGGAGCATGTGGTTTATTATATAAGTCATACTCTTCTAGACTATGAGACTAGATATACTCACGCTAATTTTTTTCCTATCCCTAGTCTTCATCGCCACTAAACTTCGCCATTAGCTAATCAAGCAAAAGACCTTCATCATCACCAACACTAACCCCTTGCATTACATATATGTTAAACCTTACCAACACCAATGTGCTGCAAGTTAGCTTATGCTCCTTGCGAGACCTAGATCTCGAATTCATTCATCAATTTTTTTCAAATGAAAAACCATTTTAGACCAACTTATAGATGCACCTCTTTCCATAAATCAATCTTATAACTTTGATTTCCTTGATGAATCCATTTCTACCCTCTCCCTTGATGACACTGTTTATCAGATGACCTTATTCTTTGATGATTCTAAATGCCAGTGTGGTGGTGGCATAAGGGTCATTATCATTCCTCTTGATGGTGATCCTATGCCTTTATCTTTTAAACTCAACTTTGATTGTACCAATAACATGATTGAATACGAAGCACTAGTGTTAGGTCTCTAAACTGCTATTTCCTATATGTTAAGATCCATTAATATCCTTGGTGATTCTCAATTGGTCATCAACCAAATCAATTTTTATACTAGTTTTGTAAATAAATACTTCAAAAGTATAAGCATCATGTCGACATGCTTTTGAATACCTTTGATAATTACAACATTCAAACTATTCTGTGATCCACTAACAAATTCATGGATACCATGGCTTTCCTCACCTTAAAAATACCTTCCTCACCTTCAGAATCTAAAATATTTGTCATAGTACAATAGTTGTAGGCATATTCTTATCTTTTCGGTGACATAAAATTTGTGGGACAATTTGAAACCAATCAATGCAATATTTGGTATAAGTATTACACTGACTACCTCTCCCTTTCAGTCCTACCTCCAGATCTCAATCACAATGGTAAGCAATCCTTCCTCCAAAAGGTCTCTCATTATGTCATTATGGGGGTCTTCTCTACAAATGTGGCTTTGATCATATCCTCCAACGATGCCTCATTAGTTTTGAAATTCTTTACACCATTAAAGAAATTGATGATGGGATTTGTGGTGGACATTTCAGTGGTCACATTATTGCTAATAATATTATTCTACTTGGCTATTACTAGCCAAACCTTAACCAATATTGTTGCAACTATGTCAAACATTGTGTGAAGTGTCAGCAACACGCTAACCTTCACCACACCCCAAGTAACTCCTTACAAGTCACCGGGGAATTTTGGCCTTTCTCCCAATGGGGTTTAGATCTTGTCAGAGAGATCAATCCTCATTCTTCTCAACATCATCAATGGATCATCACCACAACAAAAATTACCCTAAATAGGTGGAATCCATACCCTTAATTTATACCAAAGATAAGAAAATATGTGAATTCATTAACCATCACATCATTTTTCATTTTGGTGTTCCTCATCACCTTATCACTGACAATGGAAAACAATTCAAAAACAAAACCCTACGCAAACTATGTGACACCTTTGGCATTCAACTTAGTTTTTCTTCACCTTATTATCCTCAAACAAATGGCCAAGCTGAATAAACTAACAAAACCCTCAAAAAAATTATTATGAAAGTGGTTGATGATACTAGTAAGGATTGACACATGCACATTCCTTTCACCTTATGGGCTTACCACACTAGTATTCCCACCTCAGTAGGTGACACACATTTTCTCTAGTCTACGGTATAAATTTTGTTCGCCTCTCAAAGTACAAATTACATCTCTTCATATGTCACTCAAAGATATGATCAATGATGAAAATTTTCTCCAAGATTGTTTGGCCTAACTTGATCTTACGGACGAATGTCATTTAAATGCTCTTGATCACCTTCAAATCTACCAAAATTGTATCAAACATGCATATGAAAAATGTTTCCATGAATGAAGCGTTCAAGGTTGGTGATCTTGTCTGAAGGAAAATCAACATGTAACCAAAGTTGAGAAAATTAAATAGGGAAATTTTGCTCCTAATTGGCGTGGACTCTATATCATCACTCATACCTATGGATCAGGTTCTTATCGTTTATCTTCTCTCAAAGGTAAACCTAAACCTGATCCCCTCAATGCCTTGCATATTTGATCATTCTACTATTGAAACAAGTAATACATCACCTTTTTTATATTACACACTCATACATTGAGTAACATTCACCTTCCATCTACCTCTTTTAAGGACTAATGACTAAACCAAGATTGTGTGATTAACCGTCACCTTTCAACCTTGTCTTTAATATGAGTACCACAACTCTACTCATGGCATGATTCTCATGGATAGTTTTCATTCTTTTCAGGATGGAATCCCATGGTCATTCATCACTTAAAACTTCTCTTTCATATTTAACCTTTGCGTGTTATGGTTTTTCCTTTATAAAAGAAGCGTATACTCCTTTATTGTCTTGTTCATGACCTAAAAGTACAAAAACTTTCAAAAGAAATAAATGGGATATTCAAATTTAACTCCTTGAGTCAAAATTCTTCTAAATGGATGAATCCCTCAAAAGGACATATATCTTTCTACCTTGCTACTATAAATAGACTTCTCCAATAAAGGAAAGCTATAAAATGGTATCTCTATTATACATAGTCTATCAAAAAAGAAGACTATTTATATAAAAAATAATAATAATAATAATAATATTCTAAAGCTTCCCGCACAAATCAGCTTCATGAAGACGTCGAGAAAGATATTATATTCATCCCACATAGACTTCCTGCATCAATCTATCTATAAAAAAATGAAAAAGAATAATACAACCTTTTAGTCAAGGAATTGCCTATTCTAGTTTTTGGTATCTTGCAGAAGGGGCATGTTGTCTCACAACAAGGTTATGCTAAACAAACCAATCCACCTCACCTTCCCTCCTTTCTCTTCTTATACCTAATCAAGGGATGTGGCACACATTCTAAACTTCGTGATCATGCAACTTATTTCACCCCTAGAAATTTCATTCATTTAATACCTTTAGGGTCTTAAGTTTATCAACCTATCTATGGTATGCTCATAATGGTTCTTGCTACTTATGGATCATTCTTGCCTCTTCTATTGTTCTACCCTTTTTTACATATTGATTCTCCTACACAAGACAAGACCTTCGACATTTAATTTTTGGTATTTATTCTTCTTTTACCTATATTTACATTCATCCTCTCCTACAATCAACTCACCTAGACACAAACATGCCTATACAACCTAGACACAACCATTCCTAACCTACCTTACCCATTTAATCATACATAACCTCACGAACCTACCTCATATTATTATTCCCTATCTTATGGGAGAACTACATTAGCCTAAGGCCCCTTTTGCAAGGGTTATATAGGAAACACTCTTAGGGAATGGGCCCTTTGAGGTTATCTTGGCCACTCTTTTTCCCCATCCTCTTTTCACCTATAAAAATAATTGAATTAGTTTCCATAAAAACAATAATTTGGAAGTTAACTTAAACCAAAAATATACATCACCTATGTACATCATCATTTACTTTCCATACAACCAATAACTTGGAAATTAAATCAAAATTAAATTAAACTCAACCATACCTATCCTCTAGTTTCCATAATATCAATACATTGGAAATTTAAATAATTCACCATAACATCATTTTATTTCACAAATAACATCAACCAAATCATGCCTAAATCATTTAATTTCCATAAAAACAATAACTTGGAAATTTTCAACTCAACCATTCCTAAACAATGTACTTTTCATGACGTGAATACAATGACACTCCATAGTAACTCAACCATGCCTAAACAATCTAGTTTCCATAACATCAAAATAATGGAAATTAACTCACTCAACTATATAAAATGTCAATTCAATCATGCCTATGTCTACTTTTCATAACATCAATATAATGAAAATGAAACTAACCATATATCATTATAAAGCCATGCCTACACATCTAGTTTCCATGAAAATAATACAATGAAAATAAACCAAGTGCATCATATAAAAATATCATCATCAATCTATAAATTGAATGTCGTATAGTAATACATTGAATAAATAGATATAAATAAAAGTATCTCAAAAACTCCATTATATAATCTTACATCTTTTGCACACAAGGCCAATATATATGTCAAAAATAAAAATAAAATGTCGATATCATCAAAGTCTATCACCTAGGTGACAATATGGCTCCCCTATTGCTCTCCCATATACCCTTATTTGGTCTTGGTCTACCCCACTAATCATCTCCCTAATATCATAACTTGTCCTCTATCTCGTGACCTAGTAACCTCTCGGTCACCCGACATGTATGGACGATGGTTCTCTCGAACTTCTTGAGCTATGTGTTTATGAGCTAGTCCTAACAAAGTGGTTACCTAATGTGTTATATGATCAACATAAGATGAAACATGTATACCTACCTCTAATAAATGGTCCCGGCAATACCTCACCTCTAATGCTACATCTCGATAGGTAGCCATAAATATCACCCAAGGAGGATCCCTCACTCTCACCCCAACCTATGGACCCCTGTCCCAATAAAATTGGCCCATGTATTGGTCCCAATATTGGCCCCTGTAATGGCCCCTATATTGGTGCCTATATGGATGGTGCTGAGTTGGAGCCTATGCAGCTACCTATTCTTGTAATATAGCCACATATGCTTGTAATTTGGCTAATTTACTATGTAGGGTGACTATCTAGGCATGTAAGTGTATCACATGCACTTTTAAAGCTACTAATTGTCCCCCATCCCCTACCAGCATCTGTGTGTGGGAGGCGAGCCTATGCCTAAGCTAGTTATCCTGTAATCTATTCATCTTTCCCTAAAGGGTGACCACATGTTCCTATGCTGCGTGAGCTACAATCGTAAATAATTAACTTTCCCTGTAGTTTATCCCTATACACTATCATTGTAGCTATGTCATGCTAGCCTAGCCATGGAGGTGCTTCCTATAATTGTGCTACCCATAACTATCTCTAGGTAAAAGTGGTACATGCATCATCAATATTCATATCCACCATATTCTCTTCCTTCCCTACTATCCCTATCGCATGTGGTGGAGATAAAGGTATCTCCACATCATTCCTACAATACTATGGAAATGGCAGAGGAACATCCTAATGTAACCCAAAATTTATTTGGAATCTATCCATTGGAATCATCTCGTTCTCACCGACATGCCTCCCTTGTATCCATCTGACTAATTGTAAGCCCCTCATCTCATATGGCATACCTCCATAATACGGAAAATTCACATATGGCCACCATACTATATCCATCATATATAATCCCTCCAACATCTACCTGTAATAGGTCACATCATGTGACACCTCCTCTATCCATGAATGAGTCCCTGTGGGCACTCATCTCCCTGAAACCATCTCTCATGACACCCCGATGTCAATCCTATCTTGGAAGTCCTTGTGGGCCTATAATAACTATGCATTCATAGGCCCTATAGTGTATTAAATATGCACAATAGATACCATATCGCCAAATCCTCGATATTCCCATAACTCCCTATATAGTTGTAGCAAGTAGGTTGGTACCCATGCCAAATAAACCCACTCCTCAATCATGTCCTATAAAACCCCATCGGTGCTAGGGGAAATATCTCCCACTCGAATCTAGGAGTATATACTTACTAGTGTGAGCATCATTAGTACTTGCCACCTAGTCTCCTCTAGATGTGTAGTGTATATAGCTCCATAACTGATGTTGGCATTTTCTCAACCATGTTTCCCACCACCTAACCAAATACAACTATATTTCATCACCTCATCTCGATGAAATCTGATACACTGGCTCCCCCACAATCATAGCCATAAAATCCTGTACACATCCTCTAGTGTGATAGTCATCTCACTAGTGGGTAGATGGAAGGTATTGGTCACTAAGTCCCATCTATCGATGAGCACAAAAATAAACTATGATCTCAAACAATACACTGTATCGCCTCACACCAATGAGCTCAATAATCTCTCATATGGTCCCACTCGTCCTCCATGATGCTAGCTTGCATCTGTACCAAAAATGATGGTACCCTATCCCACATAGCCAACAGGTGATGCATCTACATCATTACCAATTAAAATTTTCAAGCACATACCTCTTCATAATCATTTATTCCCTCTTTCCTAGCCCCATCTCACGTATAATTTTCCTCACCTATATATTTTACGCCTTATTACTTAACCTACCTTATATTATATCTTACCTAAACACTTACCCATATTTTAATTTATTTCTTTCATTCATTCACTAATTTGATAGTTCACACCTAAATTCCAACCATTCATACATACCCTCACACTCAATCCAACCTTATTTCACTCTTCCTATATGCCACACTTATTTACCCTACTTCATTCACCAATCATCTATCCTACCACTTAATTCTTATCAATTTTGTATTACCTATACCTTCATTTTTAGGACTTAGCCCCTTTTTATAGTTACCAACATTGGTCACCCTAACTAGTACTAGCCACCCTTAATCCCCACTAACATCAACCAAACCTTGACTAACATCGATAACTAGTTCATCCCTAGAGTCAAACCCGACGTTCCTATCTTTCTAAAACTTAACCAAAAAACACCTAAAATCTACCCCATACCACCTAAGTCCAACCCACATTCCTTTTACCACCTAATTAACCTAAATTTCACCCTCGCCATACCCAATTTCACCCCATTTTCATTAAAAAATCAAAATTCATTTTAAAACCCAATGTTTATATATTTTTCTACCTTCATTTTAATTATAAACACCAAATAGATTTCAACTCCTACCTCTACTTAGTGTCATCTCCATGGTGGGATATTTGGTCTCTATACTAGCATTCCTCCTGCTCCCTCTCCTACCTCAACCATGCCTAAATCTAGTCCTAAGGTATGAACCAATCCACTCCCTCATCTCGATATTTCAGGCCCATCAACTATACTTTAATCACCTAATTCCAACTCACCAAATCAGTCAAAGGACACTTTCTATCATTTTCCTCCTCCAAAATATTCTCTCTTGTCATTTTCCAAAAGTAGATAAGCACAAATGAATTCATAAAATGAATATTTTACCTTTTTACCCCCAATATGACTTGATCGATGTCAGTATATCATGCCATAATGGACCGACATTTGTTATCCTTTACCGGCATTAGTTAACCTTAGACTAGTGTTGGTCACCTTTCTAACCAACCTATACCTAATTAACCCTCATGTTTTGCTACCCAAATCCCATTTCTTGTTACCCAACCCTTCACCTAGTCTTATAACCCCACCTAATTGCCTTATTGCCTCACACTTGATCACACTATCATTTGGGGCATGGTTTTACATCTACCTCAGCCTCATTAATGCCCTTACCTATTTACCCAACCCGGCCTCACCCATTTGAAACTTGAATTCGCCCACTCATTATACCTTGTGATGACACGAATCATGTTGTTTTACCTTAAACACTACCTTTCCTTATGATGTGATGTTTATCTTGACTAGACCAAACTTGTTGGTGTTATTGAACCCACCTAATGCACGTTCCTCCACCTAGCTTAGTTGTGTTTCATGATGTATCCTGTACCTTGGATACTTGGATCACATCAACCTTATTTGGATAAAATATCGACCTTAGATGATGTAGAGTTTGTGATATCTTCATCCTAGTGCTTTTTTGCATTTGATGTGTGTGTGTGTGTGTTAGAATGTCCCCGCCTATTACCTACACTAGAAATAACCCTTCCTCATGCTAAACCCCACCTTATATTTTTTCTTCACCTACCATTTTATCAAACCACCAATTGACTCCACCTATCACTTCCTTAGTTCTTGGTTGGAGGGGATCACCTTCATCCATACTTTGGGCAACCTAACTTTGACTTTTACCTAGAACATGTACCTCCTATTTTTTTCGGTGTCACTTATCAATACAAGATATGTGATAAAAAAGGGTAAATGTAGACACCAAATTTAGTTCCTAATACCTTTAACCCATTTCAAATCATCAATTCAATATATATAACTAACCATGGCCCTATTCCCCACATCGATATTAATTTAATCACCTATAATTGAATTAATCCTCATCCTCACACTATTATTAATTTAATTACTTTAATTATATTAATATCCACCTCACATTTCCACCTCATCCTAGACCTATTCCAACCTCATTAAATGACTAAGACCAAGTCTCTACACTCCCTAACTAACTAGGACTTGTTCTAACCCTAACTATTGTGACCTATTATCTCTCCAACCTCTCTCCCACTATATTTAGTGTTATCTCTCAATTCTAACCCATAACTGAAACTTGATTCACACCAAATATGGGAGTAATCAATCCATTTTTAGCCAATTGGACCATTTCTCCCTAACCAATGTCACTTTTCCCTCAACCGGTGCTCACTCCCTAACCATCGTCAATTACCCTTAAGTAAGAGATTATAACTCTTTCGCAATGGTTCTCTAATTAATTAATTCACATTAGATTTGGCATTCCAACTCTCAATCATTCAAGCTACTAGATGATGAACAAGATCCCATCAAGTCTTCACTAACATCCAATCATCGCATCCACGACTTCAAATCATCATAACAAAGCACACATGATTTTTCTTTGTGGAACTAGACACATTATCATATCTGCCATGAATGCTCCTCACCAACAACCACCTTCAGATCTATATGTTACCAGATAAGTAATTTCATTCTTATTTGTTAAGATCTTGTTTTGATCTTAAGTCTTTCATTTACTTATTTCATCTAATTCCTCTCTATCCTAAATGCCACCTTTCACCTTTTTACCACTTATTCCATCAACTTGAACCATTTCACTCATCCAAGCATATTTGCCACCCATGGTGAGACCTAAAAAAATCACATCATCCTTCCTGAACCCCATAAAATCTATGCTATAAAAAAGAAACCCAAAACACCAATTTTTATATTTCTACTATATTTCCCCTACTCTCACCGGTCACCCAAGCTGACATCGATCGTTTGCTAGTACTAACATCAGTTGCCTAACTAATACCAGTCTTTGTGATTGCTAATTTTTCCCATAACAATGAGCTCATAACTTTCACCAAATAGTCCAGAATCACCCAAAACCTTTCCCATACCTTATCTATTATTATCTCAGTGACCCTCACCAACTAGAACCACATCTTTCTCAATACTAGATTAGTTTTTATTTCAGTATTTCATTTAATCTAGTGTATTGATAACGTTTTGAGACACCTAAATCAAAGTGTTAGCAATAGGACCTTTAATTCTTGCATTTATTTTCATTAATTTGATAAAACAATGAATGGAAAACTATCTAAGAAGAATCAAAATTATTGGAACTAGCATTTTCTAGGTATTCCCTTTGTCTATACTATTTACCTATCATTTTTATATTGTTTTTTTTTCTTATATGTCATTCCTCCTAACCAAAGGAAGATCTCTACAATTATCTTGGTCAAAATTATACATAGGTATTCCTCCTAATCCCATTAACCTTATTTGTTTTATCGCATTAATTTGAGGTGGAACATATATTGTCATCATCGATTGTGTTAGGTTATGCCACAAAAACATATTCTAATGTACAAAACTGGCCTTTTTGTATAAGGGTTAGTTAATATGGGGGTTTTGAAAGGACCCGCATCCTTTTACAAAAAGGTCCTTAAGGCATAATATGACATTGAAGCATAGAAGAGATAAATCCCATAGGAAGCAAAAGAAAAAAATCCACATAGCCACAACGTAAACAAAGAAAATTTACATTTTGTGAAAAGTTTTGAGGATAGTTGTTTCTTCCATAGTAATAGCATCTTAGATTTTCTTTGTTCCTCTAATTCTCCTTTCACAAATTTGTATTTGTTCTTTTGTTCTCCAAAATCTGTTTGGTTCTCCTACTCTTGCATTACCATTTTTTTTCACAAATAGGTCATTGTAATCCAACACCAACACATTCAATGGAAACTCATTCTTAACATGAATATCTTCTAAAATATTGTCATTGACAATGTCAATGATGTTGTAGCCATTGAATTTTGTTGAGTATGTGTAGTAGAGGACTATTTGCGGACAACAATAAGGCCAACAAAATAATATCAATTTTATAAAATACATCTTCTCTTTTATTCCTGTGCACCACCATGTCCATAAATTGATTCCGATATTCACTTTTTTATTATGTAAATTGAGCCACCATCCATACCACCAGGATTCTTTTTCAAGACTCAACAAAACAAGTTCTTGGTAGGTGTTTTTGGTTTTTAAATTTTTGCAAATCTTCCTCTCATGTTATTACGTATTGAGCTACATATTGTTTATATCAATATGTGCTCCATTCCATCCTCTTACATTGCTCTAACAAATGTTTACTATATTACAAAATTATTTATTTGATAAACAAAACTACCTTATACAAAATATTTAATAAAAAACTTGCTTCTATTTAATTATCTACAAAATCCCTACATGGATATAAGCCCTAATCAGCTATGGAAAATTTTACATGGATATAATCCCTAATTAGCTATGGAAAATTTTACATTAATATAATTTTGTAATTTTGGAGGGACTGAAGGTGAGAATGCATACCAATTTTGGCATAGAGAGGAAATCAAAACGTTTCTAGAACTCAAGCATAAAATTTTTATGCTTGCGATGATGAGATTTTTCTATTGATGAATAAGATTACGCAATGACAAAGAGAATAGAAAGGAAAATGTTAAAAATATAAACTCAAAAATGTCTACTTATAGTGATATGTAAACAAATCTAACTGCTAATTTTGTTGGCGGTAAATTTAAGAGGGAACGCGTATGATTTTACATTTATTTTCATTAAATGGATGATTAATGGCTAACAATAGTTATATTCTCCAAAAGGTGCACATATTTCAAATGGCACATGTAATTTTAAATGGTAAATTTTACATAGCTCGAATTAATGGCTAATTAATGTTGAGGCAATGACAACATTAATTAGCATTTTTCCTTACAAAATGGTTATAATTAATACTGAAAATACTTACAAATGTTTGTAATATAATACTTACAAATCTTTGTAATAAATGTCACACGCGAATTGCATATTTAATATTTAACCGTCAATTATTAATATAGATTTATATATAAATTACAAAAATTATCAAAATTTACATCAATATATATTAAAAATAATGAAATTTATACAAAATAATTGGTATAAATAAACATTGTTTTGTATTTTTAAAGGAAGTGTTGAAAAATTACCATTACCCAAATTTTTTTGACATGTGAGTTATTGCACTTAGCTGTGTGAATCAAGACTCACACTTAGAAGTTCAAATAAAGACTCGCACCTAGAAGTGTAAGTCGAGACTGGAACTTAGAAGTGTGAGTCAATACTCATACTTAGCAGTGCCAATTGATACTCACACTTAAAGTGCGATTCAAGAGATGTGTGACTTGAGGCTCGCACTTAGATGTGCGACCAATCACACTTGTAAGTGCGATCACTCACACTTACACACTACTTACAAAATTTATAAATGACAATTCTAGATTTTTTAACTATGCTTAATATATAAAAATAAATTATTTATATAAATGTATATAAATATTGAAAGTCACCTTTTAAACATGCGAGTCACACATGCCAATTCTATAAAGTATTTTTAAATATGTTACATCTAAAATCACGAAGAAACGTTTAAAAAACCTCCAAATTTAACACCATTCAAGGAAGTTGAGGGAAGGGATTTTCAACTTCAACATTTATTGATTTAAATAAGGTATGCATGAATATTCATATATGTATGAAGATATTAAGATTGATATGTGGCATAAATGACAAAAATCACTTTTGTAATATCTTGAAGTTAGCGGTCGCTTGCAATATGTAAGTTCTTGGCCTCTTGGAATATGTAAGTTAGCTTTTGTTTGGCATATGTAACTTATTGTCCACTTGATATATGTAAGTTAGCGAGTGCCTAGCTTATGTAAGTTTGTAACTACTTGGGTTATGTAATTTAGCAATTGCTTGGGTTATATAAGATAGAAACCACCAGTCTTATGTAAGTGGGTGGTTATCAGGATTATGTGGCAAAAGTGGAATCCAATAATAGCATTATTAGAATCCAGTAATAGTGAAATTAGAGTCCAATAATAGGGAAATTGGAATCCAATAATAGCAAAATTGGAACTCGAATAAGTCCAATAATGACAATATTAGAATCCAATATTTCTACTAATGGAATCCAATATTGCTAATAATGGAATCCAGTATAGCCAAAAATGGAATCCAATATACGCAAAAATGGAGATGGATTTATTCCAATAATTGTAATATTGGAGTCTTAATTCACTGAAATATGTCCCAATTTAGTAAAATAAGCATTTTATGCTTTCATTTTCCATAGGATGAAATCATTTATGATTTGATTATTGTTGTTTGTAATACATCTTGCATCAAAAAAACTAGAACTAGTGAGGTCTATGTAAGCCAAGACGAAGCTTAGTCGATAAGTGGTAGTTACCTAAAGTGATAATATTGAATTTACCATTTTACCACATAGATCACCATGTTTTTTCAAATACACTTTTTTTTATTATGGGTAAATAGTTTTGAAGGGACTATACCCTGTATACAGAAGGCTCAAAAGCCAAATATCAAAAGAGGTAAAAACAGCCCAAAAAGGAGCAAAATGTCCAACATCAGAGGGCTCAACAGCCAGATAATACAAAATAGTAATAAAATAGGATCAAGACATACAGTGATCCGAAAAAAGCAGAAGAGACAAAAAATGAACAAGAGATAACCATCACTAGACATCTCAGCCAAAAGACAACACCAAAACTACCCGATCAATAAGTAACTTTCACAAACAAGAAACAACAACAAAACTTCGCATCACTTGATAGCCCGGTCAATCTTGGATTTGATTGTTTGAAGTGAGACAAAGAATGCAATGGCGGTGGCCTGGGAAGGGTCTTTCAAATCCACCTGAGCAATTGCAATATCTCTTTTCTCCTTAGAGCCCCAAATGTCCTCGGTAATACCACTGAGACTGCAAATACTACAAACATGTTGTTCAATGAAATTATAGATACTTTTAAGGGCAGAGAGGATATAGTCGTTACGTCCTTTTGCATTTCCAAGTCTGCCATCCAGAGATTGGAGCTTCTTGAAAATTTCAGCAGTGATATCCTCCTCTTCATCATTTTGCAGTTTCCTTTTGCCCTTAGCTTTATCCATATCTCTAATAACACTCTTAAGTTCTTGAATTTCCTTTTCCATCTTACCCACTCTGACCAAAAATCCTCATCCTTAGGCTCCTCCACTAGATTACTAATGTGCAACAGATTCACAGCAAGCTCCAGGTCTTTATGACTTCTAAGAACCCTCTCAGAAGCAAGGACCTTTGTTTTCATCTTCTTCCTTTTCTTGCTAGTTGAAGCAGTGTCAAGCTTCCTTTCGGGCAGGGGTGGAATGGAGGTAGGGGGCAGGGGGAGGAATGAAGGCCAAGGGAGGAGCAGAATCCAAATGGGGACAAAGTTGAGCAATGGTGGTGAATAAGAAGTATTAACCCTTGATGAAGGGAATCTCCCTAATGTGATTTTGAACTTCGAACCGATTTCTCCAAAGATTTCAACAAGTAATGAGGGAAGTTAATGATGATGTCTCTACGAAAGTGATTAAGAAATATAAAATTATTTTTGGGAATAGTGACAAAATGCCCCTCTAAAGTAACATACCTTACTACCATCCTTGCGATCTTAGAAAACGACTCAGAACAGAGGCAAGCTTGATGCCAAAGCACTCACAAATTCAAGATTTTCCCCCTCATCAAGAAACTTCTTAGCTTCTACATCTCTGTCCACCCGATTGTTAAAGAATTTGGTGCCATCTAGAGTGAGCCTAGTGACTTAGGCAATAATTTCCTCTGATATCTCAACCTCAATGTTGTTGTACTTAACCACGCAATTCCTCCATCCCTGAGCAAATTTAATTGAGAGATCTTGATCAAAACCTTTAATTTTTTCAATAAAGTTCACTAGACCCCCTTTTTGAAGGTAGTTCCAAAGAACTGTATCATCTTTCCAAGATGGATTATGGGTGGGCTCAGTCTTGCAAGGTGGTCCCCCCATTTTTCTTGTGTCTCTGCCCACAATGGTAAAAATTGAAAACTATGCGGATCAGCCTCAACTCTATTTTTGAATCCCTCCCAATCATGTGAATAGATGTAATCATTAGACTTTACTTTGTAATTATTTAATCTCTCTTTAGCATCTACCCTATGCCTATTAATGATGATGTTCCAGGTTACACAAATCTTTAATGATGTCATCACACTATACTTAAAAAGCCACTCCTTAGCATCAACATTACAACCTTTAGTGATTACGTTCCAAGCCATGTAAATGATTGATGATATCTTCATTAAATTTAGTGGGAAGAATGTCACCTCTTAGCCAAGTTTGAAAAGTATTATTAACCCCAAAATTTTCCAAATCATCTGCCACCCTATTGCCTTCCCGGTAGGTATGTTTGATTTCAAAATTTTCAAAACTCTTGCAAATATTAGTAGCTTCAACAATGAAGTCTCTCGATGTCAACCAATTGGGGGATTGTTTTTATTTAGGAGATTGATAATGTTTAGTGAATCACCCTCGGTTATAATATTTGAAATATTACAATCTCTTGCTAGCCTTATACCCCAAAGAGCACGAGAGCTTCAAAGTAGTGGTTAGTTTTCCTACCCATTTTTCCAGAAAAGGTAGCAACAAAACAACCTCTATGATCTCTAATGACTCCCCCACCTCTAGAATCTCCAAGATTTACTTTTGAGGCCCCATCAAAATTCAATTTATGCCAAGCACTGGGAGGCTTAATCCATCGATGCAGTGGATCTATCAATATTATTATTATTCTTATGTAAAACAAGTACTTGTATTCCAAGTAGACAAAATGTGCTCTTCTTCCTTAGGGTAAAGGTTTAAATATTTCAATGTTTTCCTTCACATCAATGATAATTTCTTTGTAAACTTTGTTACATAAATTTCTAGTATTCCTTAAAATGAAATCATTACAAGCTTTCCAAACTTTCCACATTGTGTGGGGTAAAACTAGTTTCCATAATCTCCTAACCACACAATGTTTGTAAGGATAGTTCCATTGTTCCTAAGCTTGAAGAAAAGTAAGGGGAAGATCCAATCTGATTAAATTTTGTAAAAATAAGATGCCAAATTTTGGAAGTGTACTTACAATGAAGAAATAAATGTTTGATGTCTTCATCTTCTTCCTAACACATGTAACATCTATTCGGCATGATGAACCCTTTCCTAATGAGATTGTCATTAGTTAGGATATTTCCTTTAATAATGAGCCACCGAGAAAAAGTTCGGTCTAGGGGTTAGCTTTGGAATCCACGACTTATGCCACTCAAGTATCACTTTCAATAGAGGCAACGAAAGAATTGTAACCTAATTTAACCGAGTACTCTCCATCAAAAGAATCTTTCCAAATGAGATCATCCTTATGATTTTGAGGACTGATGTGAATGAGGGACAAATGACTCGAATATAAGAAACATCAAAGGCTGCACATTATCCTCATCTACTTTTAATCTGTTTCCATTTCGTTTTGTTTTCATCCACCTCAATATATCCCTCGTACTTTGTGCCCATAATTTCTCATCAAGCTATCTTTTATGTGACCATAAGAGGAAAACTAGTTAATATCCAACCATTTCTCGGTCCATAAATTAATGTCTTGACCATCCCCAAGCTTCCAGCTACATCCCTGAGAGAGAATATGTCCGACGTGGAGAATATTGTTCCAAAAAATATAACCATTCGAAGAGACTGATCGAAATAACGGAATTCTTGCTTTGGTTTGAAATGTATTTGATTTTAACCAACTCGACCAAGGATTGTGTTCTTTTATAAGTCTCAACCCAACTTTTCAATAAGAGAAACATTCATATGTTTAATTTCTTTGATTCCTAACCCCCAATCCTCTATGGTTTTCTGACCTACTCCCAAGCCACTAAATGGTATCTAAACTGTCTTTAGTACCATGCCATAAAAAGTGCTTTTGAATTTTTCAATACTATTAAATACTACGCTACTAGAATGATGAACATTGACATGATATAAATAGGTAAGTTATGAAGCATGCTTTTTATCAATAAACACTTGCCTCGCACTTGAAAGTAAAGCTCCTTTCCAGCCAGCTAGCTTTTTTTGGAATCTTTTAATAAGATCATTACAAACCTCATTAGAAACCTTACAAGTACTCAAAGGAGTCCTAGATAAGTAGTGGGTAGTGAATTAATAGTGCATCTAAGTAAAAGAGCAATCTTTCTTTTCCTTTCTACGGGAGTATTGAAAAAATAGATAGAGCTTTTGTCAAAATTAACTTTTTGCCCCGAGGCTTCCTCATAAAATATAAGAATAGTTTTTATAGCCTTCACCTCAATTATTGAGGCCATCGGAATAAGGAGAGTGTCGGTAGTAAACTACTTTGGTGTGAGGAAACCCAATTACTGAGAAGTAGGTTGAAAGATTTTTATCATACCAATATTAATAGATTTTGAGATAGATCTGCTTAAACTATCAGCCATTATAATAAAAAACAAAGGAGAGATTGGATCCCCTTGACAGATTCCTCTATTGCTAGAAAAAAAACCAACCGGTTCCCCATTAACAACCACTGAGAATCGGGAAGAAGAAATGCAAGAATGTATAATTTTCCTAAATTTATTTTGAAAACCAAACTTGGATAAAACCTCATCCATGAATTTCCATGAGTCTCTATCAAAATCCTTATGCATGTATAATTTGATAGCCATCCCTACTTTTTTACTTTTATCCATTGTATGAATTGTTTCATGGACCATAATAACTCCATCCTGAATAATTCTTCCCTGAATGAAACTACTCTGCTATTGATAAATAATCTCCATTATAATAGGTTGCATCCTAGTGGTTAAAATCTTTGTGAAGATCCAATATATTACACTAACCAAACTGGTTGGCCTAAAATATTTGAAATCCTTTACATCCATCTTCTTAGGAGCAAGTACAATATGTGTATTATTTAACTCTTTTATGAGATTTCTAGTCTGTAAAACTCATTAACAGCTTTCAATAGATCTTCGGAGTAGATTTCCTAGCATCTTTGGAAGAAGTTTGCAGAAAAACCATAAGGGCCCGTGAGCCTTATCCCCTTCCAGAGCAAAAACAATTTTTTTCAATTCCTCAATGGTGACAGTTTTGGAGAGATTCTTAAACCTCTCAGCAAGCAAGATAAATTATTAGGAATAGAGTTTAAGAGAAAGAAGGCCACTTGCTCATTGTAGGAATTATTCTCAGTGAGTAGATTCTTATAGAATTTGAGGGCTTCTTCTTTGATGTCTTCAGAATCCATAGTAATGTTCCCATTTCCCTTAGAGACTTCAGTAATTTTTTTACAAGCCCTATGTTTGAGGGTTGTCATATGAAAAAAATTTGTATTCCTATCAACTGATTTTAACAGAGAGCTCTAGAATTCATTCTCCAAAAGGTTTCCTCATAGCTTGTTTATATTATGTAGGTCTGAAAGTAGCTTTTTTCCTGTTGATGATCCTTAAGGGTCATACCTTTCAAAGAAACTTTAAGCTCAAACTCTTCCAGCTGCTTCTTAAGCTCTTTCTTTTTTTCAAAGATATTCCCAAAAACCTCTTTATTCCAGATTCTAACCTTTTGCTTCACATTTTTCAGCTTCTGAAGAAGCCTGAATTGAGCCATCCCTGATCCTTCCCAAGACCACCACTCTTTAATTCTATCGAGAATATATTCATGCTCAAGCCACAATTTTTCAAATTTAAAATTGCAGTGGAAAGGTTTTGACCAATTGAAAAAATTAAGGGAAGTAGGATTGTGGTCTAAACCCATCCTGGGAAGGGAAGAGAGATGAAAAATATGATCTAAGATCCAATTAGCAGAAATGAGAGCTCTATCCAATCTAACCTGAATCAAGATTTCCCCAATTCTTCTGTTAGACTAGGTAAATTGATTACCATGAAGTTCTATGTCCATAAGATTAAGAGTCGATATGAAGTCAAGCAAATTCTTCCATCTTTGATAGAAAATCAGAGTTCCCTCAAAAAATTTCCCCAGGATTTAAAGGAGTGTTAAAGTCTCCCATTATCAACCAGCTCATATCCTCAATATTATTCTGAAATAAGACTAATTCCTTCCACAAATTTCTACTACCAAAGAACAAGTATTAGGGGCATAAATATTGGAAAGAATCCAACTAGAATTATTCTCAAGGATTTTAAATTTTATAGCTAAATGAGTCAGGGAGGAAGAAAGAACATTACCATGAACAATTTTAGTGTCCCAGAAGATCGATAAGCCTCTAGAAGCACCTTGAGAATCAACAGTAGAAAAGGCATCATTCTCCCAGAAATATCTTTTGCAATCTTCAACAACTTTACTTTTCATTTTAGTTTCCTAAATTAGAAGGATGTTGGGCCTGTTTGATCTTTTAATTTCCTTAAGAATTCTTTGCTTAGGTCCCCCATTGAGCCCTTTGACATTCCAAGAAATAACCTTCATTAAAAAGTTTTGGGGATGAGGTTTCTGATGGTTCAAGATCCTTTGAGTACCATCTGCAATTTCTTTCTCAGTTTCTTTTTCTCTTACTTCTCTCTTGGAGAGTCTACCTTTTCTATAGGTGACTCCAATATTTGTTGTTCTCCTAGCAGTAGCCCTTGTGATTCTTGAGGTGGAAGCTTCCCAGCTTCCTATCTGCTTCTTTTTATCACTATAGAGTGATTACCTTTTAGTCTTTGTTTCTTACTTCTCACTATGATGAATCCATATTTATCACATTCTGATAGACTTTTCTTTATAGTAGGAGTAATTTCCCCTTCCTCTTTTCCTTTATCAACATCCAGTTGTTGAGCTATTTTAGGAGCGGGCTCCTCCATATTGGAAAACTCTTTATCCTAGTTTAGATCTCTTGTTATGGATTCTAGAACCCCTTTGGATTTTCCTTGTCTCAATTTGTGTAGTTCTAGAGAGATACTCTTAACTATCAGTTCTTAATGAGGAAGAGGAGAAATTTTTTCCAACTCTTCTTCCGTAGAAGTGGAAAGGTGAATGTAAACTTTTTCATTTTCTTCATCAACTTCCATGTTCAGCTTTATTGGATTTGAAGCCTTAAGGATCATTGCTGGATCCACTTCCATTTCCTTCGTGCTTTCTCCTTCCTTTGTCGATTCAGGATCATTTTCCTTTTTGGCTTCATCATGCTTTTCTGACTGGTGAATTTTAGGTCTCCATAGTTTCCTATAAACCGGTGGTCTCTTTATTATGGTCTTAAAACCTTTTTTCCGGTCCTTAAACCTTAGGTTCGTCTGCAAGCGGTGAACTCCTGCATGTTGGTTCTGGTCATCAGGAAGAGAGGCTTTATCATCTTCATCCATCTTCTTTTTCCCTTGTATCTCAGAATGATCCAAGGGGTTTTCCAACTTTTACTTCATTTGTTTGGAGCATTTTATAGCAAATGCCCTAATTTATGACATTTGCTACATCTTAGCTGGAAAGCCTCGTATTTAATTTGTTGTTTCCATGCCCCCAATTTGGACTGTAGAATGACGTGATCAGGAAACTCCTGATCCATATCAGATGAGACACACGAGCTGTGTAAAGGAAAGTATGGATCTATTTTTCATAGGTCCATCTAACCCAACTGGTGAACCAATTGATTTAGCTATATGAAGAAGAATCTCATCATCCCATAGATGAAGAGGCAACCCTGGGAGTCTACACCAGATGGGTATGGTATGTATGTTCTCAGTATTTGGATTAAACCCAGTATACCATTTTTTTAGAAAAAGTCCCATATTGCCAATACACCAGGGACCACCCAATAAGACAGAGTCCACATCAGCTTGGAGATTAAATCAGGCTAGAAAAAAACCCTTGGCCATGGTGGTGATAGTCAGATCTCCTTTTGGTTTCCATCTGCGAATGGCCCATTTTCTGATAATATCTACATTGGGTCTTGATCCCAAAAAATTTCCAACTAGGGATAGATTGGTTTTCTCAAGAGCTCTATGCAGACATCCATCAAGCACTTGTATGTGGGTCACCCTATCATTATCTTTTGTAATTTTAAAATTCAGCCCACATGCAAGGGAATGAGGCCCTACATTTTGCAGGAGGAACCTTAACAATGTCCGCCTAGGCTCTAGATCCGATACTAACACCTTTAGTCAGTTCTCCCTCTCTCGAACAGTCCCTTAACAGATGTTCATAGCCTTTTGAGAGACATTCAGTGGCTAGTGTAGCTGAAACCACACTCTCAAAACCCTCCCGTAGTCCTCCATGATCTTTAAACCCGCAGTCCTCCATTAGCACCGAGCTTGAAGTGCACGCATTACTAGTTCCCTCCTTTGTGTTTTCTTTTTCAAATACACTTGCATTTTACATAACAATAGCGATATTATGAATAGATTGATGTTTGTTTGAAATATATCTTTCATCAAAGGATCCAGTTGTGGGTAAAGAAGATGCAATCCTACACATAAGTCCCATTGGTAAGTGGTATCCGCAAGCTAAAATGTTGATTTTTTCCATTGGTTAGAATTGATATGAGACTGATTAAATTTTTTATTTAATTCCCTACAGTTAGAAACAACAATTACTTTCTTATTTTATATTTGGAGGGTTTGTTGTATGAGAAAAACCAATCGCCCTCTAGGGACATGTCATTCGATTTCGTAAGGAGGCGATAAACATGCAAGGTGGCCTGAAATATTTTATAAATTCATTATCAAAAAAATTTGAAATGGGATTTTGGTCAAACAAAATCACTTATGTTGATGTTGAAAAGATGATAAAGGCCTTCAATAAAAACTTATCATCTGAATTGAATCTAGTATTCACCTGGGGAAAAGACCATTGCAATATAGTCGATGGAATTACAATAAAATATCTAGAAATGGATTGGAGTATAAATTATTTTACCTATAATTTTGAAGACAAAATGTGTATTACATTAGTGTTAAAGGGAAACCCTCCAAAACATTGTATGGTTTGGACAATAAGAAGAGGAGAACATTGTTCAAAATATATGTGGTTGATGACCAATTTGTACAAATACTTATCATTAATAGTGTCAAATGGATTGAATGTGGTAGAGGGCATCAAATATTTGGAGCGAGTAAATGCTAAATAAAAAGTTAGCATTTCAAAATGTTATTGTGATGATATAACTTAACATTGTAAATAAATACATTCATATGTTTTTGTGATGGTTCGCATAACTATTTTGTATGCTGAGATTATACATTTATAAGTTGGAAGAATTTAAATTTTCCATGATTATCAGTTTAGAGTGTGAGTATATAAGATGCGAATGTGACTTAACAGAATTTTTTTTTGTAAAAACTTTGAGAAGTTTTTATTAATGAAATATGTATTCCTAAATTAATTTTGAGCATGCTTAAATACTAGTTTTTTCTTTGATAATAGAAAACGTATACCACTTTCCAATGCAATGAAATAAATACAATACGGTATGCAAATACTTGTCATATTGAAACTTTAAATTATGTTCAAATAAATTCTGCACAAATAAATATTCCTAGTATAACAATAAGAAATGAGGAATACCCTTATATTTTACCTTTTTCACCACCTACAACCATTTTATTTTTGATATAACAATATCGAAAGGGACTTGTTTTTATTTTTCAATTGATTCACCACCCTCAACGATTTGATTTTTTTTTCATTTGTAGATATGAACACATGCAACATGAAACTGATCATATTGTATATAAGTTGTGTTTTTTCACACACCCTCCATAAGGTTGGTTTGGCATTTAAACAGGTAAAAAAATTTAGTGACATCGAGCTCAAAAAAAAAATCTTAGATCTAATGTGAAAGAGTTCTTGCAATGGTGTAAAAACATTTCAAAATAGCAATATGGAAATTGGAGAGAAAGTCAAATGTTGATGACATGATGCCTTCATTCCTTAAAAACATTGGCTTGGAGGTTGCAAGCTTCAAGTTCATATTTACACAGGAAGATTACGTCGAGACCAAACCCTCTAATTATGAAGGTTCTCAGAATCCCAAATTATATATCAATAATTTTAACTTCATTTGATCACGATTTAATGCATCGTTCAATTGTAAAAATATAGTTCTTATGGATGACTCTTTAGAGAAAACAAGTTCAATGATGTTGCAAACTACAAAATTTATGAAAAAAATTAACATAGATTCTAAGTCAGAAGACAAATAATTGTTAGATGTGTTGTGGCCTTTGTTACAACCATTGAAGGATGTCAAAGATGTTCAGGATTATATTAGATCACAAAAATAATTATAGGGAGATTTTTATTGGAGCTTTACTATGTTTTGTATTTTTGATTTGGAAGCCCATCTTTGGGAATAGTATTACATTATAAATTCAAATTATTCTTCAAAATTTGAACTATAATTATACCTTCATAAATTATAGCTTTTTTATTTCATAGCTATATTTAAATACTAAAATATATATGGGATAGTTTTATAGTTAATTTTAAATAAGTTCATATCCATATTTGAATATGAAATATGAAAATATATCTAGTACGGATTTACAATTAATTACATTCTCGTACACTAGATCATCACCCTCTCGCTAATTTCTACATGAAATCTTCAAAAACTCTTTGGTTATGCTAAGGTTCAATCAATCCATGATAAATTAAGTTAATTTGATATCTAACTTTAAATATGAAAATATATCTAGAATGGTTTTACAATTAATTACATTCTCCTAAATTTAATCATCACCCTCTTTAAGTTTCTTCATAACATCTTCGGTAATTCTTTTGTTTCCCCAAGGTTCAATCAAACCATAGTAATTGAATATGGAAGTGTCTCACATCTCATGAAGTTGATTAGCCTTGAATCTGCTAGGCCAATGATGATTTAAATATTCAAATTTACATAGTTTAATCTTAAAAACATCTTAAAACTGATAAGAGTATTATTCCAAAGAAAATAATAAGCCTAGTTGCCACTAGCCCTTATCAAACAAAATATAAAACTATTTTATATGGGATAGCCAACAACAAGAATTATTTCTTAGATCAATATTGGATTTCTTGAAATCATTAAATGTTTTTCCACAAATTCATTAATTTCATCCGTGATTGGATACATTAGACTCTAGAGGGAGAATTAATGGACTGCAATATTTTAATTTTTGGATTCTAATATTAGTGATTTTGGATTACAGTTCATTGCCATATAGGTGATTTTGGATTCCAATATAAGTGATTACGGATTCCAATATATAAGATATTGGAATCCAATATGTGTGATTTTGAATCCAATATGTGCCATTTTGGAGTGTAGATGATTCTAATATCTAACATTTTGGAATCAAAAATAATAATATTGGGTTCAAATAATGGCTATACTTTTAGTTGCTCAGACTGGAATAAGTCCATATTTAGTGAAATAAGAGTTGTAACAACATCTTCCATGGTGCTAGGATTCTTTAGTTGATCTATAACACCATCTATTGTAACACCACAATTTTGATTCACGACTTTGGGCCCTTAGTTATTATTCATATTGTTTTGGTAATTTGTATTGTTTTGGTTGAAAGTTACCAACTTCCCATTATGACCATAAGTCTTATGTCCATTGTCAAGTCTTGATTGATGTGAATTGCACCTTCTAAAACATCCTCATAATTACAAAAAGAAACTTCTGCACTTCTTCCTTGGTTTCTCAATTGAGTGAGTGGAGAAAAAGGTCACATATTTCTATTTGATCCATATTAGTTGTGCTCCCATAAGAGTAGAGGATTTAACACAATCTCTATATGAATTGAATGAAATATTCATTTTTTTCATGTTTAATATGTAATAATTATCTAATTCCTACACATATAAGTTTTTTCATGTCAAAGGAATTGATAAATTAGAAAAAAATTATTTAAAAATGTATGGAAGCTTTAGGGATCGATAATACTAGTCTAAGGAAATCCCTTCAAGGTTCTTTTGAAATATCTTAGCCACCACTACATCCTAAGGAATAAAATCCATAATAGTAGTTGTTTCACCTTTTTCTTAGATTGTTTCTTTGAATTGTTGATGAAACAGATAGGGTAATGGGTGTAGGAGGAATACCTATTCAAATGTCGGTTGATGGGTTGTTGTGCGCATATGACTTCGAATCCATAGCTAATTATGAGAGATTCCCTTTGGCTAGGAGGAACTACCTGTAATGAAAGAAATACCACCAAAAATAATTAAACAATATGGGTAGTGAACTGCCTAGCATAAGCTAGATCTGAGAAGTATGGTACTTCCTAGATGGTTGTCAGTCCACTATTTTTAAAAAAATAATGCTGAAAACAAGGTAAATCCTATTATTATTTTGAAATGATTTAGGTATCTCACTTAAAACACAATAAGAAATAGATCTAATGTAACGAGTTAAGTTATAATAGAATCCACAAGTCAAATGGTTGATTCCATGTTCTGCGCAGTCCGATAAAGGTCTCAGGTAGGTCACAGGTGAGTGAGGGTGAAGTAAAATGAGGTGAATATGTCTTTGTTTAAGGCTATGTGGGAAAACACAGAGACCAGAATCGGTCAGGGGTGACCAACCATGGTTAGGTATAACCAACGCTAGTTATTGTGAGATCTGGGAACATCACAGAATGGGGTTTTTGGTCTTCTTTGTGATTGCACAAAGCATTTTGATTGGTCGAGACAAGGTAATGGGTGACTGAAGTAGGTTTTTACAAGGTTTTAATGGGTCTATGGAGGTGAAAAGTGTTGGAGATGGTCAATAAGGAGAAAGATAAACAATGGGTGATAAAATAATGATGAAATGAAATAACCAGGAAAGTATGATGTTATACTTAGATTTTGTTGTTGAAAGTATGTGTGTGAAGGATTGAGGTGCTGATGATGGGTTTGGAGGCTGCAAGTGATCACCAACTGAAGAAAATATTCTGCATGGGCTGTATGCATGATCCTCTTTGCTTAGATAGATCCGAACGTGGTTGGGATGGATGTGTAGGAGAAGATGCTCAATCTCCTTCCTTGGATGTGAGTTTTTGCTGAAATTGACTCTGTAAAGATGCATTATCTTTTGAGATATCATTCTTGCTTGTCAACTTTCTTGCTTCTAGCTTCTAGGTTCCAAATTCTAACCTTGAGAATAAATTTGTTTTAGGGTTAAAAACGGGGTAACCAATGGTGGTTTAGCTTAATCAAGCAACGATTAGAGGTAACCGACATCGGTCAAGCTGGGATTTCCTAGGTTTACCAAACTTAGGGAGATCCTCCTAATTTCCTCGAGATCTTGTGTCATTATCCCGTAGATTCAATCGAGAGCTTCTTGTGAGCATGTGGGAATGTGGTTAGAGAGAGTGTATTCATTGATTTTTAGGGTTTGGGTAATTCTTAGTTAGTTATGGAAACTTACTAAGAATAGGTCTTAGGTTGAGTTAACTTGGTGAGGTGTCTAAGTGAACTGTTTGTGTGGATATTATCTAAATTAAGATATTTAAATAATGAATATGTTGAGGATAATGAGTTAATTTAATTAAATTGATTCAATTAATACTAATGAGGTGAAGAGCAGCAAAGTCTACATCGTCTAAGGTCGATAGGTTTATCCAAACAAGGGTGAAGTGAATCCAGTATCCAAGGTATAGGATAAGGTCAGGAAACACAACATAGGTTAGGTGCAGGAATGTTTAGGTATGTTCGGTACACCAAAGGTAGGGTCAAGATAAATGGTCACGACAATAGGCTAGGTAAGGTCATTAGGTCAACAACATAGGTAAATGATGCCACAAGGTATAGCGAACACATGAGGTCAAAGGTCACTAGCGATGGTCTAGGTCCAAATATTGAGATCATGGCATGGGTAAGGCTGAGGTAGGGGTAAAATAATAAGGTGTCAACAATGGATGCGAGGAGGTTGAAGAAGGTGGAGGGCCAGAGGTGAAGGTAAAGTGGTCTAGGTAGGTGTAGGGAGGCAAAAGAAAGAGGAGGTAAGGAAAAAGGAGGTAAATGTGATGGCAATGAGAGTATGCGGGGTAACCAAAATCATTCAGTAATGAACCACTAACAATGTAGGATAACCAACAATGGTAGTATAAGGTAGAAGATCGGCGGTGGTCAAGGGTTAACTACTTTGATCGGGTTGGCTAGGTATAAAAAGTGGAAAACCCACGTTTGAAAAGTCAGTTGTGCATTTGGAAAAAGGAAAAAGGACAAGAAGAGAGAAAAGAGGAAGAGAACAAAAGATTACAACAGAGAGCTTGGTTGGTGAGCCACATAGGCGAGAGTGGTTGAGTGAGAGGTGGGGCCATGAGATCAGATGGCACGGTTCGTGTGGCTAAGGATTGGTTGAGAGAGTTGGAGGTCAGTTGAGGATGGTAGAGGCCAGAGAGGGCTCGAGAGGAGTGGTGTGGGGCCGTAGGTGCCACCATGACGGCGACAATGAGATCAAGTAGGATTTGAACCTTTGGTTTTGATTTTTAGTTAATTTGATGTAAGATGTAGAAAATATTAAAAAAATGGGGGTTTTGGGGGAAAGAATTTCAAAATGGGAAAAAGAGAGGGAAAAGGTAATAGTGGATGGTAAGGGGTAGGGAAAAAGGGTAATGTAGGAATAATTAAGGGTGTAAAGAGGGATTTGGTTGGGTAGAATTTCAAGGAAGGGAAAAATTAGGGTTGGAAAGTCGGGGTGGGTGGTGTGACAGTGATCAACATCGGTCAACTTGTGGCCGACGTCGGTGGGTAGTGACCAGTGTTGGTCGCAAGAATAGTGACTGGTGCCAATTAAAGGGAGACTATGGTCATCCAAAGGAAACCGGGGTTTCTTATTCCTAAGTGGAAATTGGGATAAAAAAGGGAAGAGAGTAAGTATAGGGTGGGAAATTAGGTGGGTGAGAGGGGAAGGGTTTAGGGTGAGAAAGTAGGGTAGGTGGGTAAAGGGTGAGGGTGGGTCATAGGTGAGGGTAGGGTAGGTAGTGTCGGGTGAATGGGTTTGGGTAGGTGTGGGTGAGGGTGAGGGTAGATAGGTAAGGCAGATGGGTTTGGGTAGGTGTGGGTGAGGGTGAGGGTAGATAAGTAAGGAAGATGGGTTTAGGTAGGTGTGGGTGAGGGTGAGGGTAGATAGGTAAGGTAGATGGGTTTGGGTAGGTGTGGTTGAGGGTTAGGGTAGATAGGTTTGGGTGGATGGGTTTGGGTAGGTGTGGGTGATGGTTAGGGTAGATAGGTTTGGGTAGATGGGTTAAAAACAAGGTAAGATGGGAAGGTGGACTAATACATTGTTTTTTTGGGATGCAGGTGAGAGACAAGCTACGGATGAGAGCTCGGGTGCCACCCTTGTTATTAAGAGTATAGGCAAGTGCGATGCAAGAAGAATGGCACCATGTGGTAAAGGTGGGATTGATACGGGTAGGCGTCACTGGCATGTAGTCTGGGAGATGAGTCTTATGGTTGCTCTCATCAATATATGGGACTCAGCGACCAATACCTTCCATTTACCAATGGGTAAGATGATCACCTTAGAGGACATCTACAGGATCCTACGGTTGCTCATGTTGGGGGCCCAAGTTTATTCTATCTCTTCAGAGGTGTCTGAGGAGTTACTGGCACCCATTTTTGGTGAGGGTGTAGCAGACTTGACGTTCCATAGCGCTAGCATGAGCTATGGAGCAATGTATAGAGATCATCCGAGAGGAGATGAGGTTAGTGGTACTTGTGATGGAGGTAGTGTGTTGTTTTGCACTACCAAATGCAGAGGGGGGAGATTCCCGAGGTCATTGATGGGGGTCCTCTATGACATGATGATACATTAGACACAATTCACATGGGTGCTGTATTGCTGACACAAGTGTATAGAGAGCTATGGGCCTACGGGCGACTACAAAGGTTCAACATCTGTTGCATTGTACTACTACATTTCTTGGGTGTACGAGCACATTGTTTGTGTTTGACGAGTGGGGATGCCCCATGTAGATGCATTCCCATAGAGAGTTTTGAGAGTGAGGTACGGGCGGTCAAGTACGGCTATGGGAGAATCTGAGGTGCGAGCTATGCATGATGTAGCTTATTACAGGAGGTTGTTAGAGGGGTTATCTGGGGTGGATGTCATTTGGAGGCGGTATGTGGGCTTCCCTTCATATAAACAGATGGCCACAGAGCTAGCTGGGCTACAAATACATCTATGGATAGAGGGGAGGAGAGTGGGAGAGCATGAGTAGATACCCATAGAGTGGGTTAGATGCTAGTTTGGATTAGTCCAGTGTACCACCTCTATTCCCACAGTACAAGAGAGATGATGTGGAGAGACCTATGTCTCCACCATGACCCATAGTGCCGACTAGATAGGAGGAGTAGCCTGTAGATACTCAAATTGATGATGTTAGGGTTAAAGATGGGTATAGGCAGTGGTGGGTAGCACAACTAGGAGCCATTCCACTCGAGGCTAGGGTAGATAGACTTAGCCACCAACATGGTTTAAAGAGACGTCCTACAGGGGTAGGTGGTTATGTTGGTGACATAACTTGGGATCAAGCAAGGGCAGCTGACAGGTATAGAGGCATAGGTTGCCACATTATAGGCCTAGATAGCAACGTTGTAGGCTTATGTAGGGCAAGGATAGGTACCTACACAGGTGGTGGAAGGGGAGATGGAGATGGAGAGGAGGTAGGTGGAGATAGAGGGGAGATAGCCGTCCCATAGGCATAGGTGTATGCTTTACGAGGCGATTGGCCACAACATAGGGGTAGGTTATAGGTCTATAGGCCACCCGACAAGAATAACACAGAACAAATTACTACCCTACAAGCCTAGCTACGAGAGCAGGCATAGATTCCAGGTGGAATCAGTTCTAGTACTAGCACAGGGCTCAGTGTAGGTTCAGGGATAGGGTCCCATTGTATAGGTACCCACGTAGGTAGCGGGACCCATGGCACCTCCATAGATAGTGCCCATGGCTAGGTTCAGAGATGCCCTAGGAGAGGCATGGTATTACCAGGATCATTTGTTAGTTGTCGAGGCTAGATGTGCCCTCCTATGTCAAGTACAAAGCACAACAAGCCTCTAGTGAGAGGACTAGATCCCACACTCATAGTGTGGAGAGTATAAGGGGCCAGCGAGCCCAGGGACAGGGTCGTGGTGAGGCCACTAGTGTGTAGAGGCCAACCCTAAGTGAGGGGCCATCAACAGGAGGTGAGGCGGGTTTCGGGCCCTAGACAGGTGTAGCAGAGGGGTCAGGAGAGACACAGGAATAGGGAGCATTCCATGACATTAGATGGGGAGATGATTGATTTGTTGTGGACCATCCTGTGTGTTGAGTCATTGTTGTATGTATGATATATGAGACCGGCTGCATGGCGAAGAGATATTGTAGTTATTTTTTTACATGAATCTTGGCCTACTTGCTTTGAAGACATTTTTGTATTGGATACTAGCCTATGAGCCGATGATGATTATTTATAGTATATCAGCCTACATGCTGACATTTTGAGATGATAGCCATGATGAGACATGCATGTTTATTGAGATACACATTTATGTGATATGAGTGTACATTGTATTGATACACACATGTATATATGAGGAGATAGATGATATTTAGGTGATGTTGTTGTGATGTGTATGAGTTTTACTTTATTATGATATGGATGGAAAATAGATGAGTTAGGCATGATAGAGTCAAGTCATAGGCATGGATTGAGTCAGGTTGGTTTAGGCATGGATTGAGTCAGTCGGTTTAGGCATGGATTGAGTCGAGTCATTTTAGGCATGGATGAGGCAGGTTTTTAGGCATGGTTGAGTTAGGTTGTTAGGCATGGTTGAGTCAGGTCATGTTAGGCATGGTTGAGTTAGGTTGTTAGGCATGGTTGAGTCAGGTTTTTAGGCATGGATGAGTCATGTTGTTAGGCATGGTTGAGTTAGGTTGTTATGCATGGTTCGGTCAAGTCGGTCTAGGCATGGTTGATTTATTTTAGTATTTTGATAAAAAATGGTAATATAAATGTATGAGATAGTGTAAATTGTGGAAAATGTTGGTTATGTATGAAAATGTGAAATAATATAAGTGGTAAAAGTTATGAGGTATACGGTTTAGATGTAAAGTTTTTTTTTATATGAATAGTAAATCAGGTAAAAGGTTGGAAAATGGTTAGGGAAGGAGTAATGAGCTAACCTTCCAGGCCCCGTTCCTAGAAGTGCTACCTACATATTCCAGGTGAAAAGGGACCTCGGACCGATGTAGTTCTCCCATAATCTAGGGAAGAATATGAAAATGAGTTAGTAGGTTTGTGGTCATGTTGTGGGTTTGGGTTTAATAGTTGGGGGTAGATGATAGTAAAAATGTTGCGAGGTGAGAGTGACTATGGTGAAAGGGGAGGATGACCCTAAAATCTAAGAGTCGAGGACTAAGTCCTATATAAGAAAATCAAAAGGTGATGAAGAAGAGAAAAGATAAGAGGGGGCAAGAAAGCCACCCGATTGGCAAGGATCAAAACATATGAAACACATCTATAGATAAGATAATGAATGTAAGACCCTAAATACATTACATGATTGATAATTCTAAGAGCAACGAAGATTCGCATGATCACCAAATGTCATAGGTTGAGAAGGTTCCTTGAGGTATGAAGTAAAAAGACAATAGGTAGAGAGGTGCAGGTAATTGGGTCATAAAATGGGAAGTAGAATGCCTTGGGCAATAGAGCCAAGATCACAATAGGAAATTCCATGATGAAAAAATCTTACTTTTCTTTTTTTCTTTTCTATTTGAATTTGTAGATAGACCTGATTGTTGCGAGAAGTCTACACGAGATGAGTATATGTCTCCTTGATGTCTTTGCAAAGCTGATAGATGTGGGAAGCTTCGAATTTTAATTTTTGAGAAAAAAGTCTTCTTTTTAAAAAAAACTTTGTAGAGAGTTGTGAGCTTGTTATAGTTGTCCTTCGAGGGAGCAGTCTACTTATAGTGACAATTGAAGGTGGAAGATTTCCTTTTGAGGGATTCATCTTTTATATTGGAAGTTTGACTCAAGGATTTGATCCCTTATTTTAGAAGATGTCCGTCTGAGGGATTCATCTTTTTTTTTTAGATTTTTAAGTCATGGACAAGACTATAATGAAGCATTTGGTTCTTGTTGAGAAGGAAAGGGTGAATTACCATGTTATCTCATCTAAAAGAAGATAAAAAGTATCCACGAGAATCATGCCATGTGTAGAGCTGTGGTGCACATATTTAAGAAACGGTAAAAGGGGGACATGTAATCACATGATCCTTGTTTAGTCATTAGAGATGAGGTGTGGAAAAGGTAAATGGAACTCAAGGGATGAGCATGAACTAGATAAAATAGTGATGTAGGACTAGAGGTCAATAGTAGAACGGTCAAAGATGTAAGGTATTGAGGGGCTTAGGTTAGGTTTACCCTCAAGCGAGGACAAACGATAGGCACCCGATCCATAGGTATGTGTTACGATGTATACAGTCTAAGCCAATTAGGAGAAAATTTTCCCCATTTGCTTTTCTTTTCTTTGGTTACATGTTGATTTTATTTCAAAACAAGGTCACCAACTTGGAAGGTTTGTTCATGAACATGTTTTTCATAAGCATGTTTGATACATTGTTGATAAACTTGAAGGTGATCTAGAGCGTTAAGATGACATTCGTATAATAACTGCAGTTGTGCTAAGCGGCCCTGACGAAAGTCATCATCAGTAAGCATGTCATGGAGATAAATGTGAAGTGAGGGGATCTGAACTTTGAGAGGCATAACAACATTGGTATCATAGACTAGTGAAAAGGGTGTAGCCATAGTGGAAGTGTGAATACTAGTGCGGTATTCCCATAGAGAAAAATGAATGTGCATATGCCAATCCTTCCCAAAGTATCATCAACCACTTTCATGAGAATGTTATTGAGGGTTTTGTTAGTGGATACAACCTAGCCATTGGTTTGTGTGTAATAAGGTGAGGAGAAACCAAGCTTAATGTTGAAGGTGTCGCAAAGTTTTTGCAGTGTTTTTTTAATTGTTTTCCATTGTAAGTGATTAGGTGATGAGGGACACAAAAGTGACAAATTATGTGATGGTTAATGAACTCACATATTTTCTCAGATTTCATGGAAATGAGTGGTATGGCTTCCACCCATTTTTTTAGTATTCGGTAGCGATTATGATCCATTTATGGTGTTAAGAAGAATGAGGATTGATTTCTCGACAAGATTCAAACCCCATTGAGAAAAGGGCCAAAGGTCACGAGTGACCTATAAGGCATGATTTGGGTGTATGATGAAGGTTGGAATGTTGTTGACATTTCACACAAAGTGTTTGACATAGTCGCAACAATCATGGTTAAGGGTCACCAAGAATAGCCTAGGTGAAGAATACACTTAGGAAGAGAAAGGCCACTAAAGTGACCTCCACATATGCCATCATGAGCCTCCTTGATGGTATAAGGAATTGTAGAACTTGTGAGGCATCATAAGAGAATACCATCAAAGCCATTCTTATAGAGGAATCCCCGAGATAACGAAATGGAAGACCTTCTTAAGGAAGGCACATTCCATTACGGGTGAGATGGGAGGTAAGATGGAGAGGGAAATGTAGTCGGAGTATTATTTGTATCAAAGGTCACTCGTGTCGGGGTATCATTCATGATTGAGTAAACATCATGAGGTAGATAAGAAGGTGAATGAAGGCATTGTATAGTGAAAAATATTTTGGAATTGGTAGGGAAGTGGGTATTTGGGAAGCTAAATAGGCCATAGTGTCTACAAATTTTTGCTTGACCATGGGATGGTTTGAAGGTTGTAACAATCAAAGGTGGTCAAAAGTATGTCTACATGATGTTTATACTTTTAAGTATCTCATTACAACATTGGTACATACCATTGACTTGGTTTATGACCAATTGAGAATCACAAAAGATGTAAATTGATTTGACACCGAGGGAATAGGTGGTATGGAGACCTAGTACGAGCACTTTGTATTCGGCAATATTGTTGGTGTATTTGAAGTCTAGTTTGAAAGACAAGGACATGGGTTCTCCATCTAGAAGGATGAGGATAACACCAACTCCACCCCCACGCCGACACTTGGAACCATCAAAGAACAAAGTGTCATTTGGTAAGGGGGTTCATCTAGGGAAAGTCAAAATTAGAGGATTGGTCCCTAAGAATAGGTGCGTTAGTGATTTGGTCGGTGATAGCCTATCCTTTAATGGAATTTTGGTGGATAAATTTGAGGTCAAGATCAGCTAAACGCATAAGCCATCACACGATGCACCGATTTTGATAAGGTTTAGCATACATGAAGTGTAAGGGTCGGTGTTGGTCATAACATAGGTTTTATGGTTGAGTAAGTAATGGCAGAATTTGGTAGGCAACAAAAACTAAGGCTAAGAATTTTTTTAGGGTGATTGTATCAGGTTTCGTAGTCTAGAAGGGTATGACTTATATAATAAAATACCTACTCCCTATGTTGTTCGTCACGTTGAGCAAGAATAGCCCCTAAGGAGTGATCGGTAGTAGAGATGTATAGGTAGAAAGGTTGGTCGTCTTTTGGTGGAATGAGTATGGGTGGTTGCAGAAGGTATTTTATAAGGACTCAAAAGCTTTGTGACATTCATCATCCCATTTTAAGGATACATCCTTCCTAATTAGACGATGAAATGGTTCACACCGATCGATAATTGTGAAATGAAATGGAAAATGGAATGCAATTTACCTTACAGGACTAAGAGTTATTTGAGGTTCATAGGTGGAGGAGTTTCCAAAATGGCCTTCACTTTAGTAGGGTCAACTTCTATACCATGTAAGGAAACGATAAATCCCAGGAGCTTTCTTGAGAGAACCATGAAGATGCACTTTTTAGGCTGAAGGCAGACACAATATTTAATGAGGCGGTCAAAAATGGTTTTGAGGACTATGAGGTGTTTGGCGCGGTGTTTAGATTTAGACAAGAGATCATCCACATAATATTCCAATATGTGATGCATGATATCATGGAAGATGTAATTCATAGACACCGATATGTAGCACTAGCATTTTAAGGCCAAAAGGCATGACTCAATAATGAAAGGTTCCTCAAGGGGTAACGAATGCAGTCTTGTTTTGATCCTTTGGGGCAAGAAATTTTTTGTTATAACATAAGAAACCATCCATGAGTGAGAGCATCCCGTGACCCGTGGTAAGGTCTACCAATTGATCAATACCGGTCAAGGGAAAATCATCTTTTGGGCAGGTGAGGTTGAGGTCACAGAAGTCCATGTAAATGTAGAGTCCCCATGTTGCTTTAGTAACAGGGACAATGTTAGAAATCCAATGAGGATAATCAATGGGTAAGATGAAGGAAATGGAAAGAAGGAACTGAAGTTCTTCTTTGATAAGAAGAGCAATGCAAGGGTGCATTTTCCTCATCTTTTGTTTGATAGGTTTGGCATCGGGAATGGTTATGATATTGTGGACCACTATGGTGGGTTCAATACTAGGCATGTCTGTGTAAGACCAAGTGAAAGCATGGTTATGATCTCAAAGAAAAGAAGTGATGGCTTCCTATTCAATAGCATCTAAATATTGTCTAATCTTTAGGATGTGTGGGTCATCCTGAGTATGAATGTTGATCTTAATAGTTGATTCATTTAACATGGTTTGCATCTCAGAGGGTGACGATCGATGAATATATGAGTCTTCTACATCAAGGTAGGTGAGGATGGATTCATCATCCTAACATTGAATGACGTTATTGTTCGGTGTGTCATCATCAATCATCTTAGGATACAGAATGGAGCCGTGGAAGGGGCCTTGCCTTCATGTTGATAAGTCGAGGTCCTAAGGAAATGGTGTTTATGAAAAAAAAAGTTAGGAGGGATAGATTCAGGATCCATCGACTCCATCGATGAGAGTGGTGATGAAGGTGTAGAAGGGCTAGGGTCTACAATGAGGTCAATGTGGGCTTGTTTGGTAGGAGGTTCGAGGAAGCCGATACCACTATAGTCATTATGTTTGCAGGTGGTACATGGAATAATGGTATGGTGAACTTGCTCGTAAAATCTAAAACCAAAACCCTTCCACACACATTGGTGTAGGAAGTTGTGGGCGAAATGGTGATTGGTAATTGATTGGAAGTCAACAAAAAATGGGTGGGCTATGATGGTGGTTTAGGTGCTTAGGTGGTAGTATCAAGTCCCCCATAGGTGAGACTAGTACAAAGATGAGGAGGACCATAAAGGATGTGTTCTCCTATACGGTGATCATAGTGAGGGTGTTGGTGAAGACTTCCATACTCGTGTGGAGTAAGGAAGGTGTTGATACTATATAGGTGGTACTCCCGAGGATGAGGCATTGAAAAACACCTTCCAAGGGATCAATGGCTAGTATGTGGGTAGCTAGTATGGATGATGTGTCGGAGGTCAATGTGGAGGTGGTGTTAACAGATTAGGAAGATAATGGGTCAGCCATGGAGGTTATAGCAGTAGTAGGCGTGGAGGAGGTATGTGTGGTGAAAGCAGCGGCTATACTAGTAGGTGTGGGTGTAGGTGTAGGTGAAGCGGTATTGGTTGTGGAAGTAGATGGCTTGACTGGTATGAGTACATCGTTGGGTTGGTAAAGCATGTTGCATGTTTTGAAAGGTGATGGGTCAGCTGGAATGGTATAAGTGTGTCCTTTATGTTCAAAATTTACACAACGATGCAAAGTGAAAGGAATGCAACCCATGACATGGATCCAAGGTCTACTAAGCAACAAGTTATATTGGAATTCCCCCTCCAAAACATAAAATAATTATGGAATAGTGTGGGGGCCCACATGAACATGCAGGATGACAGTGCCTAGTGTGGAGGTGATAGTGTCGTTGAATGAATGCAACATGACCATATGTTTGTGCATGTAATTGTCAGGTATGCACATTTGAGAAAATGCATGGGATGAAATGATGTTAATTCTAGTGCCTCCATCAATCATCACATAGCGTACCCATATGTCATCAATGTGTACAGAGATGAAGAGGGCTGGGTCCGGGTCATCATTTTGGTATGGCGCGATCTCTGTCTCTGAGAAGCTAAGGGAGGCCACTTGGTGAATAAGGTGAGGTGGGGATGAAGGTGGTAATTTTGTAAGGGAGGCTATATGATGGGGTGTGATAATGGAGGCTATGGGTGTAGGGTCATTGGGTAAAACCTTGATAGATTGAAGAACCTCCATGAGGGCTTGACGATGGGATTTCGAGGTTTGGATGAGGTCATATAAGGACATTTTGAGTGGAGATTGGTGTAATTGTTTGAGCATGGTGCGATGTGTGATGCCATTAGAAATGGGGTATGTGGGGCTGCAAATAGTTATCTTAGGTATGGGTGCAGATGGTATGTTGGGTATAGGATTGGTTGGTGGGTCAGCTACCTTTTCTTTACCCTTCTGCGCACATGTAGTGATGTGTACCATGTTGATTTGAGGGAATTTTTCAAATGGAGAAGGTGTAGGGTAAGTGGTATAACGACATGAAGGGAAAAAACCTATGGGAGGAGAAAATCTCTGTGAGGTCAGCTGGGTGCATAGTGACATTTGGGTGGTGGCGTGGCAAGTTCTCTGATGTGAACCATGTTAATTTCAAATTTTTGTGTGGTTCTAGGAGCTGTGAGGGTGGAGGTTGTGGTTGTTGAGTGGGTAATGTGGGAATGGGTGTAGGTGAAGTAGGGTCCTCATCCAGAAGGTCGTCATCATCAAAGTTGGTTTCGGTGGACACAATTGGATAAGGACGGTTTTCAAGGCCTTGTAGTTCTCCACATCATGCCCTGACACATGATGATATGCACAAATTTTAGTATCATCAAACCCTTTTGGCTTGGGTTTGAGGAGGTTGTAATGTCGGAGTGGTGGTAAGGTGATAAAAGAAGTCTCGAGGAGGTTGGTTAAAATTTTGGCATAAGACCCTGCTAGTGGATCACAATGGGAAGTAAATGTGGGTTTGGGTGTAGGTGTGGTTGGTTGTTGAGGAATTGTTTTTGGAATTGTAGGAACATGTTGATCTGTAGGTTTAGGCACCGGTGTGGTTTGAGGTATCATCGGGTTCATTTGGGTAGGGTATAGTAGATGGACGGGTAGGAGGGTGTGGTTTTGTTTGACTACATTTTTGTGGGGTAGTGGGGTTTTGTTTTGGGGTGCACCTTCTTGGGTAAAGGTGATGTGGGCGTACGAGGTCTATGAGGGAAAGTAGATGGAGGAAGAGGGCCGATTACCCACGGGGATAACAGGTTACTATGAAGGTAGATGAAACGGGTTATGCTTAGGGTGTGAGGGATAATGACCTGAAGTGTAGTAGGTAGTGAAGAAATGACTGAAGGTATCAGAGGTATTGGTGGTAAAGAGGCTTGTAGGTATAGGTATGAGTCGTGTTGTGTGACTAGGTAGGTTAGAGATTTTGAGGCGGGAATGGGTGGTTATGTTATTAGGTTATGAATGGGTGAGGGTGCTTGACCTGTTGGGTAGTGAGGTCTTAAGGTAGATGGGAAAAGTGTGGGTGTGATTGGTGTGGTAAGGGTATGAGGTTGATGAGTTTGTTTCTTTAGCTTGGGTGTCGAGTAGGTGTGGTTTTAACATTGGAGGATGTACCTAAATCTAGTTTAATAGGTGGATGAGTAAGGATGGTGGTCGGTTTGACGCCTAAAGTGGTAATATGTTTAGTGGAGGTAAATGTTGTGGGTATGGGTTTGGGTTTAGGCATAGGTCAGGTTATGGGTAAGGGTGTGGTGTGAGTGCTAATGGGTATTGTGGAAGGGGTTGTGACAATAGTGGTTGTATTTGGTTTGATGGGTGGAAATGTGTTTGGGTAGATAGTGGAGGTGTCATCAAGGGATTTCTACATTTTTGTTGAGACATGGAGAAAAAGGTGCCCCCATAACAAAGATCTATCGACATACTCTAAGTGATCAGCCAAACATGAGAATGGCACGTCTATGGGTGGAGTTAGTGAGGACCTTTTTGGAATTCCCACAAAATGCATCTTAGAGATGGGGAATTGGTGGCTTCAACTTCTATGGGTAAGAGAGCTGTGTTATCAAAAATTCACCCCCAGAGGTAATTTTGATAACATGCATCGATTATTTGGTCCCGAGTAAGGAAGATTGATTCAAGGCAAAAACCATGTTTGGGGTCCCCTCGGGTTCTTTCTAACTCTCCTGTCAAGAAGAAATCCCAACAAAGTTGAGAAAATGGAAGAAATACAGAAAATAAGGTTGCAGGATCAGTATTAAGGCATTCCAGTCTGAACGGCTCGGGTCATACAAGTTTGGGTTGAACTGAGGTTCTTTGTACCAAGCTTGAGGCCGAAAAAACAAGAAAATCGGCTAAGTCCTAGTCTAGCAAAGCACTAGGACAGTTGGGACGTCGGGACGCGTGGGACGCGAAAACCTGAAATGGCCGAAAGAAAGGAAAAAATGTCTAAGTATTCATTTCGTGTAGTATAGGACACCCAGAGACAAAAGTACGCTAAGGACACGGATCAGCCGGTTTGGCGCAGGTCAGTCCAGTTCGGGCGGTTCGGAGAAATTTGTCCCAGGCAGTCTGGGACAGTTGGGACAAGAGTACGTGGAGGACGCGAACCGGCCGGTTCGGACGAAACAGGGGACTTTGTTTGGGACATCTGGGCCAAAAGTACACGTGGGACGTGAAAAGCCGAAGGAGCCGAAAGTGAATCAAATCTTGCCACGTGTCTTCCCCGCAAAGACAGATAAGGAAGCCTGAATCAGGCGGTTCGGAGAAATTTGTCCCAGATAGTTTGGGACATCCAGGCCAAAACTACGTAGAAGAAGTGAAAATATGAAAGATCCACCAATGAATCAAAATGTGCCACGTGTCACAAGGGGAAGCGCAATGGAAATTGGTTTGTGTTTTTAGGGCAAGGTTTGAAGCGTCGGCCGAGCCAATAAACACAAGACATGTGTCCCAAGTGGCGGGGGTGCGGGGAGAAAATGGGAAATTTTCCTCAAGTATAAAAAGGTCAAAATTTCAAAGGGAAACCTGCAGGAGGCGGAGGAGAGAGAATTTCTCATCCAATCAACACCTGACACGTGTCATCCAAGTGGCAGAGCATGGGAAAATTTCAAAAATCTGTTTTGGCTTGTTTTTTGCCCTAAATCTTCAGATCACCATAACTTTCGATCCAGAGCTCAGATTTTCACGTTCTTTATATCAATGGAAAGCTGATGAAATTATCTACATGATTCTAGGGTCAATATTGCATTTTGGTTCATTTTGAGAGAGAAAATCAAGAAACATCTCTGGCGCGTAGTAATGGCCAGAAGCGACGTTTCAACAACCAGTTTAATGCAAATGGGTCGCATTCTTCTTCAACCCACCGAACCGACATTTTACCTACCAATTTTAATGCACATGGCTCACATTCTTCTTCAGCATGGCCAGAAGTGATGTTTCAACCACCAATTTTTATGAAGAATGCATTTTGGTCAATGGTTGGGCTGCTTGCATGATTTCCTAAGTTTTCTCTCTCCTGGGCTCGACCCATGCATTGTAAAAATCCATATTTGGCTCATTTTTAAGATAGATTACAAGTTGTTCATCTTTTCGGCTCTGCCCTCCCTTCTTTTCTTCTCCAGGGTTGAAAATGGAGTTCGAACCTCCTCCCTTGCTCTGTAATGGCATTTTTGCCTTTTACTATTGAAATGATGTTCTGTGCAAACTTCTGGAGCAACAAAAACATGTTTTGTGATGCATCTGTCCATCCTTGCTCATTTTCTCTTGTTTTCTTATTGCCTCTCTTCATTGTGGGTATTTGTGCACATTTTAATGTTCATTTCAGGTTTGGGAGCGTGTTCATGGAGTTTTGGGACACTTTCGTGTGAAATCTATCCTTGGGCTGTGATGCATCCTGTCCATCCTTCCCATTGCTCACCTCTCTTTGTTCCATGGCAGTTTTGATAGATGTTCAACATTTTCCTTCTCTAGTGTATCACCATTTAAGTGTAGGCTCTTTTTTTCCCTTTTAACTCTCTCTCTCTCTCTCTCTGTCTCCTTGGCATGGTTAGATTAGGATTAGATTAGCTTGCCTGCACTGGAATAGCTTGTGGCAGGTAGTTTAGGAAGAGGAACCAGCCTTCTCTGGAGATTCCTTTCTCATTTTTATGAGTCCCACACTCAAAGAAAGGATTCAATGTTGTGTAATCACACTAGATGCTAGTATGATCAACCTAGAAATCTGATCGGCGTCCGAAGTCTTGTGATTCTGCACTAACAGTTTTGGCACGCGGGTGGGACACTGGGGTTAGATTATTTCATCTTTCAGAGGTGTCTCATTGTCAACAGTAAATCTTAAGCCACCGTGTGACCACACTAACAGTTTTGGCACACCCAGTGGGACCTTAGAGGTCTTCCACTTCATCTTTTGCAAGTTGGTGTGTTCCTATGAAGATTTCAGCCTTTGGAGGCACTTGCAAACACATCTGGTGACTCCATCTAATTAGCAACCCATTTCTGAAGTTGTAGACCTGTTTTTCATCCATTTCCATCCATATTTCTTTCCATCTCTTTCATTCTTTTCCATTCCATGAAGTTGTGCAATCATGACTTCATTTCCATCATGGAATTCACATTTTCAACAACAACAGTTTATCACACCTCCAACATGTTTTACAAATCCTCCAAATCAGCATTTTGAACAAATTCAAAATCAGTATGCATACCCATATGAGCAGCAATACCAAAGTCAGTTTGGTTGTGAAGCACATCAAGAGCAAGAGTATGCATATAATGAAGACAATCAGATGCAAGATGCTGGTCTGTTGGAGAAAATCCAAAAGATGGAGGTAAAGATGGTGCAGTCCAGAGCAACAGCTCAAATGAGAGCTTTCAAAATTGGTTGCAGGACTCCTTTTCCATGGGGAGGCCCTTTTCCAAGACACTTCAGCCCTCAGGAGAAGCTAGACTTCATGATGAAGATGCTGCCCCAACTTGCACAGTGGATTGAAGGAATAGAGGTGTATGAGAGGAGTATTCAACAACCTTGTCAATGGGTAAGCACACCATCTCATGCCTTTCCTTTTCCTCTTTCCCAATCTGTCTTATCCCAGCAGTGTCAAGTTTTAAACTCTCCATCTGCTGTCCCAAGTGTTGAATCCATTTCTCCACCTCTCAGTCTTCCACCACACCTCAATTCTTCTTTCCTTTTTCCTTCCAGACAGTCATCCCCTCCACAAGAGCTAAAATAAATACCCCCTCCTCCAATGAAACAAGAGCTTCTACCTCCACCACCATGAAAAATTTCCAAGCCATTGGAGTTACAATCCACTTCTCCTCTTGCATTCCCAAATCCATGTTGGGAGGATGAAAATCAGAATGCCAGTCAAGGAATACAACAGCAAAAAGAAGAGCCAAACAAAGATAAAGAAATTCAAAGTCTGAAGAGTTGGGCTCTTAAATTTGGGATGACAAAGATCCCCTTGATGGTTAAGCCTTTAGAAGAGGTTGGAGTTGGAGAACAAATGGTGGTCAGGACTGATTTTGTTGCAGCAGAAGAAGAAGATCTTGCAGTCCCAACTTGTCCTCTAGAGTAGCAGATTGAAGAGTTTGACTTGAAAAAATTTGTGCTGGAGGAAGAGTTCTATCAAGAGCAAGATTGTCTTCAAGTAGTAGAGGAAGGAGAAGCTGCTCCAGATCCAAAAGAAGAGGAGCACATTCTAGTTGTGGAGGAGAAAAGTGCAGATCCAAGGGCTTTGAGCACAAAGCAGGCTATAGGAGAACCTTTAGTTCTTCTTCCTACTTCACCTCTCTCAAGTTCTAGTACTGAAGAGGAGTTTGATCTCTCAAACTCAATGTTGGAGGGTGAAAGAAACCATGGTTGTCAAGTTACAGATCAAGAGGACACCATGGAGGAGGTGGAGCATTTGCAGCAGGACAGCCATGAGGCAGTTTATCTGTCAAATTTGGAAGATTGTTTTGATGGAGAAGAGCCGGTTGAGTTTCCACCATTCTCTCTTTCATCATCCACATTCCAAACACTTGAGTCTACTGTCATGAAGGAGAACATCCATTTGCAGTAGCCTGCATCTTATAGCAGCTCTTTGGAATCAAGATTGGAAGATTTTAATCTTTCATGTCCTTCATTGGAGGAAGAGAAAGGGCAGAAAATTTCTACCATTGCTTCCACACCATCCATTCAAGAAGGTCTGCAAGAAGACTCCATTTTTGGAGTTGAAAATCAGAGCTATGGGCATATCAAACGGACCATACCTTGCCCAATCGGTATTTGGCTTCATTAGAGCCAAAGGAGAAGTCACAACCAGTCATGCTTACTTCGAGCATGAGGGTGAGCTCTACAAAGTACCAAGGATCATTTGTCATACCTCTTCAATCCAAATGCGAGCAACTAAAAGAGGTATTGAATTTGCCTTCAGCAGATACCTTGATGATTTGGGTGGAAGACCAGCTTCTTGTTGATTTTCCATCCATCCAATCAGCCATGTTTCATGCCAAATCAATTGCATGGCTACCAATTTTGAAGAAAGGAATCTATTTTGCACAACGATTCTGAGGTTTGTTTAGCTTGCCTTCACTTCCAGTTATAGTAGAGTAGATAGGTTTTCTTTCAGCAGAAGAAGTGCTTGTGCACACTCTGCATGTTCCATTTAGAGCATGTATGATTTTCAGTTCTGTACATAGTTTTTGTGGTGCTGGTTTTGCTCTTGCACAGTCCATTTCAGTGGCATTTTGGTGAGAACAACTCTAAGTTCAAAGTGGTATTCAAGTGGCTCGGAGGGAATTTTTCAAGTTCGAGATCAATTGTAGGCTACAAATCATGACTCCATGCCCAATGGATGCTTGAGCAACTAGTAACTTCATCTAGCGGGGAAGATGACCCATTGAGTTGTTAAATCGTTATCCAAAATTCACCCCGAGGGTAATTTTGATAACATGCATCGATTATTCGATCCCAAGCAAGTAAGATTGATTCAAGGCAAAAATCATGTTTAAGGGTCCCCTCGGGTTCTTTCTAACTCTCTGTCAAGAAGAAATCCCAACAAAGTTGAGAAAATGGAAGAAATACGAGAAAATAAGGTTGCGGGATGTATTAAGGTATTTCGAGTCCGAAGGGCTCGGGTCGTACCGATTCGGGTTGAACTGAGGTTCTTCGTACCAAGCTTGAGGCTGAAAAAACAAGAAAATCGGCTAAGTCCTAGTCCAGCGCAATGGGACAGTTGGGACGTCGGGACGTGCGGGACGCGACATAAAACCGGAAATGGCTGAAAGAAAGGAAAAAATGTCTAAGTCTTCGTTTCACGTAGTATGGGACACCTGGGAAAAAAGTACGCGAAGGACGCAGATCGGCCGGTTTGGCGCAAGTCAATCCATTTCGGGCGGTTCGGAGAAATTTGTCCCAGGCAGTCTGGGACAGTTGGGACAAGAGTACGCGGAGGACGTGAACCGGCCGGTTCGGCCGAAACAAAGGACTTTAGTTTGGGACATCTGGGGCAAAAGTACATGCGGGGACGCAAAAATATGAAGCGGCCAGAGAGCAAATCAAATCTTCCCATGTGTCTTTGCCGCAAAGACGGACAAGGAAGCCCGAATCGGGCGGTTCGGAGAAATTTGTCCCAGACAGTTTGGGACAACCGGGCCAAAAGTATGCGGAAGACGCGAAAACTCGAAAGAGCCACCAATGAATCGAACGTGCCACGTGTCACAAGGGGAAGCACAATGGAAATTGGCTAAGTGTTTTTAGGGTAAGGTTTGAAGGGTCGTCCCGAGCCAATAAACATAGGACACGTGTCCCAGTGGCGGGGGTGCGGGAGAAAATGGGAAATTTTCCCAAAGTATAAAAAGGTCAAAATTTCAAAGGGAAACCCATGGGAGGTGGAGGAGAGAGAATTTCTCATCCAATCAACACGACACGTGTCATCCAAGTGGCAGAGCGTGGGAAAATTTCAAAAATCCGTTTTGTTCTATTTTTCACCCTAAATCTTCAGATCGCCATAACTTTCGATCTAGAGCTCAGATTTTCACATTCTTTATATCAATGGAAATTTGATGAAATTATCTACACGATTCCGAGGTCAATATTGCAATTTGGTTAATTTTGGAGAGATAAAATCAAGAAAGCGTCTCTCGCACGTAGTAATGGCGAAGTGACATTTCAACAACCAGTTTAATGCAAATGGGTCGCATTCTTCTTGATATGGCTTGGCGATGTTTCACCAACCAATTTTAATGCACATGGCTCGCATTCTTCTTCAAAGATGGGTGAAGTGATGTTTCAACCACTGATTTTAATGAAGAATACATTTTGGTCAATGGTTGGGTTGTTTGCACGTTTTCCTATGTTTTCTCTCTCCTGGGCTCGACCCATGCATTGTAAAAAGCGATTTGGATCATTTTAAGATAGATTAAAGGTAGTTCATATTTTCAGCTCTGCCCTCCCTTCTTTTCTTCTCCAGGGTTGAAAATGGAGTTCAAACCTCCTCCCTTGCTCTGTAATGGCATTTTTTTCCTTTTACTATTAAAATTATGTTCATGCAAACTTACTGGAGCAACAAAAACGTGTTTTGTGATGCATCCGTCCATCCTTGCTTGTTTTTAACTTGTTTTCTTCTTTCCTCTTTTCATTGCAGCAGTATTTATGCACGTTTTAATGTTCATTGCAGGTTTGGAGCTGTGTTCATGGAGTTTTGGGACATTTTCTATGTGAAATCTATCCTTGGGCCTGTGATGCATCTGTCCATCCTTCCCATTGCTCACCTCTCTTTGTTCCATGGCAGTTTTGATAGATGTTCAACATTTTCCTTCTCTGGTGTATCACCGTTTTAGTGTAGGCTCTGTTTTTCCCTTTTCTCTCTCTCTCTGTCTCCTTGGCATGGTTAGATTAGGATTAGATTAGCTTGCCTGCATTGGAATAGCTTGTGGCAGGTAGTTTAGGAAGAGGAACCAGCCTTCTCTAGAGATTCCTTTCTCATTTTCACAAGTCCCACACTCAAAGAAAGGATTCAATGTTGTGCAATCACACTGGATGCTAGTATGATCAACCTAGAAATCTGATCAGCATCTAGGGGTGCGGTGATTTTGCACTAACAAGCTGAAAGTAGGTATGTTGGATGTCGGGTAGCGGATGGAGAATGTTTGCGAAGAGGTAAAGATATCCCTATCGGGTCTATGAGGGGTGGAAGGTATAATGGGAGTTCCTCTTTGAGTAAAGGAACAAACAGATGCTCCTCTGTGGGTGGAGGAGGTAATGGGTGCTCCTCTATAGGTGGAGGAGGTATGGTAGGTAAAGGTTCGCTAAGTGGAGAAGCTAGGGGTGAGATGGTCTCAATGTTAGTAGAAGACTCCTCTGTAGGTGATGTAGGAGATGAAGTTTTCTTCTATTGGTGAAGGAATAGTGACGGTTGGTTTAGACATGGGAGGAGGATTTCGGGCTAGGATTTCCTCTATGGAAGGGATGTGAGGTAGTTGAGAGGTAACAGGTACCTTGTTGAAGATCGCATGAACCTCACGAGTATGGGTATCGTGAGTGGATGTCTCACCTATTTGATTGGATGAAGGGGTATGATTGGGAAATGGTTTTTTAAATATTTGTAGATTTTGGTTGGGGGTGGCATTGGGATTATCCACAATAAACTCACCTTTCTCGAGCATTTCCTAGACAATATTCTTGAAAGTGATGTAGTTTCTGTCACTATGACCTTTCACTCAGTGATAATTACAATATTGTTTCTTATACCATGCGCGCATGGGAAGCAGTAGGGTCAAAATCGGTGTGTGGTTTTATGGGTGGAAGGGTGATGGCGCAAGCTTTGATAAGATTTTCTAACATTGAAGAGTAAGGTTCCCCAAATGGGGTATATTTTTGTTTCTCTTTTCGAATTGAAAAGCCTAAACAGCGATTGATAGATTAGATGAAGGTGTAGCTTGATTAGATGGATGAGTTGGGCCAGCCTTGAGTACCACTGCATTAGCAGTACCTTTAGCCTTTGAATAATTGGTTGGTGGTTTAGAAGAAGAAGAGGTTTCATTTAACTTAAATGCCAAATTCTTATTTTGTAATTGGATTTTCTTCTCTTCGATAGCCCAAATTTCTAACTTTCGTGCCATAGTAAATGCCTCATTGAATGTTCTAAAAGTTTGGACCTGCAAGGTTAGGGAGATATGTCTAGTGCAAGCTCGTGTGAAGAGCTCGATGAGTTTATTTTATGGCAATTGAAAGGTAAGTTGATTGATTAGGCTATGCCAGTGAGTGACAAAATCTATGATAGATTCATCCTTGTATTGACGTGTGGAATATAGATCGGTCATGGTAACTTTCTTAGCGATGTTGATAGAAAAATGATCCAAGAAATCTTGGGCTACTTGATTGAATGAAAATATGGAGTGTTTGGGTAACCCACTATACCAGTCTAATGCAAGTCTAGTGAGGGACATGGGAAAAGTTCTCAAAAGTAAGGCATCATCATGAGTAATCAAATAACATCCATGTTTAAACGAGCGCAAATGTTGTTGTGGGTCTTCCTTACTATTGAAGCGGTTGAATTTAGGCATTTCCCAATGCACATGGTATGAACGGATGGGAATGGATGGGTGAATAGGCTCGTTGCAAATCTCATTGTAAGTGAGAGTGTTATGGGAGCTGGAACCGATGCCTCCAGTGTTTGCATCTTATCCATCATCAATTTAAGTAGGTCATTGGTGGGTTGTGATGATTGGATACCTCCTATAATGTGAGGAGGTTGGTTTTTGGTTTATAATGGGTGGGGAATTCTAGTGTATGAGGCTTCCATGTAAGGTGGTGGAGAAGAAGGCAATAAAATAGAGTACGTACCGAGAATGAACAATAGATGAAACAGGTGGTTGTTAGTAGTATGTATATGAGGGATTAAGGGTTGTGGTAACCCTAGTGGAAATAGGGGCTAAAGATTGTGGAATGGAAAGAACTACGTTCTAAAATGGGGTAGGGTTCACCGACATTGGAGGTGGGAACATAGCTACAAGTATGTGTGAGACATGAGGAATGGATGAGGTTGTGCTTGGGGTAATCGTTGAGGGTATGGTGGATGTAATGGGTGCCACAGAGGTAACAGACGTGGTAGTCATGGGGGGATGAAACCTAACTATGAAACAAATGGGGATAAGGTGGATGTAGGTAGCATGGAGCCAGATGGGGCTGATGTGGAAGTGGGTATGAGATTTGGGGGATAGATATGGGCATGCCGTATATCAACTGACCCAAGGCATCTCGAGTGGACAAATGGGAGAGGTAAAACTACAAGGTAACAGTGTTATGGTAAAGGAGTTGTGTGAACTCCTCATCTCCAGTAGTGATATTAGTAGGCTGGATGGGATCCATGGCTGGTGATAAAATAGAAGGTGGTGAAGGACTAGGTGGGAGAAGTTGGAAACTAGTGTGAAACATGAGGGAATTTGTTTGTCCTCGAGTTAGTTCCATGTGAACTAATCGATCGGGTGGGGGTGATTCTCAGTAAATGATACGAGAGAATAGAAGGAACAGTGAATTGGGTAATATAAAAAATGGATGACATAACAAATGGTGGGTGGAATATGAAATAGGCTAACCGATGCGATTAAGAAAAAGCGGCATTATTTAGGGTAACCACTGCTGGTCACTGTAGAAAATGGATAGTGATTAAACAGTGAAGCAGAAGGCAAAATCTGACAAGTATTTGAATCTCGAGATGTGTAAAATGTTAATGGGAAAAGTGACAGTGATAGAGACCATGGAAAGTGGAAGAAAGTGAACTGAAAATTTCCTTTTGAATATGTTAGCAAAAGGACCTAGAACCAACATCGGTTGTGTTTAACCGATGGTGGTTAAAGGTAACCAATGGAGGTTCTTGTGGGATTGAAAGCATTGATGAGAAAAAGTAGTTGTGAATTAGAATTTGATGTGGAATCAAACCCAGAAGTCTGATAATGATGTAGATGTGGTCTAGACACACTCGAAAAGTCAAAATACTCTGACTATGATTGGGAGTGTGCAAGGAAATACAAAAATAATGATCGAAAGCTCTCACCTCAAAATTCAAATTAAAAAAACACTAAGAAAGAAAATTTCTAGAGTGCCTATTCTATTACGTTTTTTCAGCTTATGCTATTTAGGGACTGACACATGAATTGTGAAATAGATTTTTTGGTGAGGATGGATTCCTATAAAGAAGGAGATCTAAAGGGTGAGGTTTCAAGTTTTTTATGGTGGGGGAGGGCTACGCTATGAAGTTTCAATCGACGAGTAGCAAGTGGGTGCCCATTATGTCGTGATTGTGTGATAACCTACAACTTCTTCCGGGTATGATGTTGTTTAAGAATGTATGCATTTGAATTTATGTGTGGTTTGGTAAGACTCGAGAGAAAGAGAAAAGGATAGAAGTGTTTTTCTATTATTCATTTGTCAACCATCAACTCGGTAATGAATTTTAGCGTATAGGTTTCCCTCAATTAATGTGAGATAATGAGCTAAATCATAATGCAATGCACTTGTTTTAAAACTCGTTGGTCGTCGAGATAGGACTTTACGAAGAGCAATAAATCGGGGGACAAGAAGTCCCTCCTCTTTAATGGGAGAGGTTCCCTTATTAAGAAATGAACTTATTTACAAATGTACAAGACATGATTTGTTGGTTAAACTTGGATATCACGAAAGTTTCTTCTATGAAGATCATCAATTACAAAAGGACTAAGGAAATGAGAGTACGGGAAAGAGCAGAAAGGCAACATGTAGAATTATAGATATCAGAGTAATTCTTTATGTATGCGAAAGTCACAATGAATTGAAACAAGATCATTTGTATTGGATAAATAAGATGGAATTCAAAGACACAAAGTTCTGTAAATAACATCTGCTTAGAACACAAAGTTTCTTAACATAACACAGATTCATTAATCAAGGACACAAAGTTCCTTCTTGGTTATACAAGATCACCGGGCTTGCAAAGTTGAAGAGTATGCAATCGGTAAGACTAACGAACTTGAGACAAATGATCTTCACAAAGAAAATAAATGAAAGCTTAGGAATAACAGAGATCAGATAGACAAAGAATGGGAAAGTCCTTCTGTATTGATTTCTTTATAATCTATTTACACTTTTTAGAAAATAAGCCAAGTTCTTCCTCCTTTCTAGAATGGCGTAAAGAAGGCCATTATATAGCTTACAAATCAGTTACTCTTCGTAACCGCTTCTTTAACCAAGAACAGTTAAGGACCGCCAATCGCAATACCTTAACTTCTTACAAAGAAAACGGAAAAAGAAAGGGAAGAAGAGAAAAGAACAAGGAGAAGAAGACAGGTGGCCAGTCACTGAGAGGGACCCACCGACTTCAGAATCCGCTGCCTGAATTTCTCTAACACCTCAGCTATGTCTCTGCCACGAGGTCTGACGTGTTGGCCGTAGACTGCGTCCAAAATCCAAGACATTTCTCCATCTCTTTATCAAACTCGACATGAGTATGATAATCTTTGTTTGCTTCTCCAACGGCAGATTGAAGAGAGCAGATTTCCTTCATTTTCTCTTTGGAGATTGAGCTTTCCTTGAATAGATTATCTTTGATATAAGCTCTGAATTGAGCTTTGATTTCTTGCAAGGAAAGGGAAACACCAGAATTTTCATCCTGAAGATGACAGTGAATATCCTTGAAAGCTGAGACAACCAGTGTCTTGAAAGCTTCACCCTTCTGCCAACTGTTCTTTAGTTCTCCCAAAGCCTCCTCCAGGACTTCGATCTTCATATTGATAGTATCAGAGCCGCAACCTAAATTCGGGGAGGAATTACAGAGAAAAGGGATACATGCGCAGGGAATTAGGTTGCAAGGGTTCGAGCAAGGGTAGCATGGAAACAATGTAAGAATTGCAAAGGTGGCTTGCTCGTTATATAGCCGTTGAGGAGAGAGAAGGGTGATCAATGCGCATTACATTCATATCTATCAGTTTGAAAAAACAGCATATTCGGGTAGAGCGGGAAAAACTAAGTATGAATGGCATTTGGTTCGCTTGGGACATGTGAGATGCGAATGCGCGAAACACGCGGCTCGGCCGATTTGGGCGAAACAGGGAAAAGACGCACAAATGCATTTTGGGACATTTGGGACAAAAACGCGTGAAGTACGAGGTTCGGGTGTTTCGGCCGAAAATGGAACAAAAGGCCCGTTTGAACTTGGGACATTTGGGACATAAAAGAGTGAAGTACGCGGTTCGGGGATTTCGGCCGAAAATGGAACAACTTGCACTTTTTGACTCGGGACATTTGGGACAAAAAGTTCCGAAGTACGCGGTTCGGGGGTTCGGGCGAAAATAGAACAACTCACACGAAAAGTTTGGGACACTTGGAACATGAAAGAGTGAAGTACGCGGTTCGGGGATTTCGGCCGATCGGGGAACAGAGTGCAATTTTGAACTTGGGACAGTTGGGACGAAAAGCTCCGACGGGCCCAAAAATGGAACAACTTCGGGGATTTCGGCCGATCGGGGAACAGAGCGCACTTCGGAACTTGGGACACGCGGGACAAAAATGTCCGACAGGCCCGAAATACATACAAAATGACCCAAAACTGCAGACTTTTCTCAATTTCACGACTTGGTACATTAGAGAAAACACTTAAACTCAAAATTTTGAAATTTTTACTTTCATCAGAGCGGGGAATTTTGAGTGGACAACAGCTGGCTCCTTCTGGGGATGACTTGGCATGAATTCAAGGAATGAGACAAGGCAAGAACTTAGACAAACTCGGGGAAGCAGACCAGTACCTTATCCATTGGGCAACGGAGTCAAAAGTAGATCAATACAGAGGACAACACACCAAAACAAAAAGAAAAGAAAAACAAAAACATTGTACAGAATATACAAGGGACTCCCTAATCACCTAGGACTTGAACAACTTGAGATACTGCCCACTATAAGGAAGTGGGAGAGAAGAACCATCCATGTAATCAAGATAAAAGGAATTCTCACCAGCAAAGTGTCTGATCTTGAAAGGTCCGAGCCACAGGGAATCAAACTTTCCATGGCTGCCACGAGGTTCATGCCTTTTATCCCATAGCAACACAGTGTCTCCAACTTGGAAATCTCTGAACCTGGCTTTCTTGTCAAACAGGACCTTAACCTTCTGCTGGTGAACAGATATCCTATCAGCAACCTCCAATCTGCCCTCATCCTGTCAGCTGTTTTGGGATTATACTGCCTCTGTTTCTACTTAAAAGATTTAATTCCTGGTTTGAAAGGAATAGGATGCTGCATATCTTTTGGCTTGAAGGCTTTTAGATCCTCATAAGGATAAGCAAGAACATCCTTATACCTCTTTAGAAGATCAATTGCTTTTCTTCTTTCATCTGTTGTGCAACTTTTTCCAATATTCACTAGCTTAGGATCAGTAGAACTCCCAATATTGATTTTGTCATGCTCAGCTGATTATTGAGGTCCAGTAGAAGCTCTAGATTTCACATACCTATCATGTTTATCAAATAGTTCCTCTAGGCTTACCAATCCTTTAGGAATCTTATTCCCCTTGAGTTTAATGCACCCTTCCTGATCTGTTTCTTCTCCTTGGGTGACTGCTTTGTCAAAGAGCACACTCTCACGAGGTAGGTTGTCACTTCCCTCAAAATATACAGTTGTTTGAAATTACCCTTGAGTTCTAGGAAGGAAAGAAAATGTTGATCATCATTGAAAACCTGCCAGTTATTGGTATTATCAGGTACACTAGGCCGATGGACCATTTCAATAGTGAACTTATCCTGAGAGAAGTCAGGATGAGGAATCAGTAGTGACCCTGAGACTGCCAATGAATCAGCCCTGTTGTTCTTCTCCCTAGGCATTGCTTCAATGGAGAAAGCATCAAGGAATTCAATGGAATCCCAAACCTGATTCCGGTAATGTTTCAGCCTCCCATTTTTTACTTGGAAAAGGCTTCTCACTTGCTTTACAATCAGTTCTGCATCACCACGTGCCAGAAGATTCTTCACACCTTGTTCTTTGGCCACTTGCAGTCCAAGAATGAGAGCCTCATACTCTGCTGTATTATTAGTGTTTTCGAACTACAACTTAAATGAAAAAGGATGTAGGCATCCTTCAGGTGACACTAGCAGGACACCAGCTCCGAACCAGCTGAGGAACAACTTCCATCAAACTCTAAAATCCAAACCCCATTAGGATCTTTAGGAGACACTTTGGGGGGTCGGATTTCATCAGGGGACATAATCATGTAGTTACCATGCCCCATATCCTCATAAAGTATTTGTGCTCTAGGGTCATCCGTTTTCTGCACAATATACTCAGACTGCTTCTCAGGCAAAGCAACTTCTTCATGTGTCCATTGACAAGTATGAGTGCATGTGACCAGTCCATTTGGATTTCCCCACCCACGTCTTTGCAGAAGTTCCTACTTAGCAACATCTCGTATGAAGGGGATATCTGCCACTAAGATGGTAGCCAACACTTTCTTTTCAGGCAAGGCAGCAAAAGCCACTTGTGCATCTTTAATTCTTCCGACCAGGGGCACTTCTTTACTCTCCATGGAGTAACAAGATCCATAAGTGCGTGTGAGGGTCAGGCCTAAAGCATGAGCTACTTTAGCAGGCATCACATTATCTGAAGCTCCTGAGTCAATGACACAATTACTGAGCCTATGGCCAGCTATAAGAAGTGTTACATAAAATGGTTTAATTTTGTCACCAGGCGAGGTGACAGCAGCTACCAGACTAGGCTGTGGTGCAGAAGAAGGAGTAGGTAAAAGGCCTTTAGAGGTGGTCTTGGAATGGGAATTAACAAATTGAATCATTTTGGCAAAAGCTTTGGGATGGGTTTGATAGTACTCAGCTTCTGAGATTTGGACCTTGGTCTTTTTCAGGTGATCAACAATATCAAAGGATCCAGAAGTGGACGGGCCATCATCATTCGGTACTCTAGGCTTATCAACTTTAGGAGAAAAAGAAGAAGCAACTTTGGTAGCAGGATTGATAGGACTCACCTTTGGTGCGAGATGAAGTAGGGATAGGAGATCCTCTTTTTGCAATCACGGGAATAGTTGTCGACTGCTCCTTAGATTTCTTGGTAGGCTGTGTCACTTTCTCCCTTCGACTTGTCTGCTCTCGAGTCATGACAGCGAATGATTCGCTATTCATGTCTGCTACCACTTCATCATAATCATCTCCATCATCAATGCCCTCAGTGGTGAAGAAATTCACTCGAGATCCCTCAAGTTCATCTGCCTCATCATCAAATCTCGCAAACTCCTCGCAAGCTTCATTATCCTCATCATCATCTGGCTCTTCAACTTCACAGGTTGCATTCACAGGAACCTTAACAGGAGGTCCTTCAAGTGCTAGTCTTGTTTGAGAAGCAGGCAAACGATTCCTGGGCTGGAAATTTCTCCTTGGAACATCTGCATAAGGAGCATGCTGAGCTAATTGTTTCTTTATAGCAATGAGATCATTCACAAGCTTTTGGACTAATGGATCAGTATTAGGTCCAGGAGTGGAGGAGGAGGAAGCAACAGACTTAGATTTGGAAGGGTCTCTCCTCAACTTCCCTGACATGATCAGATCATCCTCGACACTAACAGCAAGAGTTTGATCCTCCACCAATGTTGCGAGATTAGCCCTTCTCAGCGCATAACTGACTTCAGACGATTGGGCATTTAAGAAGAAACATTTTCAGATTTGATCAACAGGTCGAGTATTTACAGGAATTTTGTTGATCAGTCTGTTGAATCGGGCCACAAATTCTCTCATGGGTTCTTGTGAATCTTTCTTTATCTGAGAAATTTGGGCAAGCAAAGCATGCACATCTTCTGCCGGCTTGAAACGGTTTTCAAACTGAGTTCTCATTGTGTCCCAGTCGGTGATAGCGCCAGCCGGAAGGTGGTAGAACCAATCAGCAGCATTATCTTGTAACGTCTCAATGAACAGCCTTACGGAGACGTCTTCATGTTCGACTCCCAGAACTCCACATGCAACAATGAAGGCTGCGATGTGTTCATCAGGATGCACTTTGCCATCACCTTTGAACTTAGGAAAGTTCTTAGGTTACCTCTCAGGTAACTCATGCAAAGGCTGAGGAAGAGCAAGGGGCCCGACACGATGACCCCATGGCAATGGCGCCGCCATTCTTTGAAAAATGGCTTGGAGAGGAACTGCAACACCAGCAAGAATCAAAGCTCGAAGATTAGGGCTAGCTGGCTCTGAAGGAATACCACCCGTAGGACTTCTATCTTGAACAGGTGGAGTGCTTGTCGAACGAGTTCTTCTATCTCTTGTTGAAGGGAAAGGAAAACCCTGCTGCTCAAAATCTGGGCGAGAATCTTCAATACCAAGGGCCCTTCTCCCTCGAGTAAAATGCGGAGTCACCAGATCAAAAGATGATCAAAAATTATAGAACTGGAATATGATTTTCCCCAGCGGAGTCGCCAAAAACTGTTGGTCATCAGATAGGACTTTAAGAAGAGCAACAGTCAGGGGACAAGAAGTCCCTCCTCTTTAATGGGAGAGGTTCCCTTATTCAGAAACGAACTTATTTACAAATGTACAAGACATGATTTGTTGGTTAAACTTGGATATCACGAAAGTGTTTTCTATGAAGATCATTAATTACAAAAGGGTGAGGAAATGAGAGTACGGAAAGAAGAGAAAGGCAACATGCGAGAATTATAGATATCGAGTAATTCTTTATGTATGCGAAAGTCATGATGAATTGAAACAAGATCATTTACATTGGATAAATAAGATGGAATTCAAAGACACAAAGTTCTATAAATAACATCTGCTTAGAACACAAAGTTTCTTAACATAACACAGATTCATTAATCAAGGACACAAAGTTCCTTCTTGGTTATACAAGATCACCGAGCTTGCAAAGTTGAAGAGTATGCAATCGGTAAGACTAACGAACTTGAGACAAATGATCTTCACAAAGAAAATAAATGAAAGCTTAGGAATAATGAGAAATCGAGATAGACAAAGAATGGGAAAGTCATACGTATTGATTTCTTTATAATCTATTTACACTTTTAGAAAATAAGCCAAGTTCTTCCTCCTTTTAGAATGGCGTAAAGAAGGCCATTATATAGCTTACAAATCAGTTACTCTTCGTAACCGCTTCTTTAACCAAGAACAGTTAAGGACTGCCAATCGCAATACCTTAACTTCTTACAAAGAAAACGGAAAAAGAAAGGGAAGAAGAGAAAAGAACAAGGAGAAGAAGACAGGTGGCCAGTCACTGAGAGGGACCCACCGACTTCAGAATCCGCTGCCTGAATTTCTCTAACGCCTCAGCTATGTCTCTGCCATGAGGGACTGACGTGTTGGCCGTAGACTGCGTCCAAAATCCAAGACATTTCTCCATCTCTTTATCAAACTCGACATGAGTATGATAATCTTTGTTTGCTTCTCCAACGGCAGATTGAAGAGAGCAGATTTCCTTCATTTTCTCTTTGGAGATTGAGCTTTCCTTGAATAGATTATCTTTGACATAAGCTCTGAATTGAGCTTTGATTTCTTGCAAGGAAAGGGAAACACCAGAATTTTCATCCTGAAGATGACAGTGAATATCCTTGAAAGCTGAGACAACCAGTGTCTTGAAAGCTTCGCCCATACAACTTATTGTTCTTTAGTTCTCCCAAAGCCTCCTCTAGGACTTGATCTTCATATTGATAGCAACAGAGCTGCAACCTAAATTCGGGGAGGAATTACAGAGAAAAGGGATACATGCGCAGGGAATTAGGTTGCAAGGGTTCGAGCAAGGGTAGCATGGAAACAATGTAAGAATTGCAAAGGTGGCTTGCTCGTTATATAGCCGTTGAGGAGAGAGAAGGGTGATCAATGCGCATTACATTCATATCTATCAGTTTGAAAAACAACATATTCGGGTAGAGCGGGAAAAACTAAGTATGAATGGCATTTGGTTCACTTGGGACATGTGAGACGCGAATGCGTGAAACACGTGGCTCGGCCGATTCGGGTGAAATAAGGAGAAGACGCACAAATGCATTTTGGGACATTTGGGATGAAAATGCGCGAAGTACGAGGTTCAGGTGTTTCGGCTGAAAATGGAACAAAAGGCCCGTTTGAACTTGGGACATTTGGGACATAAAAGAGCGAAGTACGCGGTTCGGGGATTTCAGCCGAAAATGGAACAACTTGCACTTTTTGACTCGGGACATTTGGGACAAAAAGTTCCGAAGTATGCGGTTTGGGCGGTTCGGGCGAAAATAGAACAACTCGCATGAAAAGTTTGGGACACTTGGAACATGAAAGAGTGAAGTACACGGTTCAGGGATTTCGGCCGATCGGGGAACAAAGTGCAATTTTGAACTTGGGACAGTTGGGACGAAAAGCTCCGACAGGCCCGAAAATGGAACAACTTCGGGGATTTCAGCCGATCAGGGAACAGACCGCACTTTGGAACTTGGGACACGCGGGACAAAAATTTCTGACAGGCCCGAAATACATACAAAATGACCCAAAACTGCAGAATTTTCTCAATTTCATGACTTCGGTACATTAGAGAAAACACTTAAACTCAAAATTTTGAAATTTTTTACTTTCATCAGAGCAGGGAATTTTGAGTGGACAACAAAACCCCAATCGAAAGTATGATATTCGATGAAAAAAATAGATGAATAGGAAGAGGGATGCTCTTTCAATAAAATGCATAAAACATGAAGAGATGATTCTTTTTAAATACACCAAAAGAAAAGTTTCCTTTACGTAAAATAAAAGGAGTGGATTACTAGGGAGAAAAATTAGTGTGTATGATTTTAGAAGGGAAAAAAACACACAATTTTCTCCTAAGAATGAATGAAATAAAAGGAACCTGGATGGGTCCCATCGCGCATCCCAAAATGTTTCATCTTTTTCTTAGATTGTCTCTTTGAATTGTTGACAAAATAGATAGGGTAACAGGCATAGGAGGAATACTTGTTCAAGTGTCGGTTGATGGGTTGTTGTGTGTGTATGACTTTCAAATCCACAACCTGATCATGAGATCTTCCCTTTGGCTAGGAGGAACTACCGTAATGAAAGCAAGACCACTAAAAATAATTAAACAATATCGACATGAAATCCTAGATGGCTATCAATCCACTATTTTAAAAAAATTAATGTTGAAAACAAGGTAAATCCTATTTTTATTTTTAAATGATTTAGGTATCTCACTTAAAACACAATAAGAAATAGATCTAATCTAACAGGTTAAGCTAGAATAGAATCCACATGTCAAATGGTTGGTTCTAGGTTCTGCAGGTCTAATAAAGGTCTTGGGTAGGTCACAGGTGAGTGAGGGTGAAGTAAAATTAGGTGGATAGGTCTTTGTTTAAGGATGTGGGAAAACACAGAGACCGACGTCGGTTAGGGGTGACCAACCGCTTTTAGGTATAACTGGCACTGGTTACTCTGAGATCTGGGAATGTCACAGAACGGGGTTTTGGTCTTCTTTGTGATTCCACAAAGGATTTTTGTCGGTCAGGACAAGGTAATGGGTGACTGGAGTAGGTTTTTGTGAGGTTTTAATGGGTCTTTAGAGGTGAAAAGTGTTGGAGATGGTCAATAAGGAGCAAGATAAACAATGGGTGATAAAATAATGATGAAATGAAATAACCAGGAAAGTGTGATGTTATACTTACTTGGATTTCATTTATGAAAGTATATGTGTGAAGGATGGAGGTGCGATGATGGGTTTGGAGGATGCAAGTGATCACCAACTAAATAAAATCTTCTACATGGGCTGCATGCACACTCCTCTTTGCTTAGATAGATCCGAATGTGGCTGGGATGGCTGTGTAGGAGAAGATGCTCAATCTCCTTCCTTGGATGTGATTTCTTGCTAGAATTGACTCTCTGAAGATGCGTTATCTTTTGAGATCTCGTTCTTGCTCATCAACTTTCTTGCTTCCAACTTCTAGGTTCCAAATTCCAACCTTGAGAATAAAGTTGTTTTGGGGTTAAAAGGGGTAACTCGACGGTGGTTCATCTTAACCAAAGAACGGTTATGGGTAATTGATGTTGGTCAAGGTGGGATTTCCTATGTTTACCAAACTTAGGGAGATCCTCCTGATTTCCTCGGATCTTGTGTCATTATCCTATGGATTCAACTAGGAGCTTCTTGTGAGCATGCGGGAATGTGGTTAGAGGGAGTGTAGGCATTGATTTTTAGGGTTTGGGTAAGTCTTAGTTAGTTATGGAAACTTACTAAGAATAGGTCTTAGGTTGAGTTAACTTGGTGAGGTGTCTAAGTGAAGTGTTTGTGTGGATATTATCTAAATTAAGATATTTAAATAATAAATATGGTGAGGATAATGAGTTAATTTAATTAAATTAATTAAATTAATACTAGTGAGGTGAAGGGGGCCATGGCTAGGTGAATGTGATGAAGGGTGCTTATTTGTCGAGGGACTAAAGGGGAGTGTGACCTAATTTTAGTGTCTACAATAGTGGTGTAAGCCTTGATATGAGGATTAGGATCTCCTTCTCCTATAAACTTTGGAATATGCAACAATGGGCGTGGAAGTATAACACCCCATATAGTGAAATCAAGGGGTTCCTTTACGTATTTAACATAAGTCCCCATTATGTAGGTATCCAACCATAAATTTCCTTGATGAAGAGGTGCGGGAGGAGGAGGTTGATAGGTCAAGGTATAAGCATCAGAAGAGGCATATGTAACCCCTTGATACTATGTAAAAGAACCAGGAAATGTATACACATCCAGTTGTGGTGATAACACTAGATAATGTGTTCATGAGCATTGGATTATGAAAATTCACATTGTTAGGGGTAGTATATAGGAAATCATTCCCATTAAATACTTGATTCAGATATACATAATATGATTGAGAACCTATTCTGAGATGACCATATCATGTAATAAGATCACTAGGGTTTGATTGAACAAGATGACCTTATTGCACATGATGTTATATTTAATGTTCATTGGTGAGAGAGGTATAACCCTCATTGTTGATAAAGTGATCTGCGATTATGCCCTATCACACAAATTGGTTTTGGGGTTTGATAACTTTCTAGTTCTATAATTGTCCCTACTAATGTAGAAATAAAAGAATTGGGTGAGTTTTGAGTCCCTTGTTTGGGCATGTGTCACGTTTGGTTTAGTAGAGGGGGATTCTTATACCCATTTATAAATTGTTTTCTTGTTACTTCCCATTTTGAGGCACATTTTCTACTTTTGGTGAGGAAGAATATTTTTTTCTTACAAAAGGGTATCGAGTGTATGCTTATAACCTATCTAGGGATATTTCTATGTATTTAAGACATTCACTTCTTTGGAAAAACCATTCTAAAATATCCTCATTAATATGTAAATGATTTAATAAAATTATATCTAAGATAAGGACACTTTTGGTCATATAAGTAAAATAATAAATAAAAAATATTGAGCAAAGGAAATACAAGAAAGAGTGATGTATATGGATTGTAGAATGAATTAGCTTTCCTCTATAGATATGAAATGATTCTAGGATAAAGAATAATATGGAAGGGTAACTTTTAGGTTGTGTGAGCTCAGTATTTGAAACTTGGCTGCAAAAATCATTGGGAAAATAGTTCCTATAATGGGATAGGGATTCCTAAGTGCGAGTGTCCATTCTAGGTGCTGATGTATGTGGAAATAATCAGGATTTGATTCTTTCTAGGTCACTTAATGTCACTTCTTATTCATTGTAGGTCATGTCAATTTCATTGTACATTTGTTCTCATATACTTGTACCTATAAAAGAAACACTAGATACTTGCAAAATACTCAAATGTACATTATTTGAATGAAAATATGCATATGCTTATGTCGAACTGACCTCGACAATCACCCCAATGTGATTTTCACTATATATTACACTACATTTTAGACTCAATGTAGTTCTTGTGTGTGTGTGTGTGTGTGTGTGTGTTATTAAAATAATGTCCCTTAAGATAGGGTTCCTAGTGTCATTCCCAAAGAGAATAGAATGTTACAACTACTTTTTTCCAATGCAATGTGTGGTATGTAATTCAACATAAACCCTCCTATGCAAAGTGTTAAATGAATTCCTTAGTGTAGTAGATAGAGAATATTAGCTCATTATAATAAATGTGTCTCTTGAATGATTTACCCCTAACGAGTTTACATAAGACATGTATATATATGATTCCTTTTCTTAAGTTTCTTCATTAACAAGTGAAAGTCCAAACAATAGTTATAAAATAAGAAAATAAAGAAGTAACATTCAAAAGATCGAAAAAAGGTAAAAGGAAAAAAGTTCCCAAAGGGACCTGTAACGCCTCGGGTGCTCCTATCCTTAATGGGTAGTCCTATATAGGTTGATTAAAAGGTTAGATAGTGAAATCAGAGATGAGTAGGATGTTGGCCAAGATACAAAACTATAATTTATCAATTACAAACAACAAGTAAAAAAGATAAAAAGTATTAAAACAATGTCAAAACTAATTAAAGGGGTGTTAATGAGTATTTCTCTTGCTTAGGAATCATGCATATAAATGAATTATTTAGAGGTTATATGTATATAATAAGTAAATGATTTAATAACTACATTTTCGCCACTTTATGTTGGTGAATAATGATTCAATATCATAAAGTAGAAAATAAAAGTGTATGTTGGAGAGTCAAATTAAGATTATTCTCAATAGCATTGAATGAGTGTTATAAAATGTCAAATTGAATAGTGTAATATGTGCACCATGGAATTCTCGGGAATGAAGTATAAATATCTTAGGGGTGACCTTTGCATTTATGGAGTGATAACGATGCATGCATGTAGTTCGTAGAATATAGTCTTTACTAGAGCGTGCTTGAGATTTACTTCATGGTTTCTTGTGTTCTTTTCCTTTGTTGGGATAGGATATGACCTAAAAAATAAAACAAGTGTAGTCAATTCTTTATGTAAACATAATTGAAATTTAACTTAGAAAATATTTAAAAATAGAAATGTGTATTAGAAAAACTAAACCAAGGGGTTAGAGTACACCTAGAGTGTTGAAAGAGAAAGGGACATAATTTTTTTCCTTCTTGTAGACTTGATGTTTATGAGCTGGTTCGAATAACATGAAGGATTTTGGCATCCTATTACCAAACTATCGATTTGAGCATCCCTGTATTAAATTTTGGATTTAGGTGTTTTTTCACTACTGAAGGAAAGTCTATTGGGAGAGTGGTCTATTTTTCCCTCTAACCGTTAATGCTTCCCCACATAAAAGTGTCATAGTAGATAATCACAAACCTAATTCATAACTTTCCTCAGATGACACATTGTTCTAGGCATATCAATGTCCTGCATATTCCCTAGGTGTCATTCCCAATTTTTCCTTCTTTGGTTCCTATGTTAGTAGAAAATTCATGCTAGTAACTAATTGTAATCTAAAACTAGCTATGTGAATACCGGAACTCGATGTTTAACTATTGAAACTAGAGAAGATTGTAGCTGCGCAACTATTGAAACTACTCTGTGACTATTTTTTCTCCTAGGATAGGAGCACCCATGTGGGACACTAGTGCCCAAGAATTCATATATATTCTAGGAACTTATATCAAGGCTTTGAATTTTGGACAAGTTTGTTTCTCGCCCCTGTTATGTAACTAATTACTATTTTTTCCTATTATTTGTGTTTTTGTAACTACTATCCGTAATTATTAGGATGGTGAAAAGGTTCACTCGATGATTTTCCCCTCTCATTTGGAGTGCATGAGATGAATAAATTTGAATGTATCATAAATGAGGAAGGTTAAAACTAATGTGGACATGTGATATTAGAATACTACATGGGGAATATGGATTACACATTATAGGTACCATGGCGTAGGTAAAATAACAATAAAATGTTAACATATGTGTTTCAGTGAAAAGAATCAATGCACACTAAAATAACAACTAGTAAAGGCATATAAAAACATAAAAACAAGGACTTAACGAGTAACTAGTTGAATACATGGCACACCACTCAGGATGTCATAATATTATCAAACCCATCAAGGATTTTGAAAATAAGGTTACAAAAAAACATAGGTTATAACCCACAAATAATGATATGCAAATAAGACAACCATCTTTGGAAGGAGTCCCACAAGGAAAATGCTACACATAAAGCAAACATGAGAATGCTTGTAAAGATAAATAGTATACGATAATGTAATATTTAAATATAGGAATGAAAATATGAAATATTGTAATGATATCACCTCATAGTAAGTGAAAAAGGTAGATGCCCCATGAGCTTTAGTGGGAACTGGTAATGGAGAGGGCCAAACATCAAACATTGTGTAACAACCTATATGTGACCTATATTCACCTCAAGATACTTTTAAGATAATATGTAAATATACGAGCCTAATCTTATGCTATCACAACAAGTAAATAAATATGTAATTAAGTACAAAAATGATACTTAAGTAAACTAAGCAATAAAGTACATAACCCTAAGTCCAAATGGAGGGTGAGAATATTTAGCTGCTTCAAGTGAAATATGGACTTTGTTGGAGTGGTAAATAGATAAATAGAATTGCACAAGTGTCACACATAGACCCGAGAAAAATTTAGTTCGGACAAATATGCTAGACTGGAACACCTAGAAAGGGAAAGGGGCATCTGTGGGCACCCTAGGCCTATTTCTAGGTGCCCGGGTTTGAAGATTTTTTCATAAAACCTCCTCTAAGGTGTCTTAAAGTGTTCACCTTTTGTCACTTTAAGTCACTCCGAGGTTGTACCAAGATTTTCAAGGTCATAAAACTACAATAAAGTATGAATCTACAAAAACCTCAAATAAACATCAAATCATAAAATGAAAGATGCAAAATGAGGGGTTGGACTATCCTTAGCTGCTAGAATGGTGAAGTTACAACAAAGTGTTGCACTACATCTCAAACCCAATTTTGTTTTATGAGTTTTTGTGTGCGCAAAATTATTTCCTATTTGGCTCTCTTTCCATTCACACTTGATAGTGAGAAAGTAAGCTAGATGTAAAGAAATGTAATAGATGTGTGCATGGAATAGAATGAACTTCCCTCCTATGAAGTGTATTCAGAATAACCAATCCTTGTGTCATTAGTAATAGTGTTACATGGATGCAATAGAGCTCTTAGACACCTTGATGGATGTAACCTTAGGTGGTGATAACTAGTGCTTAGTGCTTTATACCCTATTATGATCATATATCTTTATATTTATATGATTCCCTTGCTTGAATTTTGTAATCAACCCTAAAATTTCCAACTACCAAATAGATAAGATGATCAAATGGCTATAAAGGACCCAAAAAGAGTGAGTAGAGTATAAAGGGGTCGGGGCACCTAGAGGGAATGAGGGAACCGATGTTGGTGCCCTAGCTTGGAACGGTGTTAAATATGATAAAGTTAGGAGTATAAAAAGGCATAATGAGAAAGTAAGGGTACAAGACTAAAAGGAGCAAAGAAATGTGGCCAAATACATGGGTTAACTAGTACATTTATTACTTAGGAATCATATGAATAATAATATACAATCAAGACTAGATAATTACTCAAAGTGTGTGATTTTCCGTCTATATTTTCCCCCACTTTATGTTGGTGAGAAGAAATCTTGACAACATAAAGTAGGTAGATATGTGTACCTAATAACCTTGTATATCAATGATGAAAGCATGCCGATGGAATATAAAAAGTGTGGAGTGATAAAAGTGTGAAGCATGGATGCTAAGGAGGAGAAGGTATAAAACATTGATGATGAAAATGAACCTAGGGTATAAACACATGTGTAGATGTCGCAATGGATCTTTTGTTGATGTCAGATTTTTGTTATTCATGTGAATGGCATGGATGATGTTGACTACCATTACCATACAGATGAACCTTGCAAAAGAGAAGAACAATCATGTAGTCAAATACACATGCATATGTGTGAAAATATTTGTAAAGAAGTATGTAAAAATTATTAAAATGTCAAAAAGGAATATGTTTACCTGATTTGTGATGAAAAAGGTGTTGAAAGGATCTTGAAGACATTGATGAATGACAATCTCACACCATGACAAAATAAGTGCCCTAGCTTGGCATTGGTGTTAAATATGATAAAAGTAAAAACAAAAAGGTATAATGAGAAAGTAAGGGTACAATACTAAAAGGACCAAAGAAATGTGGCCAAATACATGGGTTAACTAGTACGTTTCTTACTTATGAATCATATGAATAATGATATAAAATCAGGAATAGATAATTACCCAAAGTGTGTGATTTTTTGTCTATATTTTCCCCACTTTTTGTTGGTAAGCGGAAATGTTGATAACATAAAGTAGGTAGATATGCGTACCTAATAACCATGTCTATCAATGATGAAAGCATGCCGATGGACTAGATAAAGTGTGGAGTGATAAAAGTGTGAAGTGTGGATGCTAAGGAGGAGAAGGTATAAAAAATTGATGATGAAATTGAACCTAGGGTGGAAACATGTGTAGATGTCACAATGTACCTTTTGTTGATGTCAATTTTTGTTATTGATGTGAATGACATGGATGATGTTGACTACCATTACCATATGGATGAACTTGCAAAAGATAAGAACAATCAAGTAGTCAAATACACATGCATATGTGTGAAAATATATGTAAAGAAGTATTTTCAAAAATTTTAAATGGGAAAAAGGAATATGTTTACCTGATTTGTGATGAAAAAAAGGTGTTCAAAGGATCTTGAACACTTTGATGAACTACAATCTCACACCATGAAAGAATAAGTGCCCTATCTTGGCATTGGTGCTAAATTAGATAAAAGTAGGAGTATAAAAAGGCATAATGAGAAAGTAAGGGTACAAGACTAAACAAAGCAAAGAAATGTGGCCAAATACATGGGTTAACTAGTAAGTTTCTTAATTAGGAATCATATGAATAATGTTATACAATTAGTACTAAATAAGTACCCAAAGTGTGTGATTTTGTGTCTATATTTTCCTCACTTTATGTTGGTGAGTAGAAATATTGATAACATAAATTAGGTAGAGATGTGTACCTAATAACCATGTATATTAATGATGAAACCATGTCGATGGACTAGAAAAAGTGTAGAGTGATAAAAGTTTGAAGCTTGGATCCTAAGGAGGAGAAGGTATAAAACATTGATGATAAAAATGAACCTAGGGTGAAAACACATGTGTAGATTTCGTGAGGTACTTTTGTTGATGTCAATTTTTTTGTTAGTGATGTGAACGACATGGATGATGTTGACTACCATTACCATACAGATGAACCTGCAAAAGAGAAGAACAATCAAGTAGTCAAATACACATGCATATGTGTGAAAATATGTGTAAAAATTTTTAAAATGGGAAAAAGGAATATGTTTACCTAATCTGTGATAAAAAAAAGGTGTTGAAAGGATCATGAAGATGTTGATGAAGGATAATCTCACACCATGATAGAATAAGCATTGGGATGAAAGTCTAGCATCATAATCCAACCTTTAACCATTTCCCAAATTTGTAGAGCACTCTGAAATGTTGACTTTTGGGAAATCCTATGCCACTATAGAATTAGTGTAGAGAGAACATCCTCTAACCATTAGCTACTCCCCGAATATAGAACACCACTTGTAGATGGTGTGTACTTTTCCTCGGTGTAAATTTTCCAGTGAAAAAAATATCTTTCCTATCAAAAGCCTTTGTGACATGCTAAAAAACTATGTAATTTCCCCTGGTTATAGGTATCCATGAAGGACATTAGTTTACTAAGGACACAAGTCTGATTTTGAGCCCTATCCAAAACTCAAAACTATGGTTTACCAAGTACTATCTTGTGTTATGTATAGTGCTATATGGGGTAACTAATTCACCCATATGATTCCCCCCTCATTTGGGGTGTGTATAATGTCATTGAAGGAGTATGTGGCACAAAAGAGGACTGAACATTGTATTAAAACTATGCCCTACATGGGGAAAGGGAATATGCTTGGTAGAAACCAAGGAACACACAAAAAAAGTGGCTAGAAGACAAGTGTTAGTATAAGAAAAGAAAATCATGCATGTATAAGATGAAATGTAAGCTAAGAAGACAATATGTAAGGTAGGAAACAAGAATACTATGTAAACATGTAAGAATAAAATATAAACCTTAAAAAGAAAGTTACAAACATGGGACATCACTCACAATGTCAAAAAATCAAGGCCGTAATAGACATAAACAGACAAATGTGCACACAAGACAAAGGGAAAAGCTAATAGATAAGATTAGAAAATGAAAAGCAATGTAAAATACAACCATGGAATAAAATAGTTATGCATAAAAATATTGTAATGTACAAAAGTGGATTCCCATAGGATCCTCTGTGGGACTTGAAATAGGTAATACGCTAAGCATCCATGTTACATGTAATAGATATGTATAATTTGTGGTGACAACTAGAAAGGAAAGTGAATGCATCTATTCATGATAAATATAATGACATACAAGATATATATCTAGCATGTGTAAGAAAATGTGTATGTAACAAGTAAATTCAAGAAAGAGTAAGTACAACCAAGATATGTAGTATGTTGTGGACATTGAGATGGAACAAAATGTAATGTGAATGATAGAAACCACATTCCCACTAAGTGGATGTGTATGTATGTAATGAGCTTAAGTTATTTATTCCCAACAATAGTCAATAATGAGAAATAAACAAGAGTGTGTCATCGGGAAATGGTCTAGATGTATGAAATAGAAAGATGTGATCTTCAAAGAGAGAAAAGTGTCGAGTGTAAGCATGTGAGTGATTGATTGAATGAGTGATTAAACATGTCGGTGTGAAGAGCTCCATTTGACATGTCTACCATTAGCATTCAATTATGTACCATAAATGAGAGTGTATCATACGCTAATGACCACAACATGTAGGAGTATATGTGTAGAGAATGAATAAGATAGAAAATGTGTACTAGATCCTATGAGAGAAGATGTCCTAAGTGTATGATGCATGATGTGTGAGATGTGTAATATGTAGTGTGACTAAGTAATGTTAGAGATGTGTGTGATATGGGTGAGTGTGTAAATATGTGTAGTGTTGATTGTGTGTAGACTATGAGGTTCATGTGTATAGTATGCCCTCAATAGTAAAGTATGAACCAACACAAAATAGTGTGTCATTGGGAAATAATGATGCTAGTGTATGTCAGGTGTAAATATTTGTGTTATGTGATGAGAGTATAAGATGTGTGTTAATGCTATGTGGGGAAGAGATTAAACGTGATGCCCCCAAGCGTGTGATGGTGAGTGCATTATCCTATAAAATTGAAAGATGGATACCCTTAACCTGATGGTGGTGGAGATGGAGGTGTGTGATTATGCTCAAATACTGTTGGTGTATGAGACAAATGTTGTGTAGGTGAATGAATACTATATGCATGTGACCAATGAGTAGATGGTGGGATTATTTGTGAAATAAAATATGGAGGCAATGGGGACCTATGTGAAGAAGATCACGGAGGTGATTAACACCTATGTGAAGTAGAACATGGAGGTAATCGACACCTAAGTGGAGTGAAATAAGGTGGTAAATTATGGCTAGATATAGGAATTATCCTTGTGAAGGACCTTGACTGATGTAATGGACTGGCAGAGTGATGAGAGTGCATAGGTTGTGATAAAATTGGAAAGCTTGGAGCATATTTTTCTTTAAGTTCAATAGCCCATTGGGAACTAGATAAACTAGGTGATGTAATAGTTGCTTAAAGAGGAGATGGCAACCATGGACTAGATGGAGGCATGCCATCGATATATATTACCAAATTTTTTGAATGAACTTAAAATGTAAATTATTCATGAAGATGATAGGCGAGACCGACAAATCCAATTAAGACCTAAGAGAATGTCTCACCCTTTGATTGATTGTGCTACTGAAGAGCACTAGAATGGTGAGAATACTAATAATAACTTGAATCTTGAAAACCCCATATGAGTTATCCATTGGATATGAAATTTGTGAGAGTGGATAGCCAATAACAATAAGAAGTGGAATAGAACACGTGCTGATATGCCATGATGGATCAACTTTAGTGTTATTGATAGGGATGGATTTGATAGTGGCACTAATGTGAAAGTGATGAAAAGATAATGTATCGGGATGATCGTGACTAGAGAAAGAAATTATTGGTGGAGTAATGACAGTCGAGGGACTAGAAAATCAAGATCCTATGATGTAGGAGGGGGTATTGTGGTATGTATGATTAGCTAAGGATTCAATTTCTTTCTTATCATCTTTTGGAAGTAGATTATTGAATATTTTGAAATAATTATTTTCATTTATTGATGCAGAGGCCATAGATTCATGAAGCTCAAATTTTTTATCATCAATGAGATATTGGATGATATTGTGAAATTTGAAGCACCTATTTGTAGAATGTATAACACATTGATGATAGACGCATAGAAATTTCTCATTGTAATTATGACCTTTTAGATGAAATGGGTCTAATTCGAGCAGAGGAGGAAGCATGATAATATTTCTCTCAGAAGCTACTATAAGATAAGATATGGAGAAATAGTTAACTTTGTATATGTATGCTTAGGTAGTTACCATTGGAGTGTTTTGGAGTTAGAGACAACATTGATGACAGTGACTTTAGCTTTAATAGGTTTCATATTTGGTTTAATATTTTTTTTACTTTAAAAAGAACATGTAGAGGATGAATGTTTTTCTTGATACTTAAGCTTTCCTATAGATAAGATTTTAGTTTTTTTAGATTTAGAATGTGGCACAATTGATAAAATGAGGAGATGTATTAAATAGTACTCTTTCAGTAAGAGGTGGAAATAGACTTTAAATGAATAAGTTTTGAAGCTTAGAGTGTGCAAGAAAATTAGACATATTTTTAGGTTTTTTTAATATCATAAGACATAATCCGCTAAATGTTCATTATACCCTTGTTTAAGTTATGCATATGAAATATTAGAGCCGATATTGATAGAGAAGTGAGTGATAAAAGCATCAGCTAGATGCGTGAAAGAGGTTAATGAGTGCACGAGATAGGTCATAGAACCAAAGAATCACATAAATCATGGATATCTGTGAGGAAAAACATTAGCTAAAAATGTGATCATCCATAGAATATAGAAATCCCACATGGAATTCTTAGAGATGCTCCCGTGGGTCATTGTGGCTATTGAAAATTGGTGGTTTAGGGGTGACGAAATTAGGTGGGAGTGAGTAAGTGGATATGGAGGGTGTGAATGGAGTGTGGATTAAGATATTTGAATCCAAAGATGGAGGTAAACAATAAGTATCATGTTGCAACTTCTGATTTTTTTCTTGGATGTCCTGATAAAGAGAGGCTAGATCTTGAGTTCTCGAAAAATAAACTTGTCGCATGTGAGAAACAAAAGGTGGTGTGAAGTGATTGGTGGGAGTAGGAATTACAACAACAATGGTGGATGTAGGTAGAAGAGTGGCAACAAGTGGATGAGTGGAAATGGAGGTACTAATGGTAGCAGAAGTAGTAAGCTTTGTAAGATTGGTGGACTCCTCATGAATAACATATAAAATCAATTCTAGATGGTTTTCATTAAATTATTTAGAAGACTGATCCATAGTGATAAGAAAAGAAGAGATCTAAATAGAAGGTCATTTCAAAGTTCAGTTCACCAAAATTATTAAGCTAAAATGTAAATATATGAGCCTAATCTAATGTTATTGTAGTAGTAAATAAATATGCAATTAATTATAGAAATGATACTCAAGCATACTAAGTAATAAAGTAACACACCCTAAATTCAAAGGGAGGGTGAGAATCTTGAGCTGATTCACAAAGTGAAATATGGACTATTCCGAGTGGTAACTAGATGAACAAAATGGAAGAAGTTTCATACAAAGAGCTAGAAAAATGCAAATCTAGATAGATAAGTTAGACGGGGCACCTAGAAAGTGAAAGGGGTGACCACATGTACCCTAGGTCTATTTTTAGGCACTTGAGTTTGTAAAAAGATAAGAAAACCTCATTTGAGTTGTCACAATTTTTTCACCCTTTATCACTTTTGGTCACTTTGAGGTCACACCAAGATTTCGAGATCACTATAAACATGCAATTAAGTATGAACCTAAAAACCTCAAATAGACATCAAATCCTAAAAATAAAGATACAAAATGAAGATTCAGATTACCCTTAGCTGTCATAATGGTGAAACTAAAATTGATTGTTGCACTATATCTCAAACCCAATTTATTTCTATGTGTGTGTGTATAATTTTGCCCTAGGTGGTTCTTGTGCGGTAACACTTGATAACGATAAAATAAGCTAGATGTAAAGAAATGTAAGATTGCATGAAAATAAGGATGCAATCGAGAAATAGAATGAGAAATTTGGTGTCCAGGATGATAAAATATGGAGTATAAAAAGGAATATTGAGAAAGTAAGGATGAAATAGTGAAAGGAGAAAAGAAACATGGCCAAATACTTGGGTTGATTAGTACTTTTCCTACTTATGAATCATATGAATAGTAGTATGTAATCAAGACTAGATAACTACCCAAAGTGCATGATTTTGTGTCTACAGATACCATGTAAACGTGCATGTGTGTATGAAAAGTGATAAATCATACTATGAATTGTAGTAACATGATAAGAAAAGGTATAACATATAGTAGGATAAGGAAAAAAATACATCCAATCAAGATCTAAGAAAACATGTTTTTGAATTTTTAAATGTATATATGTGAAAGAGAACAACTAGAAATGAGGAATAAGGAGCCCCCTAGTGTGTGTGTGTGTGTGTGTGTGTGTGTGTGTGGCGTGCACGTGCAAGCGTGTGTGCCTATGTACATAGTGAGGTTCGTGTACGAACTCCCTCAATAGTAAAGTATGAACCAAGAACAAGTGTATTCCATCAGGTGGTGTGGGGGAATCAGGATGCCGTCAACTGTGAATTACAAAATGATCTATGTAATGCGAGTAGTTAGAAATGGTCCATGCTCGGGTGATGTAAAGGAGCTACATATGTGAACATGATTTAGGGTCTTATGGTAACAAGAGAGTGGATGATGTCAAGTATATGAGATAGGAATAGATCATTAATTTTTAGGAATAGAGAGAAAAATATTTCTATATGGAGCATGTAAATCATACGAGCTACTCCTATGAGGTGGGCTATGGGATCTATAGATGCGACAAGGCCTATGAGTAGTAGTCATATGTGAAGTAAACTAAGATGGATGTGTAAAAGGTTCCATAAGAGGAGAAAGGGATCTAAATACCATAGGATGTGTCAAGGATAAGGAGCCATCATGAATAGGAAAAAATTCACTCATGGTGGAGCAGCTCAAATAGTGATAAGATGTCACTCATGGATAAACTTAAGGCACAAGTGAATAATATAAGGCACAAATTTGGTAGCATGAATCCAAGGTAGTCTTAAGAGTATGTCATAATGTGTAATAGTAGATCCAATATTAAATGACATACATATAGTAAGATGCCCAAAAATAATGGGTAGAATAATATGGCCATAAGAAATGGGATACTTGTATGTCATCCGAAATAAACGGAAGTCAATTGAATGTAAGAAAGATAATGAGCATGCATTGTGCTTGAATGTAGGATGTACCATAACATTTTTGACGACATGGGGCCCAACAAAAGCATTAATATATAATATATGGGAGGAGAATGAGGCATGAAAATCAGCATAAGTGAAAGTGATAGCAGATGACGGAGATCAAGAACACCAAAAACGAATCCAAGGGGATGATCTAAAGAATATGGAGGTGGTAGTGCATGGTAGGTATGATTAGAAGAAGACTCAGGGGCTGACTTGTCATGCTTAGGTAATGGGTCATTAAATATTTTTAACTTTTCATTGTCATTGGTAGATTTGGAAGTGGAAGCAGTGGATTCAAGAAAAGGATATTATTATTTTGATGTGATCTTTAATGAAATGGAAAATATTAACACACTTTTGGTATAATTTACATTGCATCTATAGTAATCAAAATGTGCATGCTCATAAAACTTCTTATTGTATGGCCTATTAGGTTCATACTCAAGATGAGGTGGAAGATATATTAGATTTATTTCAATGACTTGGGAAACATCATGTGTGGAGGATAAGGAAATAGAATAATTATATGCCAAGGGGATTTGAGATAAATCTTATGAGGTTGAGAAAGAAAATTGACAATAGGATTAACATTATTAAACTAGGGTCTAAAGGGAACCTTTCTTATAAATTTAGAAGAGGAATGATCAGAAGTATTAGAAACATATTTGAGTTTTCCAAAGAAAGTAGCTTAGTCTCACAATTCTTCAAGGTATGATATAAATGGTCAAAGGAATAATAGGAATAAAAAATAACACGTTCTTGTAAATGAGAAAAAGACTTTGAATAAATAGGTCTTACAATTCAAATTTAGCTAATACATTTTCCATTTTAGAAAGATTTTTCTTTTAAAATATTGCATAATCACTAATATGTTCATTAGATTTTTATTTAATTTTAGCCTTTTGTGCATAAGATATATTTGTTCCAATATTCATAGAAAATTTAATAGAAATAAATCGGCAAGAGTAGTGAATGATTTTTAAAAATACAAGGGTAAGTCATAGAACCATCACAAAACATAATATTATAAGCTCTTAGGAAATAACTTGGTCAAGAGGGTATCATCACACACATATTCTAGGAAAGCTATGTGAAAGGATATAAGGTACTCTTGAGGATATCCATGGCCATTAAATAGAGGAAAATTTGGTGAAATAAATTTGGCAGGGAGTGAATAAGAATACACTTCAGGTATAAGAGGAATATGAAGAAGAAGTGAAGAATCAAGGGATGGGGAGGAAGAAGAAGTAGCTTATTGTAATTGAATTTTTTTATTAACAATCATGGTAAAGAGAATATAAATTATGGGTTCTGAAGAGGAGATAGGATGAATGTGAGAGATAAGAGGAGAATAATAATGAGTAGAAGGGGTAGGAATAGTCATGTGAATGGTGGATACTCCAATATTGGAAGGAGAGGAAGAAATTATGATAGAATTAGTAGTAGTAGTAGAGAGTGTTAAGGTATGAATCATACTATTATGGGTAGTATTATCATGGGCATGTTGGGAAACCAATAGAGCATCGAGGATATGTGGAACATGGGTCAAATTATCATGCATTGTAGAGTAGAAATTGGTAAGGGCATCCAATTGGGCTTGATCAACATTGGTATCTTCATCATAGGAATGTTCATTATTAGATGCTTCTATGTCCTCGAGAGGGATTTTCCTAGAATTGCTAAGAATGTTGTCATTGATGGGTTCAACCATAGGAGAAGGAATATTTCAAGTGGATGGAGAAATATCCATATATGTTGGGGTTCCAAAGTGTCCTTTGGGTAATGGGAATGAGAGGAAAGATTCATGATGGGCATGTAAGATATTTTTTTATTATTGGCAAATAGTTTTTTGAAAGGGACTATACCCTTGTACAAAGATGACTCAGAAGCCAGATGTGCCCAAGTGAGCAAAATATCAAAAGGTCAAAAACAACAAGGGCGCAAGCAGGAATAGAACCTACTAAAGACAGCACTAAAACCCGCAAAGCCCAGCAAGAGAACAGCAAAAGAACAGCGCCGATGGGAACAATTACAACCAGCCTAAGTGCCCCGGCGCGCACCCCCTCCACGAAAACCGCGGAAAGATTTTCTACAAACAGTGCTCCAGCCCGCCATGTTTTCGTCATCCACGTCGAGAACCTCCTCTAAATTACCATTTAAAACAGAATTTGAAACCCTCGCCTCACTTTTACTGTCCATCTTCCTTCTGCAACGGTTCAAATCCGCATTTAAAGGTCTTTGTTTATGAGCTTTCATAGATTTACTATGTCGGTTCACTTCCCGCGTGGCAGTCTCCAAATCTGCCGTAATTAAATCTGTTTCTGACCCAGTCTCCCATTCGGAAGATTCACTATCTACCTTGTTTGACTCGTGAACAGTTTTGAATGGAATTTCCCGCGTCTTCCACGCCGTAGCAGCCTGTCCCACGCGTGTAGAGAGGTCACCATGCGAAGCCGCGAGTAGAGCCATTTGGACTGGTTAGTTCCGCCATCGTTGCAATTTCCTGTGCGTAATGTGTCAGGGATCTCTCCTTCGAAGATCCGCACCTCCTCTCTGCTGTTTTTCCTGCCTATTTCATCCACTGTCTCCGCGGAGCACTTGCATAGTTTGGCTTGGAAGTTGACCTTCCAACATTTGGGACAGACCAAACCGTGGTCTTCAGGGATGATGTTCTGCACAACACGGCCCGTGGGAGAAGAAAGAATGATATTCTTTGGGAGAACAGCCCCCACCTCCATGCTAACACATAGTCGTGCTCTTACAAGCCTGCTTCTGGCTTTTGTTGCAGGTTCCAAGGATATTAGCTCTCCCATTGAAGCTGCTATGCCAATAAGGACTTCGTCCTCCCAAAATTCCACTGGAAGAGCCGGCAGAGATATCCAAATGGGCAATTCCTTGATTTGAAGAGAGACCCCTGGCTTCCATCGCTTCAGATGCAGGGCAGTTCTTCCAAACATCCAAGGAGCAGCGTCGAGAACCTTAATCATCTCATCTTCCTTAGAAAAATTGAACAGGAGGGCGTGGTCGGGAAGAGCGATGATATCAACCCAGCAGCACCACTTCCGTCCGCACCATTTGCGGACAGCATCGATATTTGGACGATAGCCTGCAAAAGCTCCAATTAGTGCAAAGGGAAACCTGGACTTGGCCTTCTCAATCACAGATTCTGGAACAGAAATGCAGTGCGCTTTCGCTTCATCATCCCAGATGGAGGAAAGGGCAGTAAACACCCCTGTGGATTGAGGGAATAGCTTGGACCTCCATGAGCAAGTTTCCATGGTCGCGGAATAGCTGCGGAACAATAGTAGAACAGCCATGAACAAAGCGGAATGGGCATGTAAGATATTAGGTTCACCAAATGATTTAATAAAATTAAATATAATATAAGGACATTGTTGATTATATATGTAAAATAGTAAATAAGCAAGATTGCGCAAAGGAAATAAAAGAAATATTGATATATAAGGCTCCTATAATGACTTAGCTTGCCTCTGTAGGTATGAACTAAATTTTGGATGGAGGATGATCTGGAAGTGTAGATTCTGGGTAGGGAAAATTTTAGTGGTGAATATTCCTTAATTCATGAATATTCCAGTTTTTAAAATTTGAAATTGGAATTTTTTTCTAGAAGAGCGTAGGCTTGGGTCGCAAAATTTTTTCTAGGTAAAAGTTAATTTTAGAGGTTATTTTCCATCCCCTTGAAAAATAAATTCACAAAATTTTCCTTAATATTGTCATCCTGGTAGCATATTTTATGCTACTGTGTGACAAAGATAAATATATGTACCCAGTGGTAGCGATAGACAACTTGAGGAAAAAAGTACGAGATTTTTTTACTCTTATCATATTTTAGGAGGAAATATTTCTCATTGAGACGATCATTTTAACTACTAACATAAAAAAATTCAAAATTTTTTCCCATACAAAGTTAACAAAATATGTATTTTTTCACAAAAAATCACTTTTTTTTATTTGCGTCATATTTTGTGAGGACATATTTCTTGTCTTGTCGAGCGGTCATTTTAACTATTATTTTCAAAAAATGATTTTTCAAAAAATTACATATGTTTTTGGCCAACATCATATACTATCGACTTAACACATAATATATATGTTGTCGGTTTGTAGCATAAAAATGCTATGGGTTGACAACTTATTAGCGTGAAAGTCAATTTTCCAAGATTCGCCATTAGCACAAAAGTCAATTTTCCCAGATTCTCCATTAGTATGAAAGTCAATTTTCCCATATTCACCAATGAATTTCTACAAATTTGTTTTTTTGGGGGTTTTAAAATTTTCCCTAATTGCAGGTTTTGCAAGATTTGTATCGTAAGAAAATGGGCTACAACAATCTTAATGATAGGAGTGTCCGGAATGGGACGGGGCCATCCGAGATGCTAGATTCTATTCTAGGTGTTGGTGTTTGTGTAAATAATCGGGATATGATTCTTTTTCAGTTTCTTAATGTCACTTCTTGTTCACTTTAGGTCACGTCAGGTTTGTTGTACCTCTATCCCGTTGTACATGTACCTATAAAAGAAACCCTAGTTACATACATAGTACTCAAGTGTACATTAGATGAATAAAAATATGTATATTCTTGAGTTGGAATGACCTCAGTGGTCACCCCAATGTCATTTTCGCTAATCGTTGCACTACATTTTAGACTCAATGTAGTTCTAGTGTGTGTGTGTGTGTGTGATTGAAATAATGCCATTTGAGCTAGGATGTCCTAGTTCTAATCGTGCAAAGAATAGTAAGCTACAACTACTTTGTCCTAATATAAATTTATGGTATGGAATTCCACATAAAACCTCCTATGCGATAAAAATATGTAGTGTCAAAATTAATACCTTGTTGTAGTAAATAGACATTATTATCTTTTTAATAGTACATGCCTCTTGAATTCTTCCCTAATGAAGTTAAATAACAATTGTATATATATGATTATTTTACTTAATTTTTCATTAAAAAGTGAAAGGCCAACCAAGAGTGATAAAAGAATACAAGAAAGAAGTAACATTCGAAAGATTAAAAAAATAGGTAAAGAGGAAAATTGCACCCAAAGGGGAAAATAACACCCGAGAACTCATGTCCTTAATGGGTGGTCCTATACAAGATGCTCAAAAGGTCGAAAGTGAAATCAGATCCAATTAGGATGTTGAATGCTATGCAAAACTATAAGCTTTCAATCGAAACAAAAACGCTAAAGATTAAAAGGATAAAAGTAATATCAAAGAAAAGTAAAGGGGTATTTATGAGTAATTATTTTTCTTAGGAATCATGCATACAAATGAAGTATTTAGATTATATATGTATATAATAAGTGCATGGTTTAGTGACTATAGTAAATAGGATGGGGTAGAATCTTATTGCATGCTAATGTGAAACCTTGTCAACACTATCGGTTATATGCCTTGCTCTCTAGTAAATATTATGTTTGTTAGGAAATATAATATTTACATTGGGTAAATTAATTGAGTTGTAATAACAACTCATATTACGAGTTGTTTATGATATTATTGTTTAGAGTGTGTATTGTTTTTTTAATATTGGTAAATAGTTTTTGAAAGGACTAAACCCTTGTGTACAAAAGAAGGCCTAAAAGCCGGAATAAGAGAGAGGAGCAGAGAAGTCAGAAGAAAGCACAAAAAATTTACAAAGAAAGAACAATGAAGCCCTTAAACACTACACAAACAAGACTTAACAAAGAACACAACGGCAAAAAAAACAGCAAGCCTACCAAGAAGCAAATAATAAAAACAATAAGTAGTGGACTACTTCTTGGCCGCTTGATCAATACTCGTCTTTACTCTTTTCCAAGCATGATACATGCCCGGCGTGGTCATATGAGCAAAGCATCCGTCTTATCGAGCTCCTCTCTGGTTCTTTTTCTCTCTTTCTCATTGCCCCAAAGTGTAGCGGGACACCGCTAAGATGTGAAACACTTCTTGCATGACCTTCGATGAAATCCTCGATGGCCCTGAAGGCTGCAATATTATACTCATGCCTAGTCTTCATCTTCCCTAGGCGGGAGTCTAAGGAGGTCATTTTTGTATATGTCATCAATCAGCTATGCCAATGCTCCCATCCCCTCAATGCTTTGTTTGCCTTTTTGCTTAGCAAGGTTTTTAACCTCATCCTTCAAAGCAATTTAAGCTCAGCCTCTAAGGCCTCAATCTCCTAGAAGGGTTATCCGTTGGTGCCGCCAGGGACCGGCACTACTAATGTTCGGAGATCACGAGCAATGTCCTCCAAAGGTTCAACCCCTCGGCCAGTGAGACTCAAGGTTGAGTCTCCTAGAAGCCCTGGTGACACGTTTAGAGGTAGAGACAGGGTGGGTGGCAGGGGCAGCAACAGGAGGAAAAGAAGGAGAAGCATGAGCAGCCGGCATGGGAGTAGCAGCACCGAAGGCGGGGGCAGCAAGGGGCAGCAGGGAGACAGGATCGACAAGGGAACCCAACAAAGCCGGGCCAGGAGAGGAAGGGAGACCGGGGAATTTAATAAGGCAGTGCTTGTGAATAAGCAAAATAAGCCCTTGGTGTAAGGGAACCGCCCGGGTATGCTTCTGGAACTCCAAAATGGAGCGTTCAAGAGAATTTAACAGATAGTGAGGGAAGCAAACCAACCTACTCCTATGAAAGTGATTCAAAAAGACAAGGTGCTTGGCAGGGACAGTAACAAACCCGCCTTCCAAGGATATGAAGCGAATCATCATGCGGGTGACTTGTTACATGAGTGTGTATTGTTACATGAGTAACAATAACACTATTCTAGGATTATGTTGAGAGTTGTATTAACAAATCATCAATTATAGCTAGAGAAGTTATAGGAGGTTTCCTAGATAATAGGAAAATGTAATCCTATATATATTTATAATATCCTAGATGATTATTTATGCAGTGTGGTTTTAATATATGTATAGAGAAGAATATTATATTGAAGAAGATTATTGTGTAAATCTGTTTCAGAGATTGCATTTGGTATCAGAGCTGGTTACAGTCTTCTGGAGTGCAATATGTTGTTTTGAAAACACCAGAGGCATTGCCAGATTTATGGCCGCCTCTATTAATGAGTTTTCTAAGAAATATATTTTATAATAATATATTGCAGAAGCTCTAACTCATTTGTAGCAGCTTATTCTGTGTGTGATAGTTAGATTGTGTCTTTTCTTTGGCAGATAAAAGATTTGGGACATCACTGATATTCTGCAAGAATTAAATCTCTACGTACAAATTATCAACAACATTTCTTTGGTGCATATATAATGTGAGGGAGGCTCTGAGCTTTGCTTGACGGCATCAAAGTGCAAATCTGTGTGCTATATTCATTGGAGATCCTTGATATCGTCCTTATTTCTAGCAACGACCTACAACATTGTATTGGAATTTTCCTTTGCCATATTCAGATTTGAATCTATGTGGAGGAAGATCGATCATAGATAGAACAGTCAGCAATTACAAGTCAAAATTGTCGGCAAGTGCATGGGCTCATAAAGACATTGATCTCGATTTAGCATATTTCATGTCCTTTGTATGTGTTTAGTGTTTCTCGGTGTGGCTGTATAGATCTGTGGACTTCATTGTAAGTGTTACTTCTCACCGGCCCTATTGCTGAGAACGTCATGGTATCCTTAGCTGGAGCTTGGGAGGTGATTCACTGATTATCCTGGTGGGTCTGTGAATACAACTAAACTTGCATGCTATTTCCTTAGATGGTGTAAAATATGGAGTGGCCACATCGTGTCGAACCTGTTACATAGAGCCATCCAAGATCCATGCGTAGATCTGTAAAGTTTGATCTTGGAGCCACAAAAATGCTATTCACAGTTATTTGTGCATGCAACAGCCACGTGGGATCAAATTTATGTCATCCTTTTTAAATTTGGAGTCAAAAATAGTTTCTAGTATTTAATTGGATTTTTTATCGTCAATTCAAAATTGTAGTGTCTGTGTCAAAAATAATGGGTCATTTTTCAAAATTTGTCATTGTATGTCAATTGTATATCGTCAAAGTCAATAAAGTCATCAATGTCAAATTCATTCATTTTTATGGATGCATTTTCGTGGAAACCGACATCCATGATGTTTCACATTGCGGGAGGGATACTATACCAATAAATCCAATGTGGAAACTATTAATCATTCAAGCCCAATTTATTGAGTAAGCAACCATCGGTTAGAGGATGGAGGCAATGGAGGCAGGAGGACAATCAACGTCCTCAAGTTCGTCACTACCTCAGAGGCCACAAAATACTTTAGTGACATCTTTGTGTTTTGTGGGATGAATAATAATAGATGAGCATCCCTATTCCTATGTGTAGTGTAATGCTTGTGTGTCCCCCGTGATGATAAATTGTACCATTGATATTATTATAGGAAGTGTTCTTGATCAAACTAATTTGATGGTTGATGTGAATTGGTTGAACGGTCCCAATTTATGTATTCATCTAATAGGTTGAACGGTCCTGGATAATGTAGTTCCCATAGTCGAGTGTTGAGGATCAAGACCATGTGCAAAGCTATAGAGCGGTATGTTGCTTGGTTAAAGATGGTGTTTTCCCCATGTAAACATTAAGGGGGGAATGTTAGGAAATATAATATTTACATTGGGTAAATTAATTGAGTTGTAATAAAAACTCATATTACGAGTTGTTTATGATATTATTGTTTAGAGTGTGTATTGTTACGTGAGTAACAATAACACTATTCTAGGAGTATGTTGAGAGTTGTATTAACAACTCATCAATAATAGCTGGAGAAGTTATAGGAGGTTTCCTAGATAATAGGAAAATGTACTCCTATATATATTTGTAATATCCCAGATGATTATTTATGCAGTGTGGTTTTAATATATGTATAGAGAAGAATATTATATTGAAAAAGATTATTGTGTAAATCTATTTCAGAGCTTTCAATGTTATTATTTCTAAAAATCTCCACTTATGGGCCCTAGTATCTTGATAGCAATGATAAATTTATTCAATCCTTGCACTAGAGGAAGATTCAATTATTTGGTTAGAAGAGACACGAGATGAAGGGGATATTGGGAGTAATTTTCAGCCCACCCAAACAAAGAGGATGATTTTTGAGCATTCATGTGATTATAATAATCTTCAAGGAATAAAATTGGTATGCTATAATCCTAACCTAAAATATTTAGAGGGTTTATGAACACCCACAAAGAAATGGTATAGGGAAAAGATGGAATAACATAAAAAATACTAAAAATAGAAAACAAAAGAAAGTAGTCCTTCATGTTGGGTTCACCATAATTTTTACACGTGAAAAATTACATGGGATTCATAGTGTACACAATATCCCAATGTCATATAGAGACAAGATAAATATGGAATATGAGATGATTAATTGATAGATATAGGTGATAGGTGAAGAGTATATGGGGGATGATTATGGACCAAGGTTTTAAGGTAGATCTAATCACATTCGATCAAAGTGCAAGTAATAAAATTACTTGAAAAGGGTGGAAAAGGATCATCTAACCTCTGTGGGTTTGATGATAGGATCAAGGATAATTGTTGTACGTAAATCTCAATCTATGTCCATTAAACCAAATATGCTTTGATTTGGCCAATAGACTCATAGAAACTACATGTTTGTCTCTAAGTATTCTGCTCCATAGAGGGTAATGCAAGAACAAGAACAAAGGATGATAATAGGAAACTAAATATTTTGCGTCTTTCTCGGTTTTCTTAGTTTTCTTGGCGATCAAAAAAATTCAGTTATAGTTAGTTTTTCATTTAAAGCATCTAAATAGCTAACAATCTTTGGGGAAAAGGAGTAGATTGAAAAACTAATGCTTGTAAAACTATATAACTATATATATATATATATATATATATATATATATATATATATATATATATATATATCCTTTGTATTGTGAAATTCCTAGTGAGTGGATGATTGGCTCAAATTTCCTCTTACGATTTTGGGCCATGTTGGGAATGGTCGTGTCAAGGCAACTAACGAGCAAGGAAAATGAGGGTAGGAAAACTATTTGAAGATTCTAATTTAACGTAAAAATTAATCTAGTTTAAATAAAATACAAATTGGTTTACCCTTTTAATTAACTAGATCACTTTTACCATCGTTTAAATAAAATAAACACATCTATCTTTTCTAAATTTTCTATTCTAATGTTTTTAACAATATTTTGGGAAAAAAAAATTTAAAATAACTACCTTCCTAATGTTTTTGTATTTTCTAGAATATTTAAAAGAAATGGAAATTTCTTCTACAAACACAAAGAATTAAAAACAAATCTACAATTAATCAAATAAAATAAAAACAAATATATGCTAGCTTCTAAATTGAAACAAATCTAAAATGGGGAATAAATTGATATGGTTATCCCCCGTTGTGGGTTTCTACAAAAATACTACTCTAATGTGGAAGTACTCAAAACTTATTGCTTAATAAATCATAACTTCCTCTTATATAGTTTTGTACATCAAGTTTTCCAAAAAGAGAAAGCTTCTCAGAAACAATTTCCTCTTTATTGTATAACCTTCCCTAGTAGAATTGTTTGTAAACTAGTTAGAATAAATTAATAATAAAGAAATAAAATATGAATTTTCCACTTCTTCCTCCAACCAATTTCTGTGTAGATCCATAGGGATGAGCCAAGAATAGGATATCAAGGGAAGAAATATTATACGGGGATTCAAAGTGATGATATCTTCCTATTTTAACAAATTGAATAAGTTCTTACTTTTATTTATAACAAAAATTCATGTATAAGAAACTTTAAAGAATGAATACAACTCCAACCTAATTACTACTACGGTGTTGTGGTAGATTGTTCTAGTGATCCTTCCAATGTATGAGATCCAATTGATCTAGATAGGAAAGTTAATGAATATCCATAAGATATCAAGAAACTAGATAGTTGGATTTGTGCATGGAAGGTAACTTGAATGTGAGTATCATGGAAATAGAGTAGAGAATTGGCTATCTATGTATACCTCCAAAATCTAACAACATAAAAATTCTAAAAATTACAAATTTTCCAACCAACCATATGAATAAAAATTCCCTTTTTATAATCTTCTCAAGGACAAGATGTCAAGAACACTTGTCGATCAAGAAATGGTGACTTAGCTTAAGGAGAAGAATTTAACATACTATATTTATAAAAAGGGGAAGCAGAACTCAAAAGCGATCAAACAAGCCCAAATTTAGCTGATTTGGCATGGAAATGTGAGATAAAATCACATCGAAATAAAAATATATGTTTAAAAATGTGTTTTTAATCTCACCTCAAACAATTTCAAAACCACATATGTTATCAGAGGGGCATTTTTGCAACCACTTTCAAGGTTGCGAACTATCGGGGCCATTGTGTAACCGCTACTATCATGCAAAGCATAAAATGTGATAAGATATGGCCATGCAAGTGAGATGAAGTATATATCTTGGAGAAAAATGATGAGATGAGTCAAAAGGGGAATGAAAATAAGAGAGGGAGGGATGTGGATATCATTTTTACATTGGAAGGAGTTTTTTTCGTCACTAGAGATGTGAAACATTTTCCATGTTGCACCATGTATTTTTGGGGTGTGTATAGCTACCTACATGAGAGATTATTGTAACTCTAGAGGATTTTCATAAGATACTACGAGTGCAATAGTAGGGGAGTGGGTTTAGATTTTATCCTAGGTGATACATGATGGTAGCTGAGATCTATAAGACAATATCTTACAAGGTCATCAACGCATGTACATTCATCAATTGACATGGATGAAATAGTGATATTAAGTGTTTCATGTTTTTGGAATTTAACTATAGTGGTGTTTGTTTTTCTGTGGTCATGGATGGAGAAGGAATTTCCATATCATATAGGATATATGATATTTGTGTGAGTATAGAGTAGAGTGTTACTCAATATAATTAGACTGTTGTGTGTTGTACAAGTATTTGGATAGATTTAAGTAGGAGGACCATAGTGGTGGGATAAATGCTATCACACTTTTACATATATGGGAATATGAGGAGATTATAGTATTGAGGTCACTAAGTGGGCTAGAAGTGGATTGGGTGTGGCTAGATATTTTTACTACTAGATGGGTTAGGCGAGGAGTCATACATTTGATACCATGACATATAAATCAATATTGGATGACATGGGGCCTAGTGTGCAAGTTAGTAATTTCTGAGACCATACATGGACTATGGGGGTAGGCCAATGACCATGTCAAGTTATGATATATATTCCGTATGATGTTTTTAGAGGACATGTTCCCAAGAGTGGTCAAGATCTTAGGATCCCGGTGACACCCAGTAGCTGTAGATGAGGTGGATCAAAGATAGTTATAATTTGATTGCATGATGTCAGTGTACCTCTACCTATACTCGGTGGTGGGTAGAGCAATAATGGGTGATATTGATACTAGATGTAGTGGATACAACATGAGATCCACTAGGTGTTTAGGTAGGAGGAGAAGAGGTGACATGAGCTTAGGAACCTTCCCCTGAGGGTGATGTGGTAGTGACAATAGTTACACAATGTAAGTATGATATATTGTTATTTGTATTGAGTAATTTGTATAGTAAAGTGATAATGGTGTACTAATATGGTTTATGTCTTGCAGGTGATGAGTGTTAGAGCATTCTTGTAGATACATTAGTACACACTTTGACCACCAACACATGTCCCCAAAGATATGTGTAGGATGGAGTTTGGAGAGATTATATCACATTGTCGAGGAGTATGCTCAATAATTTGATCTTGTGAAGGTGGTGGCAGCCACATGTATAGTGTTACAATTGGAACGAGATAAGATGAGGAAAGAGATTACTTGAGTGAGAGAAGTTATGGTAGAATATGGCCTAATGTGGAATATGTTTGAGATATGTGTGGAGATTTGGGGATGATATACAAATGCGATTCTTGAGGTGACATTGCGATAGAATATTTTAGAGGAGTAAAATTCTCGAGCACGAGAGGAAAAGAGGTAGTGCAAAGGCTTTGATGTTGAGACATCCGATGGTGTCCTCTTGTAGTAGTAATGAGGACATATGATATGTGTGTACTAGGCATTGTCCCATCATTTGTATTATGAAACTTTACAAGAGATGTATATATTGTGAGAGCATTTTTTATATGATTATGTGTACTTATGTTGTTATATGAGTTTTTATTAGTTAATTTGATTTGATATGCTATCTATTGAATTTTTACAATATACTTGTATATATTATAATGATGTTATAGAGTATACTATATATCTTATAGCATAAATAACATAATGATGATAATAGAATAAATATTAGAATATGATAAACATGAATGTTATATGATCATTTAAATGAGCTTGTAGTAGATATTATAAAAATGGGTAGAAAAAGACACATTTGTAGAATAGGCATGGAATCATTTAACACTAAATAACATATGTCATCTAGCTATAAAGAAGGTGATGACTACACACAAACAGCTCAAATGATGCATTGTCATGAGCATAAATGCCAATACTAGGAGGATGTGAATAATGTAATGGAAAGTGGTGCTCTTTTGGAACCTATTTAGGGTTGGGTTGAATAATAAGTGGGGCATTCATTTCAATCATATTCAAAACCTAGGGAAGAAGATACATAATGGCCTTCGGAGGGCTATAGGTATTCAAATTAACAAATGTCGGTGTTGAGCATCATAGAATAGGAGAATATGATTGATTAGATAACATGCGTGAAAAAAATGACACCTTGTTCCTCAAGAAACTAAAGCCTATCATGGAGTTCATAACAATCATTCTTTCTATGACCATATCTCCTATAGAAATTTAATAAAGGTTGGTTATGATTTACTCACAAATGATGAGGATGATGATGCTCAACAGAAAGTATCCAAATAATCTTCTCAAAGCAATCAAAGTGTATATGATATAATGAGGCCTAGAAGAATCTGAATATTACAATTGCTAATGCTTATGAGGGGAATGGAACATGGTGGATGTATATGAAAATGAGATTAATGATCATGAGTATGTCTAGTAGGAGATGGAAAACATGAGGGTGGTGTAATAGGATAAATAAAATATGTATTAGGTGGAGTGGTAGAACTAGGATCATGTTCAACCTAATATTAATTAATAATATCTTATTATAAATGTATAACCTTAAGACAAATAAGTGTAAAATATTCACATGTATCATATAATAATTTTTATTTCAAAGGAATAATCAAGCCATAACAAAAGATATATTGCATTTCTAGATCTATAAGCTGATAAAGTAAATGATACATGCAAGATTTGAAATGTAAGATATAATCAGTAATAGGTTCATTCTTTCCTTGATAAAAATAAGTAAATCACTTGAACATAACTTTAAAAAAATTATAAGTAAAACATCTAAGAAATGATTCTTCTATATCAAGACAAGTATAATAGAGCCACTAGGAAAATGATGAATTGAATGAGAGGTAATATGGGTAAGACTACTAAGAAATGGTTTTATAAATAATATATCATTTGAATGTGAAGCTATGGTTAATCTAAAATACTTATGATTCATGTAAGGATTACCCTTTCTCTAAAAAAATTTTTAAAGTAGGAAATTAAAACCATTAGGAAAAGGTTAATTGTAAATTGTCTTAGGAATAATATTTCCATGAAGATAATTTTTATCAGTACTTGTATAATAGTCCCTACTCTCAATGGTAATGATATGGATCTTATTTTATAAATAACATACAACATGCATAAGAGAAAGAAATTCTCATGGAGGAATGACATAAACATTAATGAATTTATCAAGGGGTTGAATCTTTCCATAATGAATAACCATATGTACATTATTTGGTTAAAAGGTAGACTTAGGATCAACAAGTGGATAACTAGAAGTAGGAAGATTGAAAAAATCATAAAGAGGAATAGAATTTTACACACTCTTATCAACAAGATCAATGAAAAAGGAATATAATCATTATTATCAACATGTACACTATCCTTATCATCATCATGATGTATACCATATTTTGAAATATCTAGAGTAGAAACACATGCATCATTACTTTTAACATATAATGAGAAGAAATATGACTGATATAATTACTAGGAACCAAAAATAGGTGGATGAAGAAAGATTTGTCTTTTGAGGCACAATATTTAATGAATAAACACTTGATTGAGAAGAAATAAAGGGAACCTTAATATTAGTATCAGTAGTAATGGGACTAGTTCTAATGATTTTCTCATATGTAAGTGAAGGAAAAGAAGAAGTAGGAGAGATCCATTTAATATAAAATCAATTGATTTAAAAAAATAGTCTTTTGTTTAAACCCTAATTGCATAATAATTGAATGTAAACGAATATACATTTTCTAGATACGATTTCACACAAGTAAAAAATTCTCATAAAGTATGAAACCCTAAGTTCAAGAGAGAGAGAAAGAATTAGTTTATTTGAATTTTTTTTGGAACTAATATGAACTAGGGAAATTGGTGAAAAGAGAGGGAAGACCATCATAAGCTGTGAACTATAAAATCTAGCACTATTAGATAAAAGTGAACTCGGGCATCTGGGTTCCAAATACCTCTAGTGGTTTGAATCTATTATCTAATTTTTGTAATGTCACACAAGTGTTTCTAGTATTCATTTTTGTCACTTATATGTCACATCTTGATTGCCGAGTGTACCTATAACCTTAAAAATATACATTCACCTGTAAAACCCACAAAACCACATCAAATCCAAAAACATAAGATGTAATATAGGGAATTGGACTCAGATAAGAAGTCACTTGATATAGTGAACTTATGACTGAGTGTTGTACTACATCTCAGAATGCATGTAGTTCTTGTGAGTGTGTGAAAGAATCATGCCCTAGGATGCCCTTATGCAAGATGTACTTGATAGAGGGTTAGATTTGATAAAATATGTAAATTTCTATATGGAATATAATAGAATTCCCCTTCCTATGTAGTGTATGCAGAAAATGCAGTCCCTTGTCCCTTGAATGGATACTAGATGGATGCCTTTGAGTGTTTTGGATGCCTTTAGATGCAATCTTAGGTGAGAGATAATATTCTTAGAGATTGGTATTTTATTTTAATCACATAAATTTGTATTTATATGATTCCCTTGGTTGAATTTTCTAATTGAAAACTTGAAGGAAGAACCATAAGAAAATAATATCCCAAAAGATAAAAGAGGCCCAAAAAGAAAGAGTAAAGCGAAAAGAGGTCGGGGGGATCTAAGAGGGGATGAGGGAACTTGGGTGTTGGAATCCGAAGTCATGAAAGATAAGAAATTATATCACTGACTAGGATGAAGGGTCTATAACACAAAATAAATAATAATAAAGATAGAAAAAGAGACCAAAGATAGTTGTCAATTACTAGTTTTATCACTAAGGAATCATGTAAATACTAGTATGCTTTTAAGACATAGAAATGTACCAAAGTATGTGATATTTTGTCTATATTTACCCCCTATATGTTGTTGAGTGAATACTTGATAACATAAAGTAGTTAGAAGATATGTACCTTTTGTTCCTATAGAATGTGATGGAGATAATGTTCCAAAGAGACAAGTGAAAGTGTGAAGTGATAAAAATGAAGTGTGGGAACTAAGAAAGAGAAAGTCACCCTAGGGGTGAAGGGTATGTTCTGATTTGTACCTATTGTTTTGTTTGTGTTTGATTATGTAGGGATACTTCTTGTTATGTATTAAGGATGGACCTAAAAAATAAGAGCGAAAAGAGTAATCAAAGTCATGTATTATGAAAACTCTAAAAAGTATGTAAATGTGTGTAAAAGTAGTAAAAGGAAAGTATGCACCTGATGAACATGAGTGTAAAAGTATAGGAAAATGTCCTAAAAATGTTGTGTAGAGAGAGTTTTTGGGTGATCTCACACCAAGAGTGATTTTTTTGGGAAATAGCATGCCACAAATGAGTTTTTCAGGTGATTTCATGCCAAGATCAAGTTTTTTGGGAGATCTCATGCCAAAGAAAGAGTGTTGGGGAGAGAGGTCTAGTCTTACTATCCTTCCATAAATATTCCCAATAAACACCAATATGAATGGTGTGTCCTTGTTTTTTTCTGCATTATACTGAATTAGTTTTGAATTTATCCCAAGTTATACCAATTGTAATGGAGATAGAATGAATTTTGTTGCTTTAAAGGATTGTGCACTGTATTATAAAAACTACTCTATGAATTATTGTGAGTGTGGTGATATGAGAAAATAAGTGCATATTCCCATAGTAAATAGGATCCTGGGAGGTCGGGGAGTGCCCAAGGGCTAGTGTTTGAATTTGGGTGCTGATATTTATGTTGAAATGATGACCCAAGTTAGATTCTAGGTTGTTTTAGTAAAAATATCCTGTGTTGATTTTGTATTGTACATATTTGAAATATAGCTCTAAGGTATTGTATGGGGTGACGTATTCTCCCAATGTCCGAGCCCCCTCAATTGGGGTTCATGTGACCCTAATAGGAGAATCCAGTCCAAAGGAGATGGCCAAAAACTGATTTGGTGTGGATACCTGCAAGGGGGAGAGAATGTGCATGGTAGAGACCAAGGCACATGCAAACAAAATGGCTAGAAGCATGTGTTAGTACAATCAAATAAAGTATTCATGTAGAATAAATTTTTAATAAACAATCAAGAAAACAAGATAGACCACAATAATTGGGTTTTATACATGGGACGTCACTCACAATGTCCCAAGAGAATCATGGCTGAAGTGGCCAAAAGAATACGATTCGTATATAAGACAAAGGGCATGGCCTGCAAATAATAACATATAATGGTAAATAATTTGAAGAAAAGTGTGTGAGAAAACCATGGTGTCATGTATTCCTATAAAGAAAATGTTGCACATGAAGCACCGAGTTAACATGTTAGAAATAAAGAAAGCATGTCAAGGCATGTATGTATTGATAGAATAAGTAGTGTGCTAGTAAGAGTAGGAACTAGTATAAAATGAAATAGTAAAACCTGTAATGTATGAAAAATTAGATGCCTCAAGAGCCTTGGTGGGACTAGTAAGAGGTACAATCCAAACATCATTGCGTCATGGAAATATCTACAAGAAGTATACATTAAAAACTAAATACCAAGTGAACGTGCATGTGTATATATAAAATATATTTAAATAATAAGTATTTGGCTAACATGTGAAACAAATTATACATGCAAGTATAAGCAAGTAAGAATAAATGCAACCAAGATATGCAGTATCTTGTGTATGAGTGAGATGGAATGGTATGCAATGTGAATGTGATAGGAGTAGTGTGCCCCTAATTGGATGTGGGTGAGTATGAGATGGGTTTATAGAATACCCCTAATTAACAAAGAATGAACCATAGAACAAGAGTGTGTCATTAGAAATGGTTTGAAAATAGATGCGAGAAAGATAGATCATAAAACACGAGTGTAAAGTTTAGAAGAGGTGACATTCATTTTAGATTGAGACCCTCAATAATGGACTATAAACCATGGAGCTAGAGTGCGTTATAGGTTAATGATGAAACAAAGTGTATCGGGTTTTGTAAGATTGACTAGAAATAGTAAGTATGAAGAAAAGAGTGTAAGAGTAGAAATGGTAGAAAAATGATGATGGTAGGAAGGGGAGAGTGTGAATGATGCCCCCAAAAGGTATGATGTGTATAAGAATCAAGAAACATCATCTAGAATATTGTCATTTTTAGGATCAAATCTAATTGGATTTGGGTCTGAAACTTGATAAGAAATACTATGGGTTTGATCATATAAAGATCCCTTACAACGTAAATTGTATATAACCATTGCATATTCATCATCACTTAAAGATGGTTGTAGATAACCATGTGCATATCAATGGGATAGATTTGGAGTATATCTAAGAAATGAATCATTTCAAATAGATATGCATCAAAAATTCATGGGAAATGTGATATCAGTGTGATGAGGATCCAAAGTGCCATCAATGTAATCAAGCCAAGGCTGCCCAAGTGTGAGTGGAAAAGAACAAGAAGTATGTGTAAGAAATACTGATAAATGGAAGACCCAAAGGCCATAAACATATATAACAAATACATGTCTATGATAAAGGGGAGGAGAATGAGGTGGTGAGTGAAGATCATAAAGTTTGAATACAAGCCAAGTTAAACCTTCGTACATGTAATTAGTGCCAGAGTTAGTCAGATTGACTGAAATATGAGGCCAATAAGAGTCATGTATGAAAAGAGTGCATGTGAAAGGAGGATATATTGACATAGAGTGATCTTGGATGGTAGGAGATATGATGTCCAATTATAAATCATTCCTTGTGGAGGATTTGTGTCAATGGTAGAAATTTTATGTTTTGTGAGTAGATTATCATCGGTGGGATATGTAGGGGTAATAGAAAATGGAGTAGTTAATGCATTGATTAGGTATAGGTTGAAATATTTGAATGGGTCATGCTCATTAATGATATAATTATCATAGCCACATGTAGGATTTTAACACACCAATGAAGCTGTAGAAGGTACTTCCTACATATGTAAAGCCATGGCCTACCAAGTAAGAAATTAAACTAAATTGTTAAATCGATGACAAATAATACTATAGGCTTGGTTTTGGGCCCAAATGTGATAGGTAAAGTGGTATTACCTATGCATTGATGTGTATAAGATTCATACGTGTGGATAGAAATGGATGAGGGGATAACATCGGCTAAGGAAAGACCAAGTTATTGAAGGAGTGTTAAAGTACAAAGATAGAGCATGGATTGATTATCGATTAGTGTTCTCTTAATGCCCATGTTATAGATATGAGATGGAATGTAAAGGGGAGGATAATTGTCATAAAAAGAAAGATTAGTGGTTACATCAAATGGGAAAGTAAGTTGTTAAAAAAATTTGCTAAAAACAAGCGATATACATGGTCGAGAAAAGTATTTGAAGGAATGTGAGTATTAACAAGGAGATATTTGATTTTAGCCTGACAATCAAGATTATATTGCAAAAAGGAATAGATGGAAACATCCATGGTGAGAGGATCTTAGGATAGTGAAGTTAAGAAGAAGTGAGGATTCAAGAGTGGTTGAACTCGGGTTCACAAAAATGATTTAAGAATAATATTCTTTTGTTTAAACCCTAAATTTAGAGTAAATTAATGCAAACTATGAATATGCAAATGCTAGATATAGTTTTACATAAGCAATAAGCTTATAAAGTATAAAACCCTAAGTACAAGAGAGAGAGAGAGAGAAGTACTTAGCTGATTTTCAATTTTTGGAACTGATCTAGACTAGGGAAACTGATGAATAGAGAGGATAGACCATCATAACTATGCACTGTAAAATATGGAACTTTTGGATAAGGACAGGTTAGGCACCTAGACTAGGATGAGGGTGCCAGAGAAATCTATTGGGTGCATGTGAATACAAAAGTGGTCATAATCTAATTTTTACAGTGTCACACAAGTGTCACTCGTATTCACTTTTGGTCACCTTTATGTCACACCTTAATCATTGAGTGTAATTGTAACCTAAAAATATATGTTCACCTACAAAACCTGAAAAACCACATCAAATCCAAAAATGAATATGCAATATTGGGAGTTGGATTGATTGTGATGATCACTTTGAGAGATTGAACTTGTGACTAAGCGCTGCACTATATCTCAAAATCCATGTAGTTCTTGTGAGTGTGTGAAATAATTTTTCCTTAGGATGCCCTTATGTAATATGCACTAGATTCAAGGATATATTTTATAAAAGATGCAAACATGTATATGGAATAGAATAGAATTCCCCTTCCTATGAAGTGTATGCAGAAAATACAGTCCCTTATCCCTTGAATTCATGATAGATGGATGCTTTTGAGCGCTTTGGATGCCTTTGGATGAAAGTTTAGGTGATAGATATTAAGATTAGATCTTGGTCCTTTATTTTGATCACATAGCTATGTATTTATATGACTCCCTTTGTTTAATTTTGTAATTGACAACTGAGAAGGCCAAACCATAAGAAAATAAAATACCCAAAAGATAAAAGAGGCCCAAAAAGAGTGAGTAAATTGGAAAGAGGTTAAGGGCACCTAAAGGGGATGTAGGTGCACAGGGCACCGACATCTGGTTGGGTGGTGGAGTACGAATTCATGAAATATAAGCAAGTAAAGCACCAACTCGAGATGGGGTGCATGCAAGAAAAAATAGAAAATAAGAAATAGAGAAAAAAAGAGGCCAAGGATATCTATCGGTTACTAGTTTTATCACTTATTAATCATGTAAATACTATTATGCTTTTAGGACCTAGAAATTTACCCAAGTGTGTGATTTTGTGTCTACATCTACAACATCAAAATAAGTATGGGTATCAAAAGCATCATTAACAAGACATTCCTCATCTGAAAAATTAACCAAATCCTCAACACATGTATCATTTGTAGAAATAGAAGAAACATCACTATCAGATTCACAAGAACTAGTAGCCTCAATAAGGGGTAGGAGTGAAACATCAAGATGAGGGTTTTTAAGATTTGTGCTGACAAGAGAAATTTTGGGATGACATGTAGGGGTAGTATGTGACTTATGGTAGAAGGAAAATTATTCTTGGGAATTTTCAAAACAAGTATGAAGACCAATCGTATGAAGAGGATCATACTTGGGGAAAGAGATTTTGACAATAGGTTTCATAACACTTTTGGTAATCCATTACAAAGAATAAAATTAGAGATCCTAAGGTAAGTGAGGGTTTGATAACTAGTTGAGTTCACCAAGTGATTTAACAAAACCTAAATCTTATTAGAGGATTGAGATCAAATAGATATAACAATAATAAATAAGATCTACCAAGAAATGACAGGAAAGTGTGAACAATAAAGATTTAAGAGTTACTTAGATTGTATCGAGTTCCTAGATTGATTATGGGATGGAAAATGGGTGGAATGAGCTAGATTTGGGATAAGTATGCTTCATCTAGAAAACTAATACCTATAAGGATTTCAGATAGAACCACCCAAATGAGGACAAGACCACCTAGGTGCTAGTGTCCGAACTAGGCGCTAGTATCCCAGAAATAGTTTTGGATCTGATCTCTTCATAGTTTGGAATTTTATTCTTTCTTTCACTCTTTTTAACTTTGGCTTAGATATAGGATTTCAATGTTTTGGATGAACCTACAAAACAAACCATAGCTAACTACACAAGGATAAAGAAAACATTAGATCGAATAAATAATGCATATGCTTGAATGTTGCTCTTTTTACAAAGTAGTAGATAGGAAGTAATAACCCAAAATGTCCATCCCCTAATAATAGTGAGTAGTTTGTGTATATATATGTTTCCATGGTTTTAATTTTGATACTTAGTGACACAAAAGGATGACATAGAGAATTAGAAAAGAACCAAATTTAAGTACCAAATGAAAATTAAAAAAATAAAGGAGAATGGACAAAAGTTACTAGAAGGGACACTAGTGCTTGGGAGGTAGTGTCCTTACTAGATGGTACTATCCTAGAGATAATTAATAGAAATAAGACCAAAAATGGGGAAAATGATCCTGTGAATTGACCAAAATACATAAATCTAACAATTATAAGATAAAGTCACCATAAAAATCATTTAAAGAAATAAAAGGACTAAGAAAAGGTATGACCATTATCTAATATTTGCATGTAGAAATCATATATACAACATACTAAAGGTGTAACATAGTGGTAATATTGGAGCTCAAACTTGCACCCATCTCAAATCAGGTTGAACTGGGTCATTGAGGCAATAATGGGACTATCTCCAAGTTGTGGTAACTTACAATCTTGAGAAAGACCCCTGAAGAAGGCTAGTTCCTCTACTAAATTATACGCTAACACTTGCTCATAATGCTAGAAATGAAGCTATCAAAGATACTCTACAATTCTAAAGGACCACGGTGAAAAGGAGATGCATGAAGGAAATCCTAAGCTAAGGGAAGGTGATAGAGCTAGAAAAGGGGTCGATGCTCCCCACAAGGGGAAGGAAAGTGAGAAAACATGGAAGAGAGGGCAGACAAGAATGTGCCACGGATAACCACATGGACTTGGATCCCAATGCATTGAAAACATAGTGAAAGTGGAAATTGGAAGTGGAAAATATGCACAACACACACAAAAATGTGAATAGAGGAAAGACACAAAAAAATGGTAAAAGAAAAGATAAAAGTGCCATGAAACATGATTTTATTGCTTAAGGAATGAAAATTCCTTTACATTCATGACATGAGGTGACAATACATTACAAATACGAAATCCAAGGTCTAAAACTCATGGGAAGTGTTATCCAAAATGTGCCCCCTACTCATTTTGTGGCTAACTCCTCTCATTCTTCCCTCTCTTGTGCCTCAGTCACAAAATTTTGCTTTTCAGGCACTCAAAACCTTCTGGAAATGGCACCATTAGATAGAGCTCTTTCTCAACTTTCTAGAAAGGTAAAGTTTTCCTCCTAACTCCATGTATTTTTCAAGTTATGGCTCGATGGAGTTTTTGTGGGAAATTTTCCCCTAGAAGGCCCACAGCCAATCAGAACTCGCCACGTGTCTAGGCCAAAAATATCAAAGCGACCCGATTTGGCCCTGTTTTGCCCTAAAACTTCAAATTGCCATATCTTTTGATCCAGAGCTTGGTTTTCACGTTCTTTATATCAATGGAAATATGGTGAAATTATCTACAAGATTCTAGGGTCAATTTTGCATTTTGGTGGATTTTAGAGAGAGAAAATAAAAAATGCTTCTGGCATGTGGTCATGAATAGAAATGACGTTTCAACCACCGATTTTAATGAAGAATGGCTCGCATTCTCTCCCAGCATGGTTAAAAATGTCAAGGAATGGGTCTGTCAGGTCGCCCATGTTGTTTTGATGGAATTTTGGTTAATGGTTGAATCCCTTCCACATTTTCCCGCGTTTCTCTCTCCTGGGCTCGTCCCTTGCACTGTAAAAGCCAGATTTGGCTCATTTTTCAAAGGGTTGAACATTTTTATTGGATACCAAGCTTCTTCTTTCACCTTCGACAAGTGATTTTTACAAGTATCAGACCTTCTTCGTGATTGTAACAGGTTTCTACCTCTTTGATGTTGCAAATGCAAGGATTTTGTGATGAAAAATGATAGTGCGAGACTACGTGATCAATTTTCGAGTCCTTTGTTTGTATTGTCTTGCTTCATTTCAGACCTCTAATTGCATGTTATTAGCTTTGTGTATGACGTTTCATGTAGCATTTTATGAAATTGTGTCAATTTTCATGAACAAGAAGTGTTCACCACCCTCCTGGTGTATCACCTATTAGTTTAGTTTCAATTTTTGCACTTTCTATCTCTGTCTCCTTGGAATTTAGAGTAGGATTAGGATTCAAACCTCTGCAATTGTGCAAATAACAGATCTGATCAGAGGAGTTTGAGGAACCAGCCTCTAATCTAGAGATTCCTCTCTCATTTTACAAGTCCCACACTTGGAGAGAGGTTTCAATGTTGTGCAATCACACTAGATGCCTGAAACATCAACTTAGAAACCTGATTTGCATCCGGAGTCTTTGCTGATTTCCAACAACTGATTTTGGCACACCGGTGGGACCTTAAAGGTCTTCCACTTTATCTTTGACAGGTTGGTGTGTTCCTGTTAAAGATTCAGCCTTTTAGAGGCACTTTCAAAAGCACATCTGGTGACTCCATCTGGTAAACAACTCATTCTCTAAGTTGCAGACTTGTTTTCCATTCATTTCCATCCATTTTCTTTCCATCTTTTTCATTCTTTTCCATTCCATGAAGTTGTTCAATCATGAATTCATTCCCATCATGGAATTCACATTTATAACAGCAGTTTATCACACCTCTAACATGTTTTACAAATCCTCCAAATCAGCATTTTGATCAAATTAAAAATCAGCATGTCTACCCATATGAGCAGCGGTGCAAAATCAGTTTGGATATGAAGCATGTCAAGCACAAGGGTATGCTAGTTGTGAGGGAAGTCAAGAAGAAAATGTAGATCTGCTGGAACAAATCCAAAAGATGGAGGCGAATATGGTGCAATCAAGAGAAACAACTCAAATGAAAGCTTTCAAAATTGGTTGCAGGACTCCTTGTCCATGGGGAGGCCCTTTTCCAAGACACTTCAGCCCTCAGGAGAAGTTGGACTTCATGATGAAGATGCTGCCCCAACTTGCACAATGGACAATAGAAATAGAGGCCTATACACTTGGTGTTGAACAACCTTGTCAATGGGTAAGTTCTACACCATCATCTGGTTTTTCTCTTCCCATTACTCAAGCAACATCATCTCATTTGGAATTTCAAATTCTAAATCTAGTCAATGCTGCCCAGGAGTTAATTCCATTTCTCCATTCCCTAGTCTTCCACCACATCTCAATTCTTCCTTCCCCTTTCCTTCCAAATAGTCATCCCCTCCACAAAAGCTAACAAAAATACCCTCTCCTCCAAAGAAACAAGAGTTTCTACCTCCTCCACCACCATGAAAAATTGCAAAATCAATTGAGTTACAATCCACTTCTCCTCTTGCATTCCCAAATCCATGTTGGGAGGATAAAAATCAGAATTCTAGTCAAGGAAAACAACAACAAAAAGAAAAGCCAAACAAGGATGAAGAAATTTGAAGTCTCAAGAGTTGGCCTCTTAAATTTGGGATGATAAAGATCTCCTTGATGGTTAAGCCTTTAGAAGAGGTCAGATTTGGAAAACAAGTGGTGGTTAGGACTGGATTTGCTGCAGCAGGAGAAGAGCAAAAAGAAGAAGCAGATCAGAAATCAGTTTGCTCAGAAAGTAGTGTCCATGTTAGCATTCTATTCGAAGAGAATGTTGATTCAATTCAAGTTGCACAATCAGCCATGGAGGAAGAAAGCTCACGAAGAATTTTCTACAGTCCCAACTTGTCCTCTAGAGCAGAGATAAAAGAGTTTGACTTAACAAACTTTGTGCTAGAGGAAGAGTTCTATCAAGAACAAGATTGTCTTCAAGTAGTAGAAGAGGGAGAAGCTGCTCCAAATCCAAAAGAAGAGGAGCACATTCTAGTTGTGGAGGAGAAAATTGCAGATCCAATGGCTTTGAGCGCAAAGTAGGCTATAAGAGAACCTTCAATTCTTCTTTCTACTTCATCTCTCTCGAGTTCTAGTGCTAAACAAGAGTTTGATCCCTCACAATGTTGGAGGATGAAATAAACCATGATGATCAAGTTATAGATCAAGAGGATACCAAGGAGGAAGTTGAGTATTTGTAGCAGGACAACAATGAGGTTGTTTATTTGTCAGATTTGGAGAATTTGTTTTGATGAAGAAGAACCGGTTGAGTTCTACCATTCTCTCTTTCATCATCCACATTCCAAACACACTGAGCCTCTTTGTTATGAAGGAGAGCACCCATTTGTAGCAGCCTGCATCTTATAACAGCTCTTTGGAACCAAGATTGGAAGATTTTAATCTTTCATGTCCTTCATTGGAGGAAGAGAAAGGGAAAAAAGGTTCTACCTTTGCTTCTGCACCATCCATTCAAAAGGGTTTACAAGAGAACTCCATTCTTGGAGTTGAAAATCAGGGCAATGGGTATACTCAAAGGACCATACCTTGCCCAATCAGGTATTTGGCTTCATTAGAACCAAAGGAGAAGTCACAATCAGTCATGCTTGCTCCTAAGCATGAGGATGAGCTACAAAGAACCAAGGATCAGCTGTCATACCTCTCCAATCCAAATGCAGAACAACTAAAAGAGGTATTGAATTTTCCTTCACCTGATACCTTGATGATTTGGGTGGAAGACCAGCTTCTTGTTGATTTTCCATTCATCCAATCAGCCATGTTCAATGCCAAATTAGTTGCATGGTTGCCAATTTTGAAGAAAGGAAGCTATTTTACACAACCAATTGCAGGGTTTGTTTAGCCCACTTTTGCTTCCAGTTAGAGTAGGATAGGTAGTTTTTCTTTCAGTAAAAGAAGTGCTTGTGCACACTCTGCATGTTCCATTTTGGAGCATGTATGACCCTTTAGTTTTGTACATAGTTTTTGTGGTGCTGGTTTTCTCTTTTGAGTCCATTTCGATGGGTTTCAAGTGACTCAAAGAGGAGGTTTTCAAAGTTCAAATTAGTTTGTAGGCTACAACTCATGACTCCATGCCCAATGGATGCTTGAGTGTAACTAGTAACTTCATCAGCGAGCGAGATGACCCCTTTGAGTCACCAAAATTGCTATCCAAAATGTGCCCCCTACTCATTTTTGGCTAACTCCTCTCATTCTTCCCTCTCTTGTGCCTCGGTCACAAAATTTTTCTTTCGTGCACTCAAAACCTTACGGAAATGGCACCATTGGATAGAGATCTTTCTCGATTTTCCGAGAAAGGTAAAGTTTTCCTCCTAACTCCATGTATTTTTCAAGTTATGGCTCAAGTGGAGTTTTGTGGGAAATTTTCCCTAGAAGGCCCATGACCAATAAGAACTTGCCACGTGTCTAGGCCAAAAATATCAAAGCAACCTGATTTGGCCCTGTTTTGCCCTAAAACTTCAAATCGCCATATCTTTCAATCCAGATCTCAGTTTTTCACGTTATTTATATCAATGGAAAGCTGGTGAAATTATCCACAAGATTCCAAGGTCAATTTTGCATTTTGGTGGATTTTGGAGAGAGAAAATTAAAAAATTATTCGGCACATGGTCATGAATAGAAATGACGTTTCAACCATCAATTTTAATGAAGAATGGCTCGCATTCTCTCCCAAAGATGGTTAAAAATGTCGGGGAATGGGTGCGTTAGGTCGCTCGTGCTATTTTGATGGCATTTTGGTCAATGGTTGAATCCCTTCCACATTTTCTTATGTTTTCTCTCTGGGTTCGTCCCTTACCTTTGTAAAAGCTAGATTTGGCTCATTTTTCAAAGGGTTAAACATTTTTTTGGATAGCAAGCTTCTTCTTTCACCTTCAACAAGTGATTTTTGCAAGTATCAGACCTTCTTCATGATTGTAAACAGGTTTCTACCTCTTTGATGTTACAAATGCAAGGATTTTGTGATGAAAAATGACAGTGCGAGACTCTGTGATCTATTTTGAGTCCTTATTTTGTATTGTCTTGCTTCATTTGAGACCTCTAATTACATCTTATCAGCACTTTGTGTATGATGTTTCATGTTGCATTTTATGAAATTGTGTCAATTTGAATGAACAAGAAGTGTTCACCACTCCTTTGGTGTATCACCTATTAGTTTAGTTTCAATTTTTGCACTTTCTATCTCTGTCTCCTTGGAATTTAGAGTAGGATTAGGATTCAAACCTCTACAATTGTGCAAATAGCAGATCTGATCAAAGGAGTTTGAGGAACCAGCCTCTAACTGGAGATTCCTCTCTCATTTTACAATTCCCACACTTGGAGAGAGGTTTCAATGTTGTGCAATGACACTGGATGCCTGAAACATCAACTTAGAAACCTAATTTGCATCTAGGGGTGCTACTTGATTTGCAACAACAGGAGTTGGCCACCATTTTGGCATGGTTTTGTTACAACAAAGAGGGATCTATTTCAATCAATAGATCTCTATAATTTCTAGAAGAAGGAGAGAAGATGAGGCAAAAGAGGAGGGAAAATAAGATTTGAAATCAAACTACCAATAAAAAATAATTAATCCCTATAAATCAACCTATAGGGCTATCAGATGCACCTCCCCATGTTTGTTTGGCATGTAGAAGAAGGAAGGAGACCAAATATATAGAAATTTGGTGGTTGAGTTGATTAATGCGCACATTTATAAGTTGCATACAACACACTCAAGTTTTATAGGTTATGATGTGGCATAATTAAAACCAAATAAGAATGCACAAGGGGTGCTATGAAAGGAAGAAGTGCGGAAGGGGAAAGAAAATAATAGGCACATGAAGGTAGTTCACGCACAAAAAAGGGTGCATAACTATAAGAGATAAGTATGTGAGTAGGCACGATCATCTATTGAGGAATGCACGATAAACTATGAATGAAAGATGGGGTGCGAAGGAAGGCACAAATGAGTAATGGAAGGAGATATAAGAAATCAAGGGAAGCACGAGCACACAAAAATTATGTGAGGGGAGGGGATGCAAAGGAATAATAAAGCATGAAGAGGAAGCAAGAAGGGCACATAGAAGAACTTTAGCCAAGTAAAATGTACCAAGGGAAGCCCAAAGTGTACACATCCTAAAATGTTGAAGCTTTAGAGTTAGAATGAAGATGTAGACTATCAAAATAAGTAGGGTGTTATTTTGGAAATTAAGATATTATAACTTAGATTCGTGAGTGGAAAAATATGCATGCACTTCTTAGAACTACTTCCTTTTGAAAACTAAACTTCCATTGAGGCGGTATATGTTTGATTAATTTATAATATATGATCTCATCATACTCTCCTTTAGATTAAGTTTGATTGCATTCTTTGACTTTTAGTTGATCGATATGAGTTACAATGTAATTTTGTCTTTTGATTGATTGTGATCCTAATGTTGAAAACTTTCAAATTCCTAACATAGTGTGTGTTTAAATTCAGTTTTGTAATAAAGAAGGTCTAATCGGTCAAGGAGATGAAGCAAGTAGTGTTCAATATGTTTTGATAGCGTCGATCCTACACAACTTAGTTCGGAAATTCCAAGCTAGTTAGGAACTCCATCACATAGTCATCATTTAGTTAGGAAACTTTTGGAATTAGTTATGGAACTCAGAATTTAGTTCTAAAATTTTGGACTTAGTTCGAGAACTCTGGGGATAGCTCGAAACTCTCACAGGTTTTGGTTCTTAACAATTTCCTATGGTTTGGAACTTCTCCAAAATTCAAAACCCATGGGATTTATCTATTTTAAACCACATCTAGAAATTTTGCATCTCTGATCATGAAGAATGAGAAGATTTCGAATGTAGATCCAGGAAGAGTTATCTACATCTATCGATCAATCAGCCGCCATTGACTCAACATCTATTATGGGCATGATTTGATTTCAACAAAATCATTGAGACAAGCTAGGATTGTAAAATGTATATAAAAGTAGACCTGCATTAGATAGAAAAAAGAGAATTAGAGATATAGAACAGAGAAAAGAAATAGATTAAGTATCCAGATCTAGTACATTTTGTAATACTAAATGTTTTCATCAATAAAATAGCCATTCTGATTTGAGAGAATTCTGAGTTGTTAAAATCTGATTCAAGGAGGAGCAAGGGCCCACTCCCCAAGGACCAGGATATTCATTTATTTGGTATTTATATTTCTTCAACAAATAGCTTAGATCTATTAATTTTGTATTGCTTTAGTTCTTTAGTTAAATTCTATTGTATACTTGTTCTACAAGTGTTTAGATAAATATTTATATTTCTTGCAATTGTTTTCAAGCATTTTAATCTGAGTGTTTACTTTCAAAAGCAAGTGTGTTTATTTTCCAACAACAAGTGTGTTTCCTTTTTGCACGGTGTGTTTTCTTTAGCAAGCTTTTAGTGTGTTTTACTTTCAAAAGTTTTCATAGTTTGATTTGAATAAGGTTTTACCAAGAAGTCCTTAAGACATTAAAGAGATCCCCAGAAAATATAAAAATAGTTATAGTCAACTACTAGATCAGTTAAAGTACTCTTGTTGCATATAGCTTTGGACACACCCCTGGTTTGATATGACATCAACAAGAAGTTGATTAAATGAAGGGAATAATGACACCCATCATTTTTGGTGCCATTTTCGGGGAACACCAGTTGGAATTTTCTAATTAAGTGTTAGCAAGAGAAACAAAACATACATCTAGTAGTTGAAGAATCTTCCCTACTATATCACAAAATATATGAGTAGACCAAGAGACTCACAGGGTAGATTCCTTCCAAAAAAATCTTCACAAGAATTCATAACATCCTCTAGTCAAAGTAAGGAAATTGATCAAGAATTGGAGGCACCACCATCCCCTGTCAGACAAGAAACATAATTGCCATTTTTGGAATTCTTAGATCAGTCACCTGAAGGGAGTGGAACTTTTAGGAGAAGGCTTATTACCCAAGATCCATTGAGGGTAAGTTTTGATTCTCAATTGAGTAGTCAACCTCCTACTCTTGATTTTTCACCTTCCCCAAAGCATATAACTTACCACATTGATTGGGAGGAAACTTCAGAAAATATTTTTGAAATGGCACGAGAAGCTGAGGAGTACCTAATAGGACATTTACCTATCAATCCAATTGGGAGATGATGACACATCAATGAAAAATATCTCACCTGCACATTTACCCACCTTTAGAGGGATGTCATCTGAAGATCCTGACCAATTTCTATTTGAATTCAAGGTGTTATGTCAGACCTATGATTATAAAATAGATAATCAAAAACTCAAGTTATTTCCATCCACCTTGAAGGATGCAACAATGAGGTGGTTCATGGGATTAACATCCAACTCTATTAGCACTTGGGCACAAATGGAGACTTCCTTCCTAGATAAATACCAGGATTATTGCAGAGGGAGAAATAGGAAGGAAGAATTCTTCAAAATCAAGTAGGAAGAGGACGAAAACATAGAAGACTATTTAGATAGATTCCTCTTTGTTAGCAAAAGATGTGGATTTGTGCTTATAGAGGAATTAAGTAAAACCATTTTCTCAAAGGTTTGGATGATGAATCTAGAGAAGCCCTTAACTTGATAGGAGGGGGAGATATTGATCAGATAAGAATGAATGGAATTAAAGAGATTTGTAGAAGCTATTCTAGAACAAGAGGTGGACCTAGAAAAGGAAAATCAGTAAAAAGTATGAATCCAGATATGAAAAAACTAATGGATGAGTTGGAAAACTTTAAAATAGACATTTTAGTGTAATTAACCTCTACTATGGATGGATTACAAGCTAAAGCAAATTCCAAAACTGAACCATTGGCTATGTATTGTCCTAGATGTAGGAAGAAGCATGCATTAAGAGATTTTCCTTTGGATAAAAGAAAGAAATGTGTCTTATCTGTGAATCTAAAGAACATGATACTGATGTTTTTTCTTTACTTCCTGTCATTAAAAATCAGCTTAAACAAACCAGTGCCTCATCTACAATTGAAGAATTGAATTTTGTTCAGAGACAACCTAACCAAGGGAAGTTTATGCCAAGATCAGCTCCTAATCCATGGAAAATGCCATGGGCTACTCAGAAGTACCAAAAAATTGGGGACAACCACCTTGGGTACCTCAACCAACTTGGAACCCTCAAGATTGGGCAAATCAAGCCTGGTATGCTCAGGGACATCAACAACCATGGGATGGTCAAGGAAATCCTTATGCTTGGTCACAACCTAGATGGAACCCTAATTATTCCCAAGGAAGAACATATCCAAATCAAAATCAACAAGCCATCATGGATCCTACATACATAATTCACAAGCGAGAATGTTGTCCAAACACAAATGCCAGCACAGACCAGTAGCAAACCCCAGAAACAAACAAACAACTCTATTTATGGAACAAAACCTAAAAAATTAGTTGATTTACATGTTATGGATTATAAGGATATTCAAACTAGATCTAGGAAAATCATTAACAGTCCACCCCTTATAATCACTGAAATGACAGAAGAAAATGAGAACCCTAGTATTGTTGTTCCAAAAGAGGATATAGAAAGAAAAGAAAAGGAGCCAGATAACAACACTACTGAGACTCCATTTCCTGAAAGATTCAAAGAAGATATAGAAATCAAGGAGTCTGAATTGGTTCAAGAATTAAGGAAATTAAATATTGAAATACCATTATTACAAGCAATTAAAGATATTCTAGAATTGAACAAATTGATCAAAATATTATGCATGAAAAATCCTGGAAGAAAGAGACAGTATCCCAAGACTATCAAAGTAGATGGGAAACTTGCTGATTTATTAGCAGGAAAACTATTACTTCCCAAATACGGAGATCTTGGAAAGTCTATTATTTTTGTCTCTATAGGAAATAAGGATGTACATAATGTTTTGATAGATTTGGGAGCTATTATCAATGTAATGATAGTGGATACTCTGAAAACATTACCATTAATGGGTATACAACCTACTAATACCATATTGCAGATGGCAGATCAATCTATAGCAAAACTAGAAGGAATTATTGAAGATGTGGCGGTGATGGTAGAGTCATGGGAATATCAGTTGACTTTCTTATATTACATCCAAAAGGTAAAACATTGGGTTATCCCATTATTTTGGGTAGACCATGGTTAGCTACTGATTGTTGCTTTGATAGATTGCAGGTCAGGTGATATGACAATCTCGAATGGTAAGAACTCTAAACAAATTTCCTTATATCCTACCGCATAACCTTTACTGATAGTCATGAAAAATTGTGGGTTGATTCTCCTAAAACTAATAAGAAAAATTTTTCTTCTTTGGCTATGATCACATTGCAGGATCATGTAAGAGAAGTAGAAGAGATGATTAATCCACCATTGGATGAGAACTGTTGTCTTCGGTGCAATCAGAAATAGTTCCAAAACCCATGAACTTAGTTGGAACCCTGGAAGTTTGGAACCATGAACTTAGTTCCGGAACATACGGCTATAGTTCCGGAACCACTACAGTTAGTTCCGGAACCATGGTAGTTCTCTTTGATTGAAAATGATTTCACTCGGAGGAATGATATTTCTCATGGGGAGAGGATGAATCAGTAGCTTCAGTTTCAAGTACATCAGGAAGTGGTGAAGAATTTTTGGAAAGTAGTAGTGACAAGGAATTTGTCCTGCAAAGAGATAAGTATCATAATTCTCATTACTATCCTTTTTCAGTATTCTATCTCAAGGAACTTTTGGAGATGTTGCTACATACCATATGTTGTTACCACATGCATGTCCATTAAATACTTTAATGAAACCCTTTCCACAAATCATTTCATCACATATTGGAACCAAGCATGTTGAAATTCAACTAGGTAAAACTTTAAACATCAATAGTTGGTTGAAAGAGGATGAAGAAGCTAAATTGTTTGATGTTCTAAAAAATCATACTAAAGATTTTTCTTGGGATTACAAAGATATGAAGGGGATTCATCCAAGTATCTACACTCATCACATCTATACTGAAAACACTAAACTAGTTAGGCAAGCCTCAAAGAAGGATTAACCTAGCTTTAAGGGATATAGTCAAACAAGAAATTGAAAAACTATTACAAGTAGGTTTCATCTACCCTATCTCAGATAGTCAGTGGGTATCTCCTCTTGTAATTGTTCCCAAAAAGAATGGAAAATGGAGAATATGTGTTGACTATAGGGAACTAAACAAAGCCACAATGAGAGATTATTTTCCCTTACCATTCATAGATCAAGTCCTAGATAACCTTTCAGGTAAATAGTACTTTTCTTTCTTGGATGGCTTTAGTGGGTATATCAGATTAGAGTTATTGCTGAGGATCGGGAAAAACTACATTTACATGTCCATGGGGAACCTTTTCCTATAGAGTGTTACCATTTGGTTTATGCAATGCTCCTGCAACTTTCAGAGAGTTGTACTTGTAATCTTTGTTGATCTAACAAATGATTGTGTTGAAGTATATATGGATGACTTCACTGTACATGGAGATACATTTGAAGATGCTTTGAGAAATATGGATAGAGTGTTAACAAGATGTGAACAACACAACTTGTCTCTTAGTGATGAAAAATGTTTGATGATGGTGGATGAGGGAATTGTATTAGGACACCATATTTCACAAAAGGAATTCAGGTGGATCAAAAAAAAATTAGGATCATTTCAGATTTACCTATCCCTTAGACTCCCATAGATATCAAATCATTTCTAGGACATGTTGGGTACTATAGATGCTTTATAAAATATTTCAGTAAAATTGCTGCCCCCATGTTTAATTTGCTAACCAAGGACTGTGAATTTCTTTGGGATGAAAAGTGTCAACATGCTTTTGAAGAAATTAAAAAAAATTAATCAGTGCCCCAATATTGAGAGGTCCTAATTGGGAAAATCCATTTCATATCCAAATAGATGCCTCAAATTATTCCATTGGTGTAGTATTGGGACAAAAAGATGAAGAAGGAAAGATGTATGCCATTTACTATCTTAGCAAGAATCTTACTCCCACTAAAAATAATTACACCACCACTGAAAAGGAATTTCTTGTTGTAATTTATGCAATCAATAAATTCAGACATTATATTACAAGGTACAAGATATTTGTACACATAGATCATTCAACAATTAAGTATTTAATGAACAAACCAGTGGTTGGAGGAAGAGTCATTAGATGGTTATTACTTTTGCAAGAATTTGATATTACCATTGTGGAAAATCTAGGTAAATCTAATGTGGTAGCTGATTTTCTATCAAGACTAACCACCAGGGGAACAAGATCCAGTCAAGGATAACTTTCTAGATGAACAACTATTTGCAATCTCAGCAAGTACACCATGGTTTGCTGATATGGAAAATTATCTTGCAACAGGGAAGTTCCCTCCTTCTTTCACTAAGAAACAAATAAAGAAGTTAATTAAAACTAGTGCACAATTCAAATGGTTAAATGGAATTCTATTTAAGTGTGGTCCTGATTTTGTCTTGCACAGGTGTGTAAGAGAGGATGAAATCTTTGACATCCTTAGAGCATGTCATGATGAACCAAGTGGAGGACACTATTCAGTAAAAAGAATAGCTCATAAGATACTTGGCACTGGTTATTATTGGCCATCTTTATACAAGGATGTGAAAAGATATATCAAGAGGTGTGATCCTTGTCAAAGGATGGGACAACCAACTTTCACCAATGAAATGCCTCTTCAGCCTCAAGTTGTGGTTGAACCATTTGAGAGATGGGGATTGGATTTTGTTGGTCCCTTTAATCCTCCTTCACAAGGGAAGGAATATATTCTTGTATGTACTGACTATGTGACAAAATGGGTAGAAGTGCAGGCATTGACAAATGCCACTGAGGAAGCAGTTGTTGATTTCCTTTGGAACAAAATTATGATCAAGTTTGGAGCACCAAGGAGCATAGTTTCATATCAGGGACCATAATTCATGTCTAATATGATCCAAGCTTTCACAAGGTATTACCAAATCAATCATAGGAAGTCATCTCCTTACCATCCATAGTCAAATGGACAAGCTGAAGTAACAAATAGAGAATTGGAGAACATCCTTACCAAAATGGTTGAAGCTGGGAGAAAAGATTGGGTAAAGAGACTACCTGAAGTTATCTGGGCTTATAATACAACTTGGAAAACTACAATAGGGTTTTCACCATATGAATTAGTCTATGGGAAAAATCCCTTGTTTCCTATAGAATTTGAACTTCAGACATTGAGGACAATAGTGAAGGTGGGAATTGAATTAAATGCAACTCAAAAAGAAAGAATCCTTCAACTCAATGAGTTGGATGAATTAAGGATGGAAGCACTTCAGCAGACAGAGATGATTCAAGAGAAAAGGAAGCAATGACATGACATACATATCAAGAAAAGAAAATTCAAAGTAGGAGACTGGGCATTACTATTTGACTCTAAGTACCAACAGTTCAAGGGAAAATTGAGAACCAGATGGTTGGGACCTTATCAGATTGATCATATTTTTGACAATGGTTCTATTTAGTTACTTCCCATTGATGGTAGTAGCAGAACACTCTTGGTCAATGGACATAGGCTGAAACTCTATAGGAAGCCTCCCACTAAGAATGAATTTTTGAGGAAGATTGAAGCAGACAAAGAATTTGATCATATGGAAGAACTCAGTTCTTCCAAAATGATCAAATAATCAAATGATAGATCCAGAATAAAGGGAAGAAGATGAAAACCAGCAAATGGCATCTTCTTCCCAAAATATATATATATATATATATATATATATAAATATATATATATATAATAAAAAAAATTCTCTCAAGGTCAATTGAAAACCAAAAATGGTGGTTGACCTCTTTTTGGCTAGTTCAAATAAAGGAATTCTTTTGAATTCATTTGTCTTATCTAATCATGTTTTGTTCCACTTGTAGGAATGACGAGTCATCATAACAAAAGGCTTACATCATCAAGGATGGTAATTATGTCTTTTAACTTATTTAGGGTTGATTAAATGTTTGCATGTGTGATGTGACTTAATTTAAAAGTAGGTATGATGAGTCATCTATTTATACATTATGATTACAAGTGTGTAATCATGATATTGATTTGGATGGAATAAGTGGCGGCATGGTTATCATTAGTAATCATTATTGCAAACATCAAGTGAGATAAAGATTGTAGAAGTATCTTGAGGAAGGAGCAGTGAATTGAGTTTGTATTCCACAGCAAAGAATAGAGAATTCAGACATTCCGTAGCTAAGAACTAAGGTTCCAGCTAAAAAAGAGAGGTTTCAACAAAGCCATTAGTTCGTAGCTAAGCTAAGGAGAAGGCCTATAACCAATTTGCACAAAATCAAGGGAGATAAAACTCAAGTCGATATGGGGATTAAGAAGAAATCAGAACCAGAGGATGATTCCCAGCTACTCATGAGATGAAGAAGTAGCATCCATCTTTGAGCATGCAGGATGGCTTGAATTCCTGAAGAAATTTTCAAGGCATAATGACGAATTGGTAAGAGAATTCATCATAAATCTAGAATAGTCTAGAACAAAAGTAAGAAATGTCTTTATTCCTTTTCTATAAATATTGTAAGTAATGTGTCTAGAGTACCCATTGTTCATGTCCCACAACCTATAAAGGGACTTTGAAAGAACTGGTAGAAGTCTTGCTGCAAGAAGAAGAAGTTGAACCCCAGTATATCTATAATACAAAGAAAATCATAAAAGGGGTCAGAAGGGATAGTTTTCCCAAACCCTTTAATAGGGTAGCATTTTGGATAGTAAAATATTTAACTTGTGATGGTCAGTTTGGGTCTGTGGGAAAAGAGTCTTAAAAATGCTCATATATTTGAAGTATGGAGCCACCAAGCCTGAATACATAATAAACCTCCCAGGGTTTCTTTTTATTCCATTCAGACCATGGCTCAGAGATATTCCTGGGGTGTTGGAACAATTAGACATCATGGTCTAATTCACTTGATATGTCAGCACCATTTCCTGTCAAAAAAGAATGGAGAAGAAATTTGGGACAAGTTTCTTGGCAAGTTCAAGAAAAACCCTAATATTATCAGAAGGACAATTCCAGCCCCATTCTCTCCTTCAGCTAATATGGAAATTGATGCCCCTATAGAAGGACAGAGGGAAATGGAAAGAGAAAACATACCAAGGAAAAGAAGGTCGGTGAGGAAGATAAAAACAACAGAGCCTTTTATACCTGTGAAGGAAATTCCTTCTTCCACAGTAGCTTCAGAAGAACCAATATCTGTCTCTGATGGTGATAGCTCACCCACACAAGAACCAAAAGAATAGTAAGAAGAAGAATTTCTAGAGGGAAATTCACTACTGGGCATATTGAACTTCCCTAGATAAGAAAAAGTCATAAGAGGTCAAGGGGAACTCTAGAAGTAAGGAGTGAGTAGGAAAGGATGGAAGAGGAAGCTGCTGACATTTTGGGCAGCATGGCCATGACTCCACCTGAGCCAAGTCATGTTGAAATGGATAGAGGAGAAGAGAGATTTGATGATCAATATTTTTAGGAGTTGGCTGAACCTTCAGCAGTGCCACATGAAGAAGAAGAGTTGGCATCTAGGATAAGAAAAGGAAAATTTCCTTTAATAGAGGAAGAATGCCAAACTCCTCAAATAATTTCAGAGGAAGAGGAAAGACAACAAGTTAAATAGGCTCTGTTCTTGTCTAGAGAAGAGCTTATTATTAGAGAAAAAGATGAGGAATTGGACTTCCTCAAACTTAAATTGGAACAAAGGGAAATGCTCATTGATGAGCTAACAACTCAGCTTGTAGCTAGAACTGAAGAATTATTTCAGCAACCAAGAAACAACTGATAGAAAAAGAGGAAGAGTTCTAGACTTCTAGAAAATAGAGTGTTGTGTCCATAACCTCTGCACAAACTGAGTTGACCTATTTCCACTAAAAAAACAATGGGATGATATTTATAGAGAGCTTAGAGAAGCCAAAACATCAAATGAGGAATTAAAGACCAAGATGGAGGAAGAGATGAAGGAAAGAAAGGAATGGGAAGAAAAATTTTATAAGGAGGAAGGAAATAAATATAAATGTCTTGCCAAAATTCATATGGTCTATATTATGAGTGAGAAATTGCTTTCCTATAGGAGACCTTCTCCTGCATATAGTGTGTTTTTGGAAGAGTAGTTCATTCATTGGCAGTTGTCAAGAATTGCATGTGGGCTTCCACATGAACTACAAGATGAATCTGAATTCATGGTAGCTTACTCTCTATCCAGCCCTGAATAGAAAAATATCCTATGTGAATTTTATCTTTGTAATTATATGCTATGAGAAAAACAGGATTTATGATTAACTTATATGTAGGGGAGAGCCAACTCAATGCATTTGTCTCTCTTTTGCAAAACCAAATTACATGGAAGGAAAGAGAATCTGATTTTTATTGAAAGCCAACTCAACAGGCCTCTGCATGAGAGCTCATTATGGTAAACCTTCTACCTTCCTCACACATTTTAGAACTCATGCCTTTGATAAGAGATTCAAGACACATTACCCTTATTTCAGCAAAAAGAGTATTGATGCCTTCACCTCCTATGAGGAGGAAAAATTTGAAGATATTTATGAAGGATGCTCAAAAAGGTGGGAACTCCTTACTGTTGCTTTGAAAAGAAGGGAAGTAATTTCCCCTACAAATATGATATGGAGTTTAGAGAGGGCCAAAGCATTATGCACAATAATTCCCCAAGTCAATGAAACCTATAGCCAAATATGGATGGGAATGCAAACAAGGCCACCTCTACTTCTCACCCCATGTCTCCTTGGTAGAACAGAGAACCTCAAGACCCTGTTGAATTTGAAAAGTGGGAGAGGAAAATAAAAAAAGATTGGGTACAGTACATCTGAGCTTAAGCATTGGAAAATTAGTTTCAGCCATTTGATCTAGAGCAATCAAATGGAATGTAGAACATATGATCCCACTTTTGAAGAATGAGTTTGTAAAGGGACTTACAAACAAGTAAGTTTGGGGAAATGATGAGGCCAGTATATGTCTGATTAATGTATAATATATGATCTCATCATACTCTCCTTTTGATTAAGTTTGATTGCATTGTGTGACTTTTAGTTGATCTGATATGAGTTAGGATGTAACTATCTGTCTTTTGATTGATTGTGATCCTAATGTTAAAAACTCTGAAATTCCTAACATAGTGTGTGTTTAAATTCAGTTTTGTAATAAAGCAGGTCTAATCAGTCAAGGAAATGAAGCAGGTGGTGTTCAATATGTTTTTGATAGTGTCTGATCCTACACAGCTTAGTTCTAGAACTTCCAAGCTAGTTCGGAACTCCATCACACAGTCATCATTTAGTTCGGAACTTTTGGACTTAGTTTTGGAACTCAGAATTTAGTTCGAAATTTTAGACTTAGTTGAGAACTCTTAGGGATAACTCGGAACTCTCATAGGTTTTGGTTCTTAACAATTTCCTATGGTTTGGAACTTCTCCAAAGTTCCAGAACCGATGGGAGTTATCTATTTTAAACCACATCCAGAAATTTTGCATCTACAATCATGAAGGATGAGAAGATTTTTGAACTGGCAGATCCAGGAAGAGTTATCCTACAACTATCTGATCAACCACCATCGACTCAGCATCTATTCTAGGCATGATTGATTTCATCAGAATCATTGAGACAACTAGGATTGTAAAATGTATATAAAAGTAGATCTGCATTAGATAGAAAAGAAAGAGAATTAGAGATATAGAACAGAGAAAAGAAATAGATTAAGTATCCAGATCAGTATGTTTTGTAATACTAAATGTTTTCATCAATAAAATAGCCATTCTGATTTGAGAGAATTATGAGTTGTTAAAATCTTGATTTAAGGAGGAGCAAGGGCCCACTCCCCAAGGACAAGGATATTCATTTATTTGGTATTTATATTTCTTTAGCAAATAGCTTAGATCTGTTAATTTTGTATTGCTTTAGTTCTTTTAGTTAAATTCTATTGCATACTTGTTCTGTAGGTGTTTAGATAAATCTTTATATTTCTTGCAATTTTTTTCAAGCATTTTAATCTGAGTGTTTACTTTCAAAAGCAAGTGTGTTTATTTTCCAACAGCAAGTGTGTTTCCAGTGTGTTTTAATTTTTTGTTTAATTTGTGTTTCCTTTAAGAACAAGCTTTAGTGTGTTTTATTTTCGAGCAAGTTTTCATAGTTTGATTTGAATAAGGTTTTACCAAGAAGTCCTTAAGACATTAAAGAGATCCCCCAGAAAAATATAAAAATAGTTAAATGAGTCAACTACCAGATCAGTTAAAGTACTCTTGTTGCATATAGCTTTGGACACACCCCTAGTTTGATATGACCTTTCCATTTGAGACCATGTAATTTGTGCATGAACATCAACAAGAAGTTGATTAAATGAAGGGAATAATGACTAACTAGAGGCAAGGGTGCTAAATAAAAACTGTAACAAGTAGGGAGAAGTAGGCACCTTTCCTCATAAATTGAGACCATGTATATAATTTGGCAGTGAACATGGTCTTTACCAAGAGTGAAAAAATTAAATGAAAATGGTCTCTTATCCTCCTCAAATTATCAAAAGAAAATATATACCTCCTTTTATTTCTCTGTATTTCGATTCAGGGAGGTGCTACTACTTACCTTTGGTGTGCTAAAACTCTACCTCATGCTTTGAAATGAGCATGACTAGAGGAAACTATGTCTTTGTCTTGAGACTAATAATATATCTTATTGGGAATGGCCTGATCCTTGTGGTTTTACCATTTATTTGAGGCTCAATCCCACATATGGGATTCTCATCTAGAATCTTCTCTTTTAGGTGATTTCTTTCATGTTGGATTATGCACGGTTGTGCCTCTACAAGAAACTTTGTCTCCTTCAAAATTATTCCCTCTAAATTTAAATGATATTCTAATAAAATAGGTGCCCCCTTTTGTTCACTCTACATGATCTCATCTTCACAATTAGATTCATACCATTATTCAATAGTTCTATAATAGTCGAACATGATGACATTTGTTGGGGATTGTATATAGGTGTAGGACTATTTATTTTAGAAAAGAGGGGACTCGGAAAAATATGAGGGGATGCACATGGAAGGAATAGGAGCATGCATGAAAGGGATGGAAGTGTGTGTAATGGGGGTGATGGTAGAAAAATATGATGAATGAAAGGAAGTGGCAAAAGAAAAGGAATTCTCAATGGGGTAAGTATGCGAGAAAGCTATAAACATGGATATCATTTGAGATGGTGTAATTTATGGAGGAATGACAGGGTTGTAGGATGGTAGTGTAGGGTTACCCCATTGTGGGGTTTCCTAACACTATGTTCATGAGTTTCTATTCTTCATCCTATTCATTAATTGGGGAAACATCTCAACAATAAAGTACAAATTTTGCTAGGTGGTGAACCAACGTGGCACATAGTCGACCCATGGAAAAAAGACCTTGAAGCCAACTCTAGCTGCCTTTATGGAGAATTTAACTCTAAGATGCATCATGTTCATCTCCATTTCTTGCACCTTCCTCGAAAACCAGCATCCTCCATGAATTTTTCATCATCATCTACATAAAATTGTTCTTCATAAACATTTTGGTTAGAAAAATAACCATATGGGTTAGTGGGAGGTGGTTTATATGCATATTCTTGATGGGGCTCATAGTATTGATTTGGAGGAGGATTTTAAAAATAAGGTAATTGAGTAGAGTAGTATTATTGTTGCAAGTGAGAGTTCTATGAAGGAAATGAAGTCATTATTGTAAAACTTTAAAAAGAGAAAAATGGAGTGATGGGAAAGGAGAAATGAAGGAGAGGAAGAAGGGGGACTGATCAACAAGTGAGAGAATAGGTTTCTTGAATAATCGAGTCATTAGATATGTTGAAATATGCCTCTAAAGGCTGGATCACAATAAGAGCACATCAACTTGCTGAGATGAAGATTTATATATCTTCAAACTGGTCCCACTGTGCATGCCGAAACTATTGGAGCTAAAACTTGCACCCTTCCCAGGACCGGGTTGAATTGGGTCGTTGAGGAGACAATGAGACTATATCTAATTTGTGGGACCTTACACACTTGATACAAACCTCTAGAGAATACTAATTCCTCTACTTATTTCTACCGCTAACACTCTCCAAATGCTATAAATGAAGCTATCTACACTACTGTACGATTCTAAGGGACCAGGGTGAGAAGGAGATGTGTGAAGGAAATCCTAAGCTAAGGGAAGATAATAGCACCAAAACAAGGGTTGATTGCTCTCCATGAGAGGAAGAAAACTGATAAAATTTGGGAGAGGGGGAAAAAGGTATGCACCACGAGAAAACCATGTGCAATCGAATCCCAAAGCACATTGAAAACATAGTGGAAGTGGAACCTATAATCGGGAAATACACACAACATGCCAAAAATGTGAACAAAGAGGAAAAACACAACGGAAATGAGAAAAGGGCTGATAGAAGTGCGACAAAACATGATTTTATTACTTAAGGAATGCACAATCATTTACATTCATGGAAGGAGGAGAGATTACATTGCAATCACCAAGTCCAAGGTCTAAAAATCATGGGAAGTTAGCCACCAGTTTGGCATGGTTTCATTACAACAAAGAGGGATTTATTTCAATGAGAAGATCTCTACAATTTATAGAAGAAGAATGAGAGAAGAAGAGGAGAAAGATAAGGAAACTCATATTTGAAATCCAACCACCACCAACCATTAATGAATGCCTAGATGTGCCTCCCCATGCATGTTTGGTGTGTAGAAGAAGGAAGGAGAAAAAATATGTAGAAATATAGTGGTTAAGTTGATTAGATATGTGCATTAATGACCAGAAATAAGTTTCCCTATTTTCCTCCTACCAAGTCCCACCAAAATCTGATTTTGAAAATTCAAATTTTAGCATACTTCAGCAGCTTTCAAAAGAGCCCAAGTAAGTGGGAATCCGAACTCTGTAGAAAATTTTATGGATGTCTAAAGATCTATATTGTAAACCTAACATGCAATGACACATGACGTATGTTGATTGATTGATGGATTCAGCCAACTATATATATATTTTATTTTCTACCATGTGTCACACACTTGTTCATTTCAAGGATTTGGTTCCTTACTGGTGCACTTTGATAGGTTACATGAAACGAACTCAAGTTAAAAAAGTGATGATGTGGCACAATGACTGGTGCGAGAAGAAGGTGCAAGGGTGCACGTGAAAGGAAGAAGCATGAAAGGGGAAAGTGAATAATAAGAAGGTGAAGGAAATGTGTGCGAGAATAAAAGGGTGCATAACTACAAGATACAAGTATGAGAGCGGGTGCGATCATATATTGAGAATGTGTGACAGACTAGGAATGAAAGTAGGGGTGTAAAAGGAAGGAGCAAAGGAGGAATGTAAGGAGATAGAAGAAATATAAGGAAGTGGGATCATGTGAAATCTATGCAAGGGGATGTGAAGGAATAATAAGGCATGAGGAGGCAACAATAAGGGCATGTGAGGGCATACGGAAGAATTTTAGCCAAGAAAAATGTACCAAGGGAATCCTAGAGTTTGCACAATCTGAAATGTTGTAGCTTCAGAGTCAAAATGAAGATGTAGGTTGTGGTAATTACTGTGGTTTTTTTTTACGACAAGTGATAAGTGTAGAATTTTGTTTCTACAATAGAATATATTCAAAATTTTCAACAAACAATAAAGAATAAATTGCAAGAAAGTAATGACAAATTTAAAATGGAAAAAATATCAGTAGTAGACAAAAGATATTTAAATAAGGATATTCACTAATGGTTTATTTGAGGAAGGAGATATTTCCAAAAGGAACACATAAAAATCTTAACTTAAATATGATTAATCATTATATGATTATGAATAATATCAATAATAATGCATATGAGGTAAGTTTTCCACATAATTCGATATTCGTCCAACATAAAATATTAAGGAAGAAAAGGGATAAGGTGGTTCAGGTTCTTGAAAATAAAACAATCGACACAAGGAAATGAAGTTTCAAAAAATATTAAATATAATGGGAAGGTCTAAAATAGGAATATATAACTTGGATTTTAGGATGGGAGCTGAAGAAATTTGATATCGAGAAGATACATCAATTCAATCATAGGAACTCTTAGGAGTTGAGTTCTAATTAACCAAAATAGAATAATGCAGGTTTGATGGCCTACCTTGTGGAGGCCATAAATATTGATCTAAAACAAAAATGTTTCTATTTATTTTCTATAAAACAATTTTTAAAATATTTATGCCACCATAAGCAACACTAGCCACTTACAACATTTTTCAACAATTTTGGAGGCTAAAATCAGCCATATAGGGCCCTATTTTTTTTAACTAAGGATAAACGTTTTTTGGATGGGACCCTACCCGAGTTACAAAATAAAGCCAAATATCGAGATATTATAAAAATAACAAAGAACCAGATTAATTTTGGAAAAACCTCCAATCATAGTAGAAAGATAACAACAGAATACAAAACAATGTCAACACTATGTCAACACTAGGGCCCCAAAATTGGGTTAAAAGTATTTTTTTTATAAAAAAAATCAAAATACTATCTCATTATAACCATGAGTTAACTTAAGTTGAAACTTAAGTAATAAATTATATTAGGCACGTGGATGATGTATAAAAAAATAGGATCGGGAGATCTATTTTTAGAACTTACTAAAAGTATATTTTACTATAAATAGAAAGTCTAGTCAAGTTTACATTAGAAGTCAAGTTCAATTAGAAGACTATTCCAAGTCAAATAAAATAACATCTGTTGTAATTCAAATTGGAGGAAATTAGGATAATTATGGAGTTTATTTAAGAATTTCATTTTTCATATTATTTATTTTTATTATTTTTTTGTTTGATGGTAAAATAGGGTTAAGGGGTCCCTTCCCCATACCTTATAAAAAACCCCAATAGGGGAAAAGAGACAAAAGAGAGTATACCATGAGAAAAAAACCAAAAAGAGAAGAAAACTATAGTGACAATCATAGCTAAACCAACAACACAACCCAAATAAACTAACAATATCCCAAAATAACCAAAAACATAGAAACCAATTACACTTGAAGGAGTGACTTAACTACCATTGTTTATTTATTTCACTTCTAGATCTTTGAGTAAAATTGTCCACTCCTTAGCCAAATTATCAAATGGTAACCCCCAAGTTGTCAAAGTCCAGATCATTCACACCTCTCTTCCTTTTCTTCTAAGGATCTCCACTCTCAACTTGTTTCTAGATGTGAACAATTTATGCCATGATATAAAGATGTTCAATGGTATACTTGGTGTGAAGGATGCTTCAGTTGATAATTTGTTTCAATGAATATTTCATCATGTCCACCTCCTTCTAAGGATTCATACACCTACTGAAAACCATACCCATATTACCAATATTCATAATGGAATCCACATTGTAATTTTTTTTTCATCATATGCCAATCCTTCAACATGAAATTCAACATAATTTTATTCTAGTTAATATAAGTTCTGATTTAATTGAAATCAAGGTAAGCCTTTGAAAAAATATCCTTTAAACACTTTCCCCACTCATCCCTAGTAGAAAATATAAAAGGAGAATATTTCTAACCTCGATCCTTGAGTTAGTGGAGGCCAAACACAACCTCCTACGTTGGTTGAGGTTCAGTCTTAGATTCCTCCAAAGTAGGGGAATAATACTTACCTTGCTCTTTAGTACCATTGATGAGAACTTGAATTTGCAATAGAGGTAGAAGCCTCAAATAATGGACCATGAAACTTGATGGATTTAATCATGTCCATGTAACACCTTTTACCAACACCATAATCAGGTCTAGATGGAGAGGAAGTGTACTTTCCCTTCTTGGACCGATCTATGGTAGCACAGAATGATCTCAAGATGAAGTAGGGGAAGCTAACACCCTTCCTATAGCGAATAGAATTCAACATTGGAATATGATAATCATAAATGGTTGTTTTTCCCTCCAACATAAGGTATTGAGTTAAGCGAGGGAAATGTTTCTATATAGATCAAGTAAAGAATCTTTCGAAACCTATAAAAATATAAGTAAGTTTTTCCTTACCTCTTAGAAACGAGTTAACATCCCCATTGTAGTATTTTATCAGTTTGAAAATCTCCCTTCCAATCTTCCTAAGACTAGATATGGAAGTAATGGTGTTGATAGAGACTTGGAGAGAGATACCATTCTTAGAAACTAGACAACCTCTCCACATATTTAGATGATTCCATAATTTCCCAAATTGAATGCTAAAGATTTCCTCATAGCCATTCAAAATTTATAAAATGGGGAATATACCATATTTCTCAAAAGAAAACTAGGCATGGTGCTTGATATCCTTAATACCCGCCGGTTTAGTATGCACTATGTCACCACACTTCATCACAATAAAGGATAAATACCAAAGGAAAAAGAAAGTTCTAATGACCCTGTTGTACCACTTAGGCTCCCCACTTAGCATGTGAGAAAATAATAAAGCTTTCTCCCAAATGTGGGAATTAGAAAAATATGATTACCAAGATTTAAATCATGATTGTATCTTAGAGATAATACATCCACCTTAAAATGATTATACTGTTTATTATCATGGCTAAGGACAAACCTTAACAAATCATAATTGTAATTAACAATGATCTTGTTCCAACTACAATACAACATACTAGTCCTTTTCATCATGATGACCACAAATAGAAAACAAGGAAAAAATTAGGAATCGATAAGGGGATCACCCTTATTAGTATTCAACCCATTAGCTTCCTTAATGATAATATCCATAAAATGAGGTTCCAAAATCAAAAAAATATCCATAACCTTCATACCATCCATAGAAATACTTATGTTAGCAGACAAACCTGCCACCCTATTCCCTTCCCAATAAGTTTGGTTAAAGGAAATATTGAAAAAATGTGAAGATAACCTCTTGATTCCCTCAATGCAGTCCCTAATAGAGATGAAATTATCACTTAAGTTGATAATTGTGTTGATTATGTTCAAAGAATATCTCTCCACCATAAAATTCTTGAGCTATCTATCCATAGCAATTTTAAACCCCCAAAAGTTAGTTGTGGCTTCAACAACATGGTTGGTGTGAATAACTAAATTATAGGAATAGAAAAGAAAAAATATCCATTATAGTATTTGAAAACCCCACCAATACTAGCTTTCCTAGGATTCCCTTGGAAGGCCCATTAATTTTCAACTTGATCGAGCCTTACAGAGGAATCTTCCACATAACCACTCCTAAGGTTATGTAACACCCGAACTGTTGTTACTTTCTCCTTTGCATTCAAGAGTTGATATGTGATTTTCCCATATGAGGATAGGTTCTTTTGGTTTCGGGAATTCATGCTTGATTTGGTTATGTCTTTTCTACTCTTAAGATCTTTGATTGAACCGGAATATGCTTGGACTCTTTTTCTTTCATCCTTCGCATATGAGTACAATCTGATTTCTGGAAGATTGTGGATTTATCCACCTTTATGACTCAACCTTGGATCAGTTGCATTGATCCAAGGAATGTTTTAAATTTTATTCAGATGAATAGATTTGTATTAACTTTTTCATGAGTTACTAAGTATGACTGAACTTTGAATGTTCAATTTCTTATAAAAATCCTTTGTATAAAAATATGTCCATAGAGGATAGTTTTGTTGGATTCGAAGGTTAACTCTGGGTGATCATTGCAATCAAAATCTAGTTTCAGTCATCATAGCATCAGAAAGGACCTGGACCTTAAGCCAAGTAAGATGTGTAAGTTTTCCATCTAAAGCTTAATTACTTGATGCAAAATCAGAATCTGATCCGGGAATGTTTTATTCTATTTGAATTCTATTTACTGATTAATCCTATCTAGTGGACCTAGATTAGAATCAGTAAGGTTATTAGTTTTTAACCTAAGCTATAACCTAATGTTGCAAGGTTAGTTAATCTAACCTAGTCCTAAACTATGTGCTTGATACTCCTAAGGGTTATCTAAACCTAACACTAAGGTGGGTGACTAATGTTATATCCTATGACATTAAGACTAAGTCTACCTATGATCTAACCTAAGTCACTAACCTATCCTAAACTAATGCTATGAAAGGGGACCTAAGGAGGGTCACAAGTTTTGGGTGGTGGTTTCCATGGCATTTAAGGAAAGGATAAGGATGAAGGATAGGGAGTGCTGTTAGGGTTAGCGCAGAGGTTAATTTGTTAAGAAGGGTCTTACGTGGCAGCATCTCTAAGAATGGAAACTTTTGTTTATTTTGATTTAGAGTTCACCAACTTTGGCGGTCGGTGGTAATGGAAAACAGGTGGGAGAATGAAATTTAATGCAATTAATTTACATAGGGTCTCGAGCACGATTGCTTGGGAAGGCATGCAAGTGGAATTTTGCTTGGTTGTTTTGTTTTTCATGCATTCCATTTTTCACTCTGCATGAGCACTGGTTTTTCGAACCAGCCGTCTACTCTTCGTTGCATGGAAATTTTGAAGGTTTCAAATTTACTTCTGTGTCATGGGGAATATATAAGGCATGGAGGTAACAATATTTTGTTATTTAATCTTTCGTGGAAGAAGAAGAGAAGGGGCGAGCGCATCCAGAGGTCTTCTTTGACTTTTTAGCGACACTATCAGGCATGATAGGCCCTAACTGTTAAAATATTTCTTTCCTTTAAATGTTTTCATTAGAAAAACTCTATTCTGATGATATATGCACATTTTGGCTTGGCTGGTAATAATGATTTGGGTTTAATGTTAATTTGGGGTTCTGGGTTGAACATAAAAAAATTGGATCCTGGTTGAAACCTGCTTCATTATTCTTGTTCCCTTGCTATGAATCTAATATGGAGTTTTGCTATCCATTTAGAGGTGTTGTAAGTTTTTATCTGACTGATGTATTAGATTAAGAACTAGCTCCATGGAAAGAAGCATATTAAATGATTACGTATTTGAAAAAACCATGGTAATTCTTTACTATTTCATTTATGATTAGATCAACTGATTGTTTGCTTCGTTGTAAGAACTCTAGTTATTACCGTTCCATGTTCAAGGAAATAGGAAATTGATTTTGTGGTTAGAATGTTAGTATATTCAGTGAAACTTGACTATTTTAGTTGCGTGAGTTGGAAATGTTGTATGAAGTTTAAGCCTGTACTTTTTATTTCGAAAGGGTTTGAATGTTCTTATGATTGCAGGTATTGTGAGTAAGGAAGTATTTGGTTTAACTATTGTTTTTGTGATTAAACATGGGTATTAGGAACATGGTTATGCTCAGGAGGAAATGTACTTGGATAAGCTCTGTGTTCCCTGGAAATTAGTGGTTAATCTTGGATTTGCATTAATAGAAATTATGTTTAATGTGTGGTTAAGATAAGACTGTGTTTTATTTTACCTTGAGGTGATTGTGAAATCTATTCTTTGGGCCGTGTTACATGATGTTGTAAATTTCTTTTTTTCAAGAAAACAATGACTTCAATGTCAATAAGTTTATCAACGTTCAGCTATTGCATCCCTTTTGAAGTTGAAATTTGGGTTGAAATGTTCTAAATGCAACTGAATGATCTATTTATTGTGACAGATAAAGCACTATTCACTACTATGGTATGAGTAGGGTGACTTTTGGGGTATTGTTGAATCTGTATTTAGAATTCAATTATTAATTCTGTACATGCATTTTTGGTTTGGTGTCTTGAAATAATATAGAAACCTAATAGTGCGATGGTTGGAATGATTCAGTTTCGATCCATTGGCAAAGGATGGTAATGGGAAGTTACCCTAATTTGACCTTAAACTCAATTGGTTCGAGTAGTGGATGAAATGTAGACTGTTGTTTTAGATCAGGGTTGTGGTCTGAGTTTTAACCATTTATAACATTTTATGTAAAGAAAATGTTATTGACTTTTGTTTAATGTATAGTTGTAAAACCGTAGGGATCCATTGGCAAACTCTTAAGGTGGCTCTACCTGACCTGAGCTATTGGTTAAACTTAAGTGTCTGGATTACTTGTCTTTTCCTTCCCTGATGGAACTTGAGATGTATATTACTTTTTGGAAGTTAATTTAGTTTTGAACTTGATTACAATAGAGTTTAATCTTCTCTGTTTTCTTCCTCTAAGTTGAGAAGGAAAAATTGTTAAAGGGTTTCAAAATATGAAAGTGTTTATACTCTCTTTTGGAATAATAGTGTGCTCTTCTTTAGAATTCTATAAGGAACTCTATAGTATGGTTATGGGATAACAGGACTGTTAAAATTAAGTGGAAAGAAATAGTAAGTGGTGAGACCTTAGCTTGGAAGACTCCTTTCATTTCGTAGTTGTGTTAAGATCTTATTTAGAACTCAGTTGTTATCTTCTTGCAAAAAGATAATCCAGAAGCTAATGCTTGCATACCTGTCGTTGATTGATAATTAGTATAATAAGGTTATGGGCAGTTTGTTAGGAGGACTTGCAAGTTGCAGTAATCCATTCTTTTGCACAAATTGCTTGTATATGAACCTGTTGGATGTATACTTTAGAATGGTTAAGTTTTTAATTAGGAGATGATTAAAAACATGATTTTCTATTGTTCTCGGTTTTCAGATGGTTAGGTACTTAAGATTCAGATTGTTCCTTCTTATTTTCTTGTATAAGATGAATCATCCGAAATAGATTAAATTTGAAATTATAACTATAATTGAGTTATGATTTAGAGTCGTATTATAATGGGTAGAAAGAAAACTAGTGTGAATCATGATTTGGGATTTGATGGAATCGATGTCATTAAAACAGGATTGTTTAATGAAAACAATTGGTGGAATGCAATTGTTTTAAGGATTAGTGCTTATCATGCTCAGTTCATTGAACTGACCCGTGCTAGCAATTTTTGCAGATGGTCATCATAAGTGGTAAAGGTAGACAAAATCTGATATGATGCAATGACTGTTTTAATCTGGTTCTTATGAAGAATTCCAACTTGTTTTTCCAAATTGTATTATGGAAGAAAGTTACTTCTTTGTTGAAGGCTATTCTCTTAAAGTATGCCGAAGTGCATAAGTTGTAATTGTATAGGTTTAGAAATGAATGAAATGGAGAGATATTACTTATGTGGTTTGTGTTACTTATTTGTTAGATTGATCTTCTTATTACCTATATGAATGAGTGTGCATTCTTATTGTTCTATACAATGGAGTCTAGATGGATTTCCTAAGTAAGCCTTAGCTAATTATATGGCTGAATACTACATTTTTTGATAGTGATTCTTTATATCTTATGATTGTGATTAAAATTGTAAATAAGATCACTACATTTTTAGGGAACGTTGAGAGTAAGCTATGCCCTAAAATGTAACTATAACTGGAAGAGAATTTTAACCTCTCGTAATGCACTAATTACAAAAGTAATAAATATGGTTATAACTTGCTATGACTTAATGGTATTAAGTCTGATATGATTCAGTCTATAAGGTTGTTACATATCCTTACTGGATTAGTTATTTTCCTAATGGGGAAACTTAAATGGTTATTGTCCTATTTTGTGGATACAAGGTTGTTAGGTACCAACCGACAACCTAGAAACAATCTTAAATCTAATTAAAACCCTTTTGTGAAACTGAACCTAATTACAAAAGGTAACTCAAAGAGTGTTGAACTCAGGGTTAGGGAAGGCTACCTAATAAGGTGGACCTGTAATCCAAATATAACTTAACGAAAGTAAATTCTTGGAGGTATGTACATCTTTCCAAGGCTGTTCCATAGGATGTTGACACACATCAACTGCAAGGTTGTACCTTTGATAAGATTAGGATCTTCTCAAGGATACAATAGTAGACGACATATGGTAACACCCTTCTGCATTGATCGTTAAGATTTACACACTTGAGACTTGATCAAGATTTCCCTCCGGGACGGGTTAGGACCATAGACTAGTTATGAGGCAGCCCTTTGAGACTCAGGGTACCTTGACACATGGGGTTAACATCGGTTGACCCAGTATGTCAACTTACCCCTAGTCTTCAAGAGCATCTTTATAACGTGAACTATGATATTAATCTGGTCCAGAGTGAAAACTTGGGACAAGGGGACTGACAGAGGTCAGTATAAGATGTTCTATATAACAATAGAGTAGGGTGAAGGGCGTATTCTGATTGACGAGTATGCCATCAAGGAATAAGTAATACGAACAATATGTTTTAAACCTTTGGCAAAAGTATCACAAGCTATTGATTGTGTTGTCCTATGTCACCCAGTCTAAGGATCGAGATGTTGATGAATAGTGGTAACAATTATTCAGATTGTATCCTTGGACAGAGCACTCAGAACCTAGAATAGGGAAGAGAACCACGAACATGAAGTGTTCAGTTGAAAACTTCAATCTCAAAGTTACGCATGAATAGATCGGTAGTTCATCGAGTCATGGAATGAATAGATCGGTGGTACACCGAGTCATTACAGCTGCATATGGTTCTATTATAAGAATGATTATTATGATATGTGTGTTCTAAATTATGTATTTAGAACAGAGAACATTAATTGTGCAAAAAAAAATAAAAAAATTCCTTGTTCTAAAGTATTAAAATGGGAATGTTATAGGTTAGGTATAAAATCCTTCTTTTGACCTATGAAAAAACCATAATTTCTATAGACATTATCTTCATGCAATAGAAATTATTTCTTACTTTCTTAAAGAAGAGATGAATTAGATACAACCACATCAATACATATCACAACTAATCTTTCTATTTTATCATGTTTGCATTTGAATATTATTCTATTTCTTTCCTTCCAAATTTCCCAACAAAAATGCAAGAGAGAAAAGTTCCATAAGTTCTTCAAACCAAGGATTCTTAACAAACAAAACTATTGATTCCAAAGAAACTTCATAGAGATAGGGAAAACCAAACTAGCATTAAAGAGGGAAATAAGAGAACCTCTCATAGCCAGAGACACAAGAAAATCAAGAAAGAGATGAGAAACATTTTCCTATCCCTTCTCACAGAGAACACACCTATTTACCCTATGAAAAACTCATTTGATGATGTTATCCACCATTAGGATTTTTCATAAAGCATAAACGACCAAAATAAAGTAATTTTGGGGATAACATCTTTGATTCATAATTTTTCCCAATCGAAGTCCAAATCTTAGATTTCCTCTTTGAAAAACATCTTATAAGCACTCTTGACACTAAAAATGCCATTCTTCTCTTTAGACCAAATAAAGTTGTCTTTTTCCCCTAGCCTAATCATCACCATTCCACACAAATTATTATTAAGGTTTGTCAAATATTCATTCCCCACATCAATAATTTTTTTATCTAGAATCTACAAGGATCTATCTCATTGAAATAATCATTAACAAGGGTATTAAACTTTCTTATAAAAAAATTCTATAAGTTAGGAAAAATATGCTACACTAGAGAATCACACATTCATTTTTCTTTCTAAAATTTGACCCTTCCCAATATTCTAATTACAATCTTTTGATAAAGAATATTTTTACCAATTAATAGCTTTCTAGAAAGGGGAACCATCAAAACTAGTAGTATGGAAGCACCAATCATCATCACTAACAATAGTCCAATACTTATTTATGATAATATTAGCCCAAAAACTTTCCTCTTTAGTGAGATGCCAAGCCATATTGGAAAGTAAATCCTTATTAATTTTCTCGAATCAAGCATCCCCAAACCCCCAGTAATTCTTAGGTTTAAATATCTTATCACAAGCCATGAGGGGGATTATAGACTTACTTTCCACACCACTCCATAAGAATATTTTCTTCATACATTCCAATTTAGAATCCATTGAAGAAGGTAGTCTAAAAATAGACAATACAAATAGAAAAGCTTTACAAAGAGATATTTAATAATGCGATCTTACCAACCTAAGAGAGGAGAGCCATTTCCATCTAGCCAAATTTTTGATAAACTGATCAAGTAAAAAATTCCAACTAGTAATCTGTAATTTCTTTATGCCAATCAACATTTCCAAATATTTAGAGGAAAATTTTTGATATCACAATCTAAAATCTAAGATATTTTCTTATATCTCATATCCAAGGTATTAGAAAATAAAACCAAAATTTTTCCATAATTATTTTTTTTATCAGAAACCTCTTCATAATCCTGGAGAATTTATTTGAAAGCTCTATCTTCTTACAATGAGGCTTCCCCAACAAGAATAGTATCATCCACAAAATATTGGTGGGCCACTTTATCACAGTTGATCATGGGAGTAATATCAATAATTTTATCTTTAAAAGTAGAAAATTTTAGCATTGTGCTCGGAGATTCAGCCATAAGAATGAATAATAAGGGAGAAATAGGCACCCCTGCCTCAACCCCTAGAGATAGGGAAGGAACCACACATCGTGCTAATAATCGAGTAGAAAACCGAGTGGTGGAGATATAAGTTTGGATTAGACTACGGAAAGAAGATTCAAAGTCAAAACTTGCAAGAAATTTATCCAAGAAATCCCAAGAGATCCTATCATATGATTTCTCCATGTCTAATTTGATCACCATAGCCTTTTTATTTCTTTGTTTGATAGAATGTAAAGTTTCCTTAGTGGTTACCATTTTATTTTGAATTTTTCGACCCATAACAAATCCACCTTCTTGGTCTGAGATCAACATTGAGTGGAGAAGTTGGATTATGAGGGAAAAAACCATAGTACACATCTTGTAGATGCAATTTCAAAGGCTAATAGGTTTCAAATTTTTGAAATAAAAACATTCGAGTTTTAGGAATTAAGGTTAGGAAAGTGCGGTTTAAATCCTTCAACATCTTCTTATTCTTGTAATTTTTTTGAAAAAATCAAGACAAACATCCTCTTTAACACAATCCTAAAATACTTGAAAAACTAATGTCGGGAAGCCATCACAACCTGGAGCTTTATCTAAGCTCATTTCTTTAACTACATACTCAATCTCTTGTAGGGAGGGAATTGCTGACCAACATTAGATTTTCTTCACAAGATACCAAATTAGGAATGCATCTCAGAAAGAGATCTTCTTTACCCAAATTAAAACCAGATTGGGTGGATAAAATATTTTTGAAGAACTTAACAGTATCCTTTTGAACATCCTTGGTTTATTATAGATAAGAATCCCCTTCCCCTTTTATTCTCCCAATCTTATTGGAATGACTATGCTTATGAAAAAATGTGAAAGAATTTGGTTTTTTATCCCCTTCATTTAACCATGGATACAAGCCTTTCACCTCCAAAATATATCCTCTTTATCCAAGATGTTGTGGTAATCAACAAGGATCTCCTTTTCTTAAACTAGAAATTAGCAATCCTATCAATATCTTCCTCTTCCAAAGATATTTTAAGATAGGACAACTCCTGCTCCAATTTTTTGTTGGATAAGAAGATGTTCCCAAATCTATTCTTGTTCCACCCTTTAAGATTATTTTTGACATTAACTAATTTACTTGATATCCTAAAAAAGAGAAGACCCTAGAATTTTATGTTCCACCAATCCTTGATTAGATCCTTAATTCTATCGTTTTTCAACCACATTTTCTCAAATCTAAAGGGAATCCTTATTATTTTAGCTTCTTTAACAGAGAAGATAATAGGATTGTGATCAGATCCAATACGAGGGTTGGTAAATAGGAAAATATCCTTTTTAATCATTCTAAGGAAGTCAAAATCCTTTCTAACCTAACCTGTGTAAGATGATCTCACAATATTCTATTATATCAAGTAAACTTACTCCATTTCAAGTTAATATCCATAAGTCTATTTGAATAAATGAAGTGCTGAAGGTCCTCCATATTTTTATCAAGATACATATTACCTCCATTTTATTCCCTTGATATTAGGGAATTTTTAAAATATCCCACAATCATCCAATCAAAACCATCAATGATTTTGTTGAAGCCAAAAAACTAATTCCAAAGATCCCACCTTTCCACTTTATTTTTAAGGGCATAAACATTAGAAATGATCCAAGAAGAATTATTACATAAATATTTCATAAGGACAACCAAATTATTTTCTCTCATCACTAAATTGATACACTTAAAATGATAAGGATCCCAGACCACATCCAAACTTCTTGATGCGCCCTTAGATCTCATAACCAAAGCTTAAGACTTGTTCCAAAAATTGTCTTTAACCAGAAGAAATTTCTCACCACTCATCTTAGTTTCTTGGATAGCTAGAATATCCATCCTATACTTTAATCTCAGGTCCTTGAGTAATACACACTTGCTCAGATTATTAAAAACCATTACATTCCAAGAAATCACATTCATTTAGAAACTTTATTTTTTTAATTTCCTAAAGCTTCTCACATATAAATTGGATTGTGTCCCATAATCATTTTACTTGTGGATGTTATTATTTCTATCAAATTTTGCTTTAGGTCTACTAGAATCTAATTTTCTCTCTGGATACATGACATTCAAAAAAAAAATCCAGGAGATTTAGATTTGTTTAGGGTAGTCATTCCTTCCTCTTTTGGGCTAGAAACAAGGTTCGTATAATATTCTTGTCTGGATTTGAAATACTTAGTCATTTACCCTTCTCCTCCCCTTTAAATGATTTAGGAATTTCCTTATAGGACTGGGAGATTTTCACTTTACAATGTTGCTTTGGGAGTGACCCCATCCTTGACACTTTAAGCACTTCATAAGATAATTTTCAAATTCAATTTTTGTGGCCAATTGCCATGTTTAGATCTAAGAGTAATGGTATTTGGAATTGAAGCCACAATTAGCAATTAGATACATAACTAAGAACATACCATCCTTATCTTGGTAAGAGTGGCATTATCAATAGACATGAAGGTTCCAGGAGAGGCGGTTATCCCGTTAATCACATCGGTATCCCACATATCCGAGAGGTATTCCAAGTAATTTAACCCATACCAAAAATTGGTTTGTATTATCTTTATGGGATTGAATTTAGGGGTCCATTTTCTCATAAATAGACCCATTTCACCCAAAAACTAGGGTCCTTCAACCAAGACCCTTTGAGGGTCTTATGGGTTGTTAAATTTTAAAAAAAAACCCATTTGGGAGAGAACTCACCTCCAAGTATACTTTTGGTTTCCATTTATGAATATCTCAGGCAAAAATCAAATATATGTTTGGAAATCCTCTAACCATATTACTGATAAAATAATTTTACATCTTGCTAATAGTCCGATCCACAATACGAGTCTAGAACATCTAAGAAGATACATGATGCATCCTTCTTAGATTAGAGAATAAGACTTTTATCTTGTTCATACCCATTTTTCAAGATTACAACCCACGTGAATGGGGATTTGGGACTGTACAAATGAAAATCAACATGCCACCTTCACCTGCACTTAACTCCTCAAGGTCATGTCATGGAATCCGGTGTGGAAATATGTCTCGGCTAAATGCATGGTGGAGAATGTGGTAAATGTGTGATATGGAGGGACAAATTATCAATGAAATCTAATGTCCTCAACTCGTGATAGTTGAATCTTCTCATAAAGCACAATTAAGGCCTCTCTAACTTACATGGGTTGGATGGAGGGCTCAAAAATAATGGCGACATGGTTGAATCGATGTCAATCTCTATGGATATTCTCTCTAACAGTCGTGGAATGCATGGAATGTTGATAGGTGCCTCGTAATGGTTTTTGGACAAGGTCATGGAATAGACAAGAGAGGTGTGAATCCTACATCCCGGTCCAAATGAGAGGGCTCGATGAGCTTCTTCATTTAGGATGTTCAATTGTCTAATGATGTCCAGGGTAAATGGAGATTTCTTGAAGACCAATGCTTACAATCTGAGATCTATGTCTAATTCTCTCTCGGTCCCATTCAGTTGGGGGAACATCAGATCATAACCATTAACTCTCTCTAGTCATGGTCCCTGTATGGTCATGCAGTATGATCTAGAATCTATTCCCAAGGGTTGTTGGGTAATCTAAGTATAGGTGTGGTATAGTAATCGTAAGCCTTATTGGCTTCTATGTTCAAAACTAGGAGTTATTCAATCTTTTGAGAATGCAGTACTAGGGATCTAACAAATTTTATGTGTAATATCGTGTCTATGTCAGTGAATAAAGCTCTGGAATTTGGTTTCATAAATAGTGGATCAATAGCATAAGTTTGTTCTTGATTTTTTTCATTGATGGTCATGTGAATGTTTAAATGCTTTCAAGGCAATCTATAATTAGGTTGTCTTGACCAAAACTCATATACTTTATCGTCTTCAATGTTTAACATGTCTAGTTGTCTTGTGATTTATTGTAGATCTCTAGTTTTTAGAATATGTTAAATCTAAGATTTTTATCAATAATACGCTAATGGCACTACTAGATTTGATTGAGGCACTCTTTGGTTCGAATACAAAATATATGGGTTCTCTAGGATCTGTTATCGTCATCATGCATGCTATAATTTAATTAATCTAATGAAGCAAGCTATTAAAAAAGACAATCTAAACTATGTTTTTATATTTTTCAAGATTTAAAATAAGTAAATAAATAAAGAGAAACTAATAAAATGAAAGTAAATGTTTTTTATTCTTTTCTAATATTTTGGAAAATAAAGCTTCTAATCTAAATAAATTAATCTAATATATAAAATCAGTTGGATGTAGCCAATTGCTGTGTAATTGTGTGTATTAAATATAAGCTAACTTGAAACAATAACTTTAATAATTAATTTTATGATATGTAGACAACTTCCTAAAAATATCCTCTCTCTCAAATCCACATGGGTATTAAGAAGAGGATCCATCACTGAGAGCTGCTATGAAAGATGTAAACTCTTTTGGAAATCAAATAATTACTTGCGAGATGAATGAAAATTGAATTCTACTCTATTTAATATGATGTAACACTAATAAATAAAGCAATGAAGGAAATAAACAACAAATCCAACATGGAATTCTTGAAAAGAGGTAAATTTATCTATGTATTAATTTTTCCCATCAGTTTATCATTTCATTCTTTGTGTGTCCACGTGAGTCCAAGGAATTTGGGAATTCGGAGAGGCAATAGTAGGAAAAAGCACTTGACCAGTGGCACCTTGAAGGAAGTCTAATTACAATGCAAGTAGAAGAGAGAAACCAAAATTGATCGATCTTGGCTATGCAATTTCTAGCAAGATTGTTGCAAAAATACTTTGCAAGATACACAAAATTTCTCAGGCCATTTTCATGAAAACAAACATTCAATTTATAGAAAGTTAGCTTTAGAGTGTAAAAACTTGGTAGAAATGGGATGCCAAATCATCACATGAAGAGGTAGTTAAATAAGAAAATCACTATTAAAAATAGAAGAGGTAATTATCATGAGAAAATCAACCCTAAAATAAGAAAATTCGAGTATTAAACGCATTCTAAAAATTGACTTGACTTGAGTTACACACATTCAAAGAATGAGTGAAAAATTCTTGAAAAATTACATAGGACCACCACCCGGTGTAGAGCGGTGATTATAAGACCTCCGCCCGGTCTGCGAAGTGGTTAAAAAACCACCACCCATGTAGGGTGGTGGTTTTGACACTAAAATCCAAAAAAGGAAAATGAAGCAAAAAGCTGGGGAAATCATGCGGGTGTTAAGTAGGACACAATAGGCTATAAATATAAACTATAAGTAGGTTTTAGGAGCTCGAAAAAACTTCGAAAGGACATGAATCATCATTGGGGACCTTTTATAACCATTTTTGACAATGTAGCACATAAAAATTTGGGTGGGTACATATATCCCCATCGAAGAAATGATTCATCCATGAAGATGCATAAAACATAGAGTCCAAGTATGGCATTCCTAAAATGGGGAGTTACAATCTATACCTCACATACCCATGTGCCAAAAAAAAATTCGTCCAAGCTCTCGCTACTTGCAAGCTGAAAGAAAAATCAAGTGCAGATAGAAAAAATATCAAAAAATAAATGCTAAATCAAAATGACAAGAGGAATTACCATTTTAATGGGGATAATAATATACCTTCACTAACACTCTTGCCATGTGGTCACATACACTCAAAATGAGGTTAAAAAAAACATATATATATATATATATATATACATATATATATGCATAAATATACATATATATATACACAAATATATATATAACAAAACAATTCATTTTCTAATTCATTTGCACATATCCTATTGGCGATTTTTGAGATTTGGTCCCACGGTGGCCATTTCAAAAAAGAGTACAACCAAAATGACCATTATGATGAGGTGAGATGGATCCATGGTCGAGGAGTCCATCCACACGAGAAAAAAGGTTAGCTTTTCTCAGTTATTTTTTTAAAAACCTAAAATGTAAATAGTGGAAAATCAAATCCTGGGGGAGATTTTAAAAATTATTGTCCTAGAATGGTCCCTAAGTGGGGTGTTGGACCCTAAAATATTAGCTAAGTAACCAAGAGGCACATGTACGTAGGAATTATGAGAAGAATGGAACTGCGGGGAAAGAGCACATGCCAAAGGGGTTTTGAAGGGTTTAGGAGAAACTAGGGTGCGTGTGGGAGGCGAACACGAGTTTAAAGGACTTAGCCATATTTTACATCATGGAGTAACTTGAGTAAAAACGTGAGGACCCAACTAGTCATGATAAGTAATAATAAGGTGCCAGCCTAGAGAATTGGAGGTCAATAAAATGATATTCCATGTAGGGAATATTCCTAGAAGACATCATTAGATAGAGTAGAGGGTTTGCAAAGGGATAACAATTCACCTATGAAGGACCACATCGACACTTGGCACATGATACGCATTTGGAGAAGGTATGACCATGAGTATTGATCTTATATAAAGGAATGCTCGGGTAAGAGACAGACACATATGAGAGATAGACACAAAAAGAGGAGAGGATATACACAAACATGGAGAGATAGAGAGAGATAGAAGTCCATTGAGTAATGAAGTGTGTAATAATGCTATGTTATAGAGTACTCTATACTATAGGGTTGTAAGGGATGCCATAAGCATATGTATGGGCATTGGGATCTCTAACAAGGGTTAACATGGAAATAATATAGTTAGGATTTCATATCGAAAGGTTTGTAGGAGACAAGTCTCTTTCATTTAATATGTATGTTCCGAGTTGACCCTTTTGATTATAATGTGGCTACCATAAGTCTTTTAAATAAATAAATAAATATATATATGGGTTTTTTTTACGTATAATTTTTTATGGGTGTAAACCCTCATGTTATGTGACTATCATGGCTTATATATGGGTTATTGTGCTTCTTATAGTGTTATTTATCTTGTATGATGCATTAATGTGTAGATTTGTTATTTTCACCTTCTACCTTTTTAAGTAGGTGAATGTACTTCTTTTTCTATACATAATCCTCCATTAATGGTAGAACATTCTCACAAATCTGACATAAAAGAAGGAATCGATGCCTATATGTGCCTCAGGTGAGTGCCCAATGCCCATTGGGTGATAGGTCAGCATGTTTGGGTTTAGAAAGAAGTATTAAGGGTAAATAAATGATTACATATCAGTTCCATTGTTGGTACCTCTTTTCAAAGATATTGTGAGAATAATGCATGATGATAGATCACTTGACGTCAAAAATGTCGAGGCATTAATTAAAATCATGGAGGATGATTTTTCTTAGAAATTTAGTACTAGAATTGAGTTTGATACACATAAATGGGTAGAAGAACATCTATATCATGAGCTATATGAGACCTTCTTTTGTTTTCTTCCAGTGGATTTCTATGAATGGCTCTCATCATATACATCTAGATCAATCGGTACTATAGACCTCACATATAGACCCAAGAAGAGTATAAAAGGCTACATGATGTTGATCTGACTTGGAAACGTGTTAGTGATCATTGGTGGAGTAGAGTGTTGATGAGTTACACCTTGGAGTACATGATTTCTATGTATTTGAGTCCATAGATTTCTAGGTTTGAGTTCTTGAGGGAGCCAAGAGGATCATTCTTGTGTGTTATCCCTTTAGCTATAAAGATCCTGATCATTACTATAGTCATTTATTTATCCTTAATACTATTGTTAGAGTAGGTATTTACCTTAGCTCGTGTTCACCTAGGTACTTTATTTACCTTTATTGTATTTATCCTCACCCACTTATGTGTGTGGATATTTCTTTTATCTTATTGAGATATTAGGAGATATTATTTAGTTGTTAGGTATAGTTCTTTCCTTGATCTATGGTATTGACTAGATCCTTGATGTCTAGTTCTCTCCTAAATCTATGGTCTTGACTAGTTCTTTGATGACTAGTTATTTCCTTGATTCATGGCTTGATCTACGACCTTGACTGGTTCTTAGATTATTATTCCTTGCCTATTTTAGCAAGGATCATTCTCAATGTATTGAATTTGGGTTCCATAATAATATATGATATTGCTACTCATTTTTTGCAAAGGTTTTATGTAAAGCTATTCGGTGAATTACTTTCATCTTATTGATCATGGTGTTTGACACCATTAAAATCCTTAGCACTTGGTCATATGGTATGGTCATATAAGGGCTTAAAGCTTGTGATTCCTACTAGTAGGTGCTTAACTTCATCCCCTTTAATTTTATGTGTGGTGAAGGAAACAACAATTTATTTTGTTTTAGTGGAAACTATAATAAATAATGAGCAAAATATTAAAAAGCTTGTAACTTTTGATCAAGAACTTGGTTTTAAGTGCCATTTTTTTCTAAAAGTGCTTCTTTTTCATGCTCTTTTCATTAGAAATATTTATTTTGAGACTTGCACTATAATTATCAAGTGCCAAATATGGAGGAGTGTTGTAATCAATTGTGGAGGCAATTTTTGGTGAGCGACGTCTAAATGTTAGGAGTTGTAGTTTGTACCTATCATTGATTCTGAGAATGATATGCTTTTCTCTAAAGTATGTGGACTTCAAGAGGATATTGTAAAATTTGTGGAAGAAAATACATCACTCAAGAAGTGAAATTCTCTTATACAATCACTCATTCATGATAAGGAATAATACACTCCCTGCAGAACAAACTTGCTAGCCTACAACATCACCATCATATTGTCGACAACCACAACCATCCTCCTAGTCCACTTGCAGCTATTGCTCCTGAACCCACTAACATTGATATGTTAATATTTTATTTAGTTCCTGCTCTTGATGCTCATACACCTATGAAGCTTCTTACTACATGCTCTTCCACATCTGTGCCTATTACAATACCACATGTTGTGTATCCTATTTCTGCTTTCGATTGCATAGATTTTTGAGAATCATACTACTGCATTCAGTTCTCACATGCTCTGTTCTATGGATCTCACTAGCGGAGTCATTGGCAGACATTCACAAGGTATTGTTTCCTCTATTCCACATGTTAAGTGGAATTCTCATCATGACATTGGTTTTCAAGAAAATACTTCATTGGGATCACACATTGACATAGCTCCTTTATTTGTTTTCTCGACTCTTTCGAGGATCTGAGCAACACATGAGTTCTACATCTTCACTTAGGCTTGAGAAACCTGAGATTTCAGTTGTCAGACATGATCAGCCTGACACACATTCTGATGTTCTTTTACATGCACCAAGTCATATGCAGGCATCTTCTTCATCCATCCGTGTTGATTTGGGGTGGATATCTGATCACTCATGGAGGCAACACTCTACTGAGGCATGGCTTCTCCACCATTCAGCCTCTTGCTCCACTTTCTATACCTTCTGCATTGTGATGCTTCTTGTTTTGAGCATTTTTCTTTAGCATGTGTAGTGTATCTCTCTTGTTTGTTGAGAGATTTTGTATCTGTATTTTTGACACTTTTGGCATGTTGACAGTATCTCTTGTGGGGGATCTATTATGGTGAATTCCAGTGTTATTTTGTCAGTGTTCGAGTAGTTGATTTTGGGCAACTCATACAGATTTTTAGCATCACTCCACCTATTCAGCAATATGGAAGGGTGTGGTGCTGATCCTGTTTCTTCAGGTTTCGTGTCCTTACCTTATTACCTTGGCTTTTCTTGGATCACGACACCCTATATTTTGTGTCCTTGCCTTGTTGCTTTGGTTTTTGTTCTTGTATTGTGGCACACCTATTTGTGTTGATCAAATTATGTTTGGTGTTTTTTTACACTTTCGACATCACTCCGTTGATAGTCTCCTTGTATGGAGCTATTGCGGTGAAACCCAAGGTGTCGAGCTTTTTTCGAGTTTTGTGATCAAGAAATGGATTTAGACCACAGTGCACACCAAAACTCTTTAGAATTGTATGATTTTTTTGAGCCGATCTTCTTGGGATGCCTTGGAGTAGGTTTTTACTCTCTTTACTTTGTTGTTACTAGTTTTCGGTACCTTGCACGGTGACCTTTTTTCCCGGTTATTGTACATGAGCACCTCATTAGGCCTAGTTACTTGGACTCATACTGTGGACCTACCACATCTATTTTTTCCCCTAGTTTCACTTGAGGGGGGTGTGTTAGAGTAGGCATTTACTTTAGCTCATGTTCACCTAGGTACTTTATTTACCTTTATTGTATTTATCCTAACCCACTTATGTGTGTGTATATTTATTTTATCTTATTTAGATATTAGGAGATATTATCTAGATGTTCGGTATAGTTCTTTCCTTGATGTATGGTATTGACTAGATCCTTGATGTCTAGTTCTCTCCTAAATATACGGTCTTGACTAGTTCTTTGATGACTAGTTATTTCCTTGATTCATGACTTGATCTACGACCTTGGTGGTTCTTCGATTGTTATTCCTTGCCTATTTAAGCAAGGCCCATTCTCAATGTATTGCATTTGAGTTCCATAATAATATATGATATTTCTATTCATTTGTTTGCAAAGGTTTTATGTAAAGCTATTCTAGAAAATTTCTTTCATCTTATTGATCATGGTGTTTGATTAGCATTTGTGTTCTTGGCTTGGTATGATCTGGTTATTGTTCCTTTTAACTATTTTCTAACCCCAAGCATGCTAGCATATTACCTAATAGGAATTGGATGATTTTCGAGGAATACGTAGGCACCTTGAGCCCCTCCTTTATGTGATCTTTGTGAGAAGGTTTTGCCATTAATAAAGGATTATTTGTATAAACATAAGTACGTTTACTTACTTGAAAAGGTAGAAGATGAAACTAATAGATCTATCTATTAATGCATCACGAAGCTAAGTAACATTGTAAAAGTCTAATAAACTAGATCTGAGCCATGAAAATTCATATAACATGAGGTTTTACACCCATAAACAAGTTATAAAAAACAAACCCACATATATATATTGATTTAAAGGAGTTCTGTTAGCCACTTTACAATCAAAAGGGTCATCTCAGACCATAAATGATAAATGATAGAGACTTAACTCCTGTAAGCTTCTCTGATATAAGATCCTAACTATAATTTTCCCATTTTAACCCTTATTACAGATCCCACTTCCATATATAGGCTTATGAAATCCCTTACAACCCTTTAGCACTAAGTTCTATAAACCCTAGTATTATTGTAACACTTCGTTACTCTCTTTCTCATTCTCTATGTATTTTCTTTATGTTTGTCTCTATCTTCTATATATCTCTATTTCTCTATGTCTCTAGCAGTAGTATTACTTTATATAAGATCGACACCCACCTTGATTCCTTCTCTAAGTGAATATTACATGCTAAGTGTCGATGTGGTCCTTCATTGGTGAATTTTTATCCCTTTGCAAACCCTCCTCTCTCTATAAAGATGTCTTCTCGGGAATAATCCCCTACAAGGAATATCCTTTTCGGACCTCCAAGGTTCCAGGATGGCACCTTATCCACTCATCACACCTACTTGGGTCCTCACGCTTTTCGTCAAGTGCCCCTAGAATGATAAATATGGCTAAGTCATTTAAACTCATGTTCTATCTTCCACGTGTGCCCTGGTTTAACTTAAACCCTTCTTAAATGCCTTTGTCCTATGTGCTTTCCCTTGAGCTCCCTTATTCTTACTTGTACTACAAGAGAACCCTTTGGTACTTGGCCAATATTTACGGGCCTAACATCACCACACACTAATCATGTTATCCATCCTTGGAAACATCCTACTTCTTCAAAGAATAAAGAATAGTGGAATCGGGATAATCGAATAAAGAATGAAAAAAAAAAGAATCTACTACTGCTTTGTAGGATGAGTGGGAATTAATTCTTCATTATCTCCTCAATATTTTATGAGGCATCTACCTCACCCTATGCCCTCTTGAATTAGGTCACTTACTAGAGTGCTCACCTCATTAAAACTAAATTTTTCACTATTAGCATTCACTGTATCTACAATTCCTTCTAGTTTCTTGCTAAGATCATCCAATGCATCTATTCTACAAGTGACCTAGGGATATATCTCCTTAAGCTGATTCTTAATTGAACCCCTCAAGGTTTTGATTCATTCTAAATTTTCTCAAGATCGGTTAGGATCTTATCATGATCAATCTGTTGCATTTTATTTTGTATTAAAATTCCTTTAGATCCACCTCATGTGTAATAACCAATACGGTGCATTACCCTGTCTTTATGAGCACAATTTTCAGAAATAGCCTTAGCCATTTACGCGACGGTCTTTACAATGAAAGCGACTTAGAATACCAATTAACTATCTCCCCAATATCCATTTTTCTTCCTCTTCTATTGATTCCAATGCGAGTGGCCACCTCTCCATAGTGAGGATGCGGGTCAAGTCTTCCAAACATTGCATAGTTGACTCATATTTTTTCTCATGAAAGGCCAAGTCTAGGTGATTCAATATTATGGAATATAACATAATCTCTATTTTATTATGGATCTCACGTACCTTTACCTTTTCCCCCCTTAATTCACACCTTAATTATGTGTTGATCAGCTCCTCCTACTTTAACTCCCTATATTTTTCAAATATCTCTTCATTTTCTCTTCAAGCTCTTCCTCCAAGACCCTTATTCTATCATTTCTTTCAAAGAGCCTCACCTCAACTTCTACCGATACTTTGTTTAGTGCATTGCAAAATTTCTCATCAGATAGTTTTTAGGAATTCACCAAAGGGTTTACTCCCATTTTCATTTTGTATCTTTATCAATGCCTCATAGTTGACCTTGAATTCGGGATCATCAACATGGGATTTAAAATCCCAAGACAACATCTTCCTCATGCATGGGTATGTACCCTCTTCATTGAAAGAAGACCATGTAAGGATTTGGTTTGAAGGCATGGTACTTTGGAAATGCACATGTTGTACTTTGTTTGGATCATTAACGTAATTCATTTCTTGTTCTTTCGTCACAACCATACCATTTCCACCTATACATTCTACCTTTGGGAAGCTTACTTCTTGAGTGGGATATTTTCCCATGCTTCTATAGTCCTTTCCCAAACTTTCACTTTCCTCTATATCCTTTATTATTTCTTCGGTGTTGCACTCCACCTCTTGATCCACCAAGTCCTTTATAATTATTGTTACCTACATCTTTATGACATCTTGTATCTACTCCTTAGTTAGGATTAGAGTATTCTGATCCTTCATGTTAACTTCTTCACTTCCTCCCTTGTCGTGAGTGCCTCCTTTTATTTCCCTCCTCCTCTGAATCTTGTACATCATACTCATGATGGTTCTGAACCTCATCATTCTCTTCATCATCCTTATTGCCCTTGTTGGCATCCACGCTCTTTGTTTCTTCTAAGTCCTCCTTTTTGTCACTCTTTTCTTCTTCCTAACTGGTGATTCCAATATAGGAGACTCTTCTTTTTCTTCTTCCCTAGGTGACTCCTTTCTCACTAGTGATTCTTCTTCGAAGGAGGCTTCACTTTCTCTTACGTATCTTCCTCATGTGTCTTTTCTTTCTCTTATGCGGGGAATTTTTCCTCCATGCATAGGTGCTTCATTTTTGCCCGAATCTATACTTGGTGGATTTTTCTACGGGGCCTCCTCTCTCTCCATTTTCCTTGGTAAAGCCTTCTTCCTTATGGTGGGGTATTCTGGGATAGAGACATAATTTTAAATGTAAGCACCCTTCTCATATGTAGGTCTTATGTGTAAGTATACTCTTGTTGTGGTCCTCCAAGAAATAGGTTATGTCACTAGCTTCAACATAAGTTCGTAATGGGAGACATACAAATCCACATAGGCATGATTTTTGGATATATCAATGTTTTGCACATCTTGTAGCAATCCTAGTCTACCATGATGAGGTCAAACCTTAGATTCTTTGACTCTTTGAATCGATTGACCCCGGCCTAGAAGTATTGTGCTATGGAGGAGAATGGAAATTTACACTAGGGACCCTTAGCGCCATTTTCTAGAGTAAACCTATAAATAATAAAATGTTGGCACATGGAAAATTCATCCTCACTTTATAATAAAATAGGTAATTGTTTGGGTATTCTCCACTCAGCGTCGAATGCGTCACGCATCTACTTATACCATTTTTATAGGTGTGCCTTATGGGCAGCCGTCATGGTTTCACAAGTGTATTTCTCAAATATTTTGGTGGGGAAGGGTTCTCATCTGGGTACTCCCACAAAAATTTATTTGGCCCATCTGGGCACTCTAATCTATGAAAAGTCAATTATAAGGAAGACATTACCAAACATAATCTTTTCTCCATCGTGCACGAAATTGATGATTTCTTCTGCTATGAAATCTAATAGGTTATAGATGGTCCCCTCCAAGATATTATGGAAAACATTCAACCAAGACTTGTTGATTTGTGTCCATCTCTCCTCCCCATTTAGCTTTGTGACCAAGCACGAGCCTATCCTAATTACCAAGTAAGAAATCATACGAGATGTTGAATTATCTATTAGTGTAAATCAGCAGAACCCCTCGATGTCTTCTTATATTTCTAGTTTGATAATGGACATCCAGTGTGATTGCACAACATTGAATCTTTTCCCCAAGTGTGGGACCTGTAAAACTAGGAAAAGACCCTCTAGATTAAAGGTTAGTTCTTAACTCCTTAGATCAGGTGTATGCATGAACTTTGTAGAGGTTTAATACTAGATCCTACTCTAAATTCCAAGGAGACAGAGATAAAATATGTAGAAGAAATAAAACTAAGTAAAGCGGTGATACACCAAGGAGTGGTGAACATATGCTTTGCAATATGTACATGAGATCATGAGAAATTAAACACAAAATTTTCATAGATTGCTTGAATGTAATGAGAGATCAAAAGACAATGATAAAACATGAAAGGATTGAAAAAATCAATCACAGAACATACATTATCATTCCCAAGTTCAATACAATGCATTACAATGGCCAAGAGGAAAAACATGCAATATGGTCTATATGAGAGGTATGGAACTCTACAAATCCACCTATTGAGGAAGAAAAGAGAGCTTACAGAGAAAAATATGTCCAACCTTTTACAAAATGAGCCAAATCTGGCTTTTAATGGTCAAGCAGAAAGAGAAAAAGCAAAAAAACACGGGAAAAATGGATTTATGAATTCAACCACAAACCGATTCCTCAAATTTTTCCTATAGAGTGATGGGCTTCATGGATGAACCCATACTTAGAATTACATTGTTCTATAGATAAAAAAATGACCATACTTCATTAAATTTGGTGGTTGAATGTCAATTCTACATTTTTTCCATGCCAGGGACGTTTCTTTAATTTTCTCCCAAAATTATCCATCAAAATATAAAATTGAACCCTCCATCATGTAGATAATTTCACCAGCTTTCCAATGACACCAAGAACATGAAAATATGAGCTCTGGATCAAAATTTATGCCCTTATGAAGATTTAGGGAAAAAAAGGGCCAAAAATGGGTTGGCAGGATGAAAGTTTAAAATTTTCCCCTTTTTGAAATTTGGAAAAATTTCGACAAAAATCTCTACCCCCTACTACTCTGATGCCACGTGGCACATCTTGACTGGATGTGGGCTCGATATGATCATTTTACGCCTTTTTGAGATTTCTGAAAATTTTCCTTTGTCGCTCCACTCGTGCCGGTCCAATGGCACATGGCGCCTTTCCATTTACTCACGGGATGTGATTCCAATTTTCCATTGACTCTGACCATTTGCCTAAATAGGATACATGGCACCTTTCCATTTACTTGGGCCTAAACCAACTCTTTTCCCTCTGGGGACCAACCTTAAGATTTTTTCCAGCTACATGGACACGTGGCATGCTCTAGTTAGCGTGGGCCATCAAGGGTGGAGTTTTATTGCGCCATTTGCCACACTTTGGCAAAATGGAAAAATTCCCCTCATGCCTCTGCCTTGCACTAGTCTATGGACACATGGCATCTCCTTATTGGCTGGCAGGCCTTCGGGCCAAGATTTCCCTTTGTGCCAACCTTGGAAATTTTTCCAACTTCTCCCCATCGATTCGACCTCCGATGGCCCCCTAGACATGTGTCACCTTCCCATTGGCTAGCGAACCTTCGGGCCAAATTTTTTTGTTATGTGCCCCAACCAAACCTTGGTGAAAATTTCAAATTTACCTCCGCTCCCACCATTCCTCCTCCACATGGCACATTCTGATTGGTTCACAGACCTCCATAGGGAAACTTTTTCCCCAAAACTCTGCCAAGCCATAACTTGCAAAATACAAGGAGTTAGAAGGAAAACTTTACCTTTCTAGAAAGCTGAGAAGATTCTCTATCCAATGAAATCATTTCTAGAAAATTTTGAGTGCCTAAAAAGTAAAAAAATTCAACTGAGGCACAAGGAAGGAAGAAATGAAAGGAAGTTATCCAAAAATGAGCAAGGGGCTTATTTTGGACAACAATTTTGGCGACTCGAGAGGGTCATCTACTGCTTTGGATGAAGTTACCATTTGCTGAAGCAATCCATTGGGCATGGATTCATCAAATTAACTACTTGGTGCTCTCAACTCATTAGAAAATTTTCAAGAAGGAAAATGTGAGAGTAGAACATCACTTGATCTAGAACATGGCCTACAAAAATGCATCCTTGGGACAACAAATCTGTGTCAAAGAACTTAGGGAAATAGAAATCTAAGCTACAACAAAACAATGTGCACAAGCACTTGGAGGAATGAAAATCTAAGCTAATATGTACAAGGTAGAGAGTTTTCCTTCTACTAGTAATGCTTTAGATGGATTCCATTAACTGGAATCTATAGTTCTTCACCATCCAATGTAGACGGTTTGAAGGCATTGTTGTTCTTCCATTTTGTGACCATATAAGGGCCACTCTAAATGGCATCAAACTTTGAATGCCTTCCTAGATTTTCTCGGTCTGCATCCCATTTCAACACTAAATCTCTAACTTGGAAGGTTCTATCCTTGGCTTTCCTATCAAAGGTCCTCTTGACCAAGGCTTGGTCCTTCTCCATTATTTGGGCTGCATGCTCTCTGATTTCTTGGAGCTCCATCAATTCTGCATATCTAACCTCCATGGGTTCAAAATCCAACAACTCTAATTGTTTCATGAGTTCCAATGTTGGCAAATCAAGTGACATGGGAAAGATTACCTCTCTTCCATAAACAAGTCTGAATGGAGAGTTACCTGTGGATCTCTTAGGAGTTATCCTATCAGTCCACAAGGCTGATTTCAATTTGATGTGCCAAGTCCTCTGATTTTCATCAAGAGTCCTCTTGATGATATTTAACAAGTTCTTGTTGGTAGACTCATCTTGGTCATTACCTTGAGGGTAATAATTTGATGAAGTGCCAAGATAAATCCCATTTTTAACAACCCATTTAGTTACCTTTGATCCTATGAATGCCAAAGTGTTATATGATATTATAGTGGCAGGTATACCAAATTTGGTTACTATCCCTAATAGAAGTCTAGAATGCTAGATTAATTTGTTTCTTTAAGTCCCACTACCTCAGTCCATTTTGTGAAGCAATCATTAACATTAGAATCCACTTGTTTCCTTGGCTTGATTTTGGGTTAATGAATCCAATGAAGTCCAAACCCCATTGCATGAATGACTAGTCAACTGAAATTGGGTGCAATGGAAGGGTAGCTAATCCCTCCTTTCCTATGAAGAATGTGCAATTTTTGCACCTCTTGATCCATGCATAAGAATCACCAAAAACCTTGGGCCAATAATAGCCAACCTTCATAATTTTGAGGGCTATCACTCTTGGAGAAAAGTGGCCCCCAGCTGATCCCCCATGGAACTCTTCTAGCATTCTAATAATTTGGTTTGTCCCAATGCATCTCAGAAGCACTCCATTTACATCCTTCTTGAATAAAACACGATCAACAATGCATATGGGAAAGCATGCGATCAAGTGTATCCTCTTGGTTTTGTTCATCTCTGGAGGAAATATGCCTATTTGTAGGAAGTGTATTATTTCTCGAGGTCTAGCAAGGAGTGAGGACACTATCATTCTCTTGTTGAACACCTCTTTGTTCTTGGTTGTCTTGCAATGCCAAAACAACATCCTTCTCATTACTTGATTCCATTTATTTACTCAAGACTAGATATTCACATAATCCCTTTCCTCGGACCATCTTGGTGACTTTGATCTCAATGTCATACTCCATGACATGAGTAATCCACCCTACATGTTTTTCATTTAGGTATTTATTGAGGATTAATTCCTTAACTCACACATGAGAAACCAGTAGTTGAACCTTATTATTTGAAACTAGATGCTTAAATTTCTTCAAGATCCTAATCACTGAAATATCATGCCTCTTAATAAAATAATATCTCACCTCATAGTCCTCAGGCTTTGACTAAAGAAGGCAATTGGCTGCTCTACATTTTATTTGTTCTATTGTACTCAAATTGTAGAGATTGTATCATCACCTTCAATTGCATAAAGGATAAAATCCTTGGAGAAATCTTGGTTAATGAGAGTTGGAGCTTGTGAGATATCCTCTTTGATTGCCTCAAAACTTTCCTTACCTTCAGCTGTCCATTTGAAATTCATGTCTTTCTTCAACATTATGGTTATTGGCTTGAAAAAGGCTACAAAATATGGAACAAACCTCCGAACAAAATTGATTCTTCCTACAAAATTTTGAAGGGCCTTCTTATGACTTGGTAATGGCATTGATTTTATTGCTCCAACCCTCTCTAGATCAATTGCGAATCCTTTTTGGAAACAATGTGGCCTTGGAGCTTTCCCTCATGAGCTAGGAAAATACATTTCTTGGGGTTCAAGGATACCCCAAATCTTCTACATCTTTGGAAAACTTGTCTCAAATGAAAGATATGATCTACTGCACTTTTAGAAAATACATTAATATCATCTAGATATATCAACACCATTTTGTTGATCAATCCCTTGAACGCCATATCCATTTCCCTTTGAAAGGTAGCTCCAAAGTTGGATAGTATATGCATAAGTTCCCCATTTGGTTGTGAAGGAAGTCTTGAACTGATCATCCTCCTTTACCATGATCTGATTATACCCTGAATAACCATCTAGCAATGAAAATCTCTCGAGCCAGCAACAACTTGCAAAATCTGCTCCATAGTGGGAAGTGGGTAATGATCTTTGAGGGATTCTCTATTCAAATCTCTAAAGTCTACACACAATATGATTTCTCCACTCTTCTTTCTAACTGGAACCAAGTTTTACCCGACTATAATGCTTGATGGGAAAAATGATACGTGCCTCTATTAAATTATTCAATTCTTTTTTCATGATAGGCTCCATGTGTGGGTTGACTGGCCTTTTTTTTTGCCTGATTGGCTTAACACTTGGATCCAATTCAATTGTATGTTGAGCTAGCTTGGGATTGAAACCTCTCAAGTCTTCATAGCTCTAAGAAAATACATCTGGGAACTCTTGGCAAAGTTTCCTAAACTCATACCTTTCTTGCTTGGTTTCCACTTTACCAATTTGAAGTTATTTTCCTTATCCCCTTTGAGATGGGCACAAAATCTTCTCCCTTGACTTCGATGTTTTCTTTCTCTTTCCTAAATTGATCGTTAGGATTAAAATGGACTCCAAAGTGACAAGTCCTTTTGGTAGTTTGTTTGTTCTCGGTTATACCACTTGATCACCATCTTGTTGTTCTAACTTTTCTGATTTTTGGTGAGAACTCAGCTTCTTGCAATAAATTGATGATTTGTTAGTCACTTTCAAACACTTGCCAAATTACATTATTATCTGGCACAGATGGCCTCACAATAACATGAATGATTGGCTACACTTTTTCTTCCTTGATACTTTCCACAACATCAAAGGCTGTCCCAACTGCTGCAAGTCTATCAACAACTTGGTTTTCTTTCCCTAGGGATGGAATTGATGCCAAATCTTTCAAAATCCTCAATGAGGTCCCAAACCCTATTCTTATAACACTTGAGTAGGTCATTTTTGGCAGCATGCTTCCCTTTAACTTGATTAACAATCAGCTCACTATCACCAAAGACTTGTAAGTTTTGACACCTCTTTTCCTTGACCAATGCAATCCTTGTATCAAAGCTTCATATTCAACAGTGTTGTTAGAATATGCAAACTAAAATCTAAAAGCTAAATAATATTTGATGCCTTGAGGTGAAACAAGCATAGATCCCCCACCTGCACCTTGTCTACTTCTTGATCCATCAAAAATAGCTGCCATACCTCATTGTCATCCTTATGGTCTAGCTTGGTGATGCTAGGAATAGGTTGATTTTCTTCATGCATGCAATAAAATCCTAGTTTAGATTCCTCTATTTCTGGTAGGGATCAAAATCATGCACCTTTCTGTCCCATTCATCAAGAGTCAAAATCGGGATGCTTCAAGTTGGTGTCAGCTTCATCCATGCTTGGATAATCCTCTTGATCAAATGCTGAATAGTTGGCATTGATTTGGCTTGGAGTATGAGGCTCAATGTGAAATTTTGCAATAGGTTTAGACCTGATTGTGGCCTTAGTTCCATATCTTGTTCTAAACAACATATGTGACCAATTAGCAGATAAATAGCCTCAATTCTAGCTGTGAAATCTCTTGACAAACATAGGGTAAAAAGTGGTGGTAAATCTATCATTGAGACATCTTACAAAACAGTGACATTGGGGCATGCATGAAAATTAAGGCTCAAATTTTTAATTACTCCCACTGTCATTACTATTGTCCCATCTAGTTACACCACTTCTTTAGATATGATTTCATATTCGAGACCCAGCTGATTAGCTATTTGCTTGGGCATTACAAAACTACTTGCCCCAGAGTAAATCATACAATTGTGTCCTAGTTTATCCCCAATGATCAATGAAACATAGAATGGAGGGGGCTTCAAAACTTTACCTCATTTTCCTCCAAGCTTCCCCTCAGGTTGAGCAGAATTTGTGAGTACCTTCTCTTGCATATGAGCTGGCTGATTTGGAGCTGACCAATTCTTCATGGAAGCTTGTAGTAGATCCCTTTGGCCTGGGATGGATAGTGATTCCCACATAGATATATTCACATTTGTTTTCTTCATTTGTTCAATGATGCTAAATGGGGATGAAACATCTCTTTGTTTCCCCTAGCCTACACACTCTTTTCTTGTACATGGGCTACAACAAGTTGGTATTTTAGGTGGTCTAGAAGGTGGCTTGGGCTGTCCTTACATGTTTAGAACTGCATTTTGCTTGCCAACACCTTGGGGAGTGATGGAATGTTGTGGATCACCTGGAGCCAATGACTGCCCTTCACCAATATTCCTCTTCTTTGACCTTGTGTTAGCTGCTACATTATGAGAAATTACTTGATTCATACCACAAAAATCCTCAGCTTGCCAATTCACAAGTGTAGTCTCATTTGGAGTTGTATTTTGCTGGGATGTTCCTTGTTGTTGGTTTGTTTCTTGGCTCACCTCACCCTCTACACTAGTTGTTGTCACCATCAAGGCTTGGTTCAAAGCACCATTGAAGCACATAGATTGGTTGTGAGGTTCATTGCATGGGAAACACCACTCATACTCTTGAGCTATATTATTTTTCACTGGCACTAAGGCTTTAGAGGTAGATGCAACATTGGGATTATAGGGCTGAAATGGTCTATTGGTAGGAGGCCTTACTTGATTTTGATTTGCAGCTAGATTGGGTGGCCTATTAGGCTGATATGGTTTCCTATTAGGCTGAGCTTGAGACTAATAAGAAGGTCTAAAACTTTGGGCATGCTGCCTCTTGAGTGTGACCAGCTCATTGCCTAAAATTTTAATTGTTTAATGACTTCTTGAAGTTCATTTGAGGCACTAGAGGATGAAGTAGAAGTTTCATTTGAACTTTGATTTATAGGAGTGGGAATAGGAGCTAAAGTAGGTGCTTGACTAGTGCTTGGCATTTCCTATTTTGGATAAAAGGGCATGGGAGGCCTAGGATCTAGCTTACCGGCTTGAATCAGACAATTTTCAGCTCTAATGGAAATGTTATAAGTTGCAGGTATAGTTATACCTCCCATGGATTGAATTAACATAGATATATCAGAATTTAAAGCTTTGAGATAGTATAGAAAAGAACCTTCACCTATTGGCCTTACTGACACTGGGATTCTATCCCATGTTCTGTGAAATCTAAAGTTGAAGTCTGTTAGCTGCTCATTGGGAGATCTCTTGATAGTTGTCAATTGTTCTAGTAGAGACAAATTATCTCCCTTTTCTCCAAATTGTTTATGGAGAGCTATGCACAACTGGTTCCAATTTTGGATAGAGCCTGCCCTAAGGCTCCTGAAACATTGAAAGGATTTCCCTTTGAATGAATATTCCATCTATTTGATAGCAATTTGCATCTCAACAATCTCATGGATTGCATAAACATTAGCAATGTCTTTAACATGGTCACCAGGAGTGGTATGATTTTCTCTAGTGAAATATGGAATGTTCTTCAATGCTGCAACTAGAACTGGATTTTGTGCATTGAGAGAAAGTGGGCTGCTACCAGTGAAGTTGACATAAGGGTTGTGTTGTGCCATTCTGATTGGCCTAAGAACCCTTGTTGATTGGGTGAAAGGTCTACCAGGTGGAGGAGTTGATAGAGTCTGTTTGGTGGAGATGGAGACCTTTGAATTATTCTTCCCCTCTGCCTTCTTCCTAGGGATAGCTATAGATACTCAAAAACCCTTCTTCTCTAGCCCTTGACCTTGTGTGGATCCTTCTCATGAATTTTTAGACTTGGAAAGCTAAAAATAGTTGATTTTTCGATTCACCAAATATGCAAATTAGGTCTCTTTTCAAGAAAGAAATTACAACAGAAGCACATAAACTTTGTTGCAATGAAGATGAAGACCTCTAAGGTCCCACCAAGCATGCCAAAACTGTTAGTGTAAATCAGCAACACCCTCTGGATGTCTTCTCATATTTCTAGTTTGATAATGGACATCTAGTGTGATTGCACAACATTGAATATTTTCCCCAAGTGTGGGACTTGCAAAACTAGGAAAAGACCCTCTAGATTAAAGGTTGGTTCCTTCACTCCTCTAATCAGGTGTATGCATGAACTTTGCAGAGGTTTAATACTAGATCCTACTCTAAATTCCAAGGAGACAACAATAAAAGATGCAGAAGAAATAAAACTAAGTAAAATTGGTCATACACCAAGGGAGTGGTGAACATCTACTTTGTAAGATTTACACAGATCATAAGAAATACAACACAAAATATACATAGATTGCTAGAATGTAATGATAGATTAGAAGATAATGATAAACACATGAAAGGATTGTAAAAATCAATCACGGACCATACATTATCATTCCTAAGTTCAATACTGATGCATTACAATGGCCAAGAGGCAAAACACACGATGTAGTCTATATGAGAGGTATGGAACTCTACAAATGCACTTGTTAAGGAAGAAAAGAGATATTGTAGAGAAATTTATGTCTAACCTTTTACAAAATGAGCCAAATCTAGCTTTTAATGGTCAAGTAAAAAGAGAGAAAGCAAAAAAATATGGGCAAAATGGATTTATGAATTCAACCACCAACTAGATTCCTCAAATTTCACATGCGAGTGATGGGATTCATGGAAGAACCCATACTTAGAAGTACATTGTTCTGCAGATAAAAAAAATGACCATAATTCATTAAATTTGGTGGTTGAATGTCAATTCTACGTTTTTTCACGTGCAGGGATGTTTCTTCAATTTTCTCCCAAAATTCTCTATCAAAATACAAAATTGAACCCTCCATCGTGTAGAGAATTTCACCAGCTTTCCAATGACACCAAGAACGTGAAAATATGAGCTTTGGATCAAAATTTATGCCCTTCTAAAGATTTAGGGAAAAAAGGGCCAAAAATGGGTTGGCGGGATGAAAGTTTAAAATTTTCCCCTTTTTGAAATTTGGGAAAATTTCCCCAAAAATCTCCACCCCCCACCACTCCGATGCCACGTGGCACATCTTGATTGGATGTGGGCTCCATATGATCATTTTACACCTTTTTGAGATTTTGGAAAAATTTCCTTTGTCACTCCGCACCTGCCGGTCTGATGCCACGTGGCACCTTTCCATTCACTTGTGGGGCGCTTCCAATTTTCCATTGACTCTGACCATTTCCTTGAATAGGACATGTGGTACCTTTCCATTTTCTCAGGCCTGAACTAACTCTTTTCCCTCTGCGGACCCGCCTTAATATTTGTTTTGGCCACATGGACAAGTGGAATGCTCTGGTTGGCATGGGACATCGGGGTGGAGTTTTATTGTGACATTTTCCACACTTTGGAAAAATGGAGAAATTACCCTTGTGCCTCCACCTCCTCCTAGTCTATGGACACATGGCATCTCCTTATTGGCTAGTGGGCCTCGGGTGAGATTTCCTTTTGCGCTAACCTTGGAAATTTTTCCAACTTCTCCCCACTGATTCAACCTCCGATGAGCCCCCTTGGACATGTGTCTCCTTCTCATTGGCTAGTGGACCTTCGAGCCAAAATTTTCCTTTATGTGCCTCAACCAAACCTTGGTGAAAATTTCAAATTTACCTCTGCTCCTGCCATTCCTCCACCACGTTGTGCATTTTGATTGGCTTGCAAACCTCCCTAGGGAAAATTTTCCCCCAAAACTCCACCGAGCCATAACTTGAAAAATACAAGGAGTTAGGAGGAAAAATTTACCTTTATGGAAAGATGAGAAGATTCTCTATCCAATGAAACCATTTTTAGAAAATTTTGAGTGTCTGGAAAGTGAAAATTTTCAACTGAGGCACAAGGAAGGAAGGAATGAAAGGAAGTTAGCCAAAAATGAGCAAGGGGCTTATTTTTTTGGTAAGATATCATGAACTCTTCTTGTAGTCATAAGCTTCAATATTATTATTCATGGCCTCTTTATCATCTAATTCATCATCAAAATATTCTCCTTCACGAAAAGGCTGATAAACTTAGAAATTAGTTGGGGATTTATGTGCATCCTTCATCCTTGAAATAGAAGTGGTCTTTATGTATGCGTGAAATTAACCACTAGTATAGTCACTCGGGTTTTCCAAAATAGGGAAACTCATAAAGTTGTGATAATCAACCTTCTCCATCTTCACCTTTACCTCATCATTATAGATAGGCATTCCATCTGGTGTCCTCTTATCTATAGGGTGAACCAGTTCTAATGCCATCTCATTCTTTTTGGTGTGTGTTCGATGGTTAAATTCATTAATGACCATCTTTGTAACATAAGAAAACCATTATTTTATAATAAATACACCATCTAGATATTACCTCTCTACATACCATTATTCATTGAAACTGGTGGAAATGGCTTGTTTCCCCTTTCCCTTGCCCTTCTTTGGTGAAACATTTTCTTCTTTCCTTGGTGTCATTTCTTTGTTGGGTCACTAAAATTTATTCCTTTCCCCTAATCCTAGCTCTTCTCAACTCTGCAGCTCCACTCCTTTGTAAAAATCCCCTCAATCATGTGCCCTAGCTGTAGAACCCTAACTTGGAAAACCCTTATTCCATAAGACATCATAATCACCCACAGGATTCTTCCACACAACCTTCTTCGCTACGCTTTGTGTATTTCTTTTTGCACTCGGTTCGCTGATCAAAGCTGGCTATACACATAAATATTCACAATTCTTTTTCACACAAATTTTCTTCAAGGATTCCCTAGTTTGTGAGAGCTCTTTGATAACACAAATGCAAGGTAAACAATAATGCACCTTGATCTTCTACTTATAGATTTTTCTTTTTCCCATAATAAATTCCATGCCACCTACCAACATACTCTTACAATAAAGGAAACTTTTTCCTACTGCCAATGTTCAACAATTTTACCTCCACACCCAATCCTTTGTGAAAAATTATACAACCTTATGGCATGAAAACCCCTAATTGACCAAATATCCTTATGTGCACACTTTCAACATCGAAGGAAATTCTTGTCTTTATCCTAATTTTTTACATTTGCCTACCTCATTTTTCCTTTAGTTTGCACCCTTGTACATGGTTTTGTAAAGCCTTCGTAACACAAAACTCCTGATGTTCACCTTTTCCAAGCATTCTCTTCCAAACTACACACTTTTTATCCTTTGACTGGGCCATGAAACACAACTTCCAATTCTTTTCACATCACTTCACCCCATATGAAAATAGATGTGTGGTCCTTTGTGCATAGGAAACTTTTGAAATTATAAGTGGCTACCAGTTCATAATGAGAACACAACAAAAAGGAAGGGAACAAGCAATGAGAAGGGGAAACATAAAGATAGAAAAATGCATTAAAGGAAATCCTAGGCTAACTAGAAATATTGCCTTATTTATAAACACAAGAAAGACTTATTTATAATAGGGCTTCAGCCTACTCCCATTGAAATAGCCTAATAATTGTGTTCCATCCTGTGCTTGTAATGACAAGCACCTAAGTAAAGTATATAAGATATAATTTATAGTCCCATCTAATGGACTTTAAATTCCCAAGATGGTGGAGAAACTTGAAATCATATAATAGAATCATCTTCCCAACCTCAAACTATTTATTCTTGATTTATCTATCATGCCATGCCTTTTACCTCGAGTGAGCAATATCCCACCTCTCATCTAACTACACTAACTTATCAAACCTCTCCTCAAGTTCTTGTTTATCAGCTAATCCTCATATGCATGCTATACGTAGTGATGGTAGCATGAATTCAATCGGTAACACCATTTTTGTACCAAACACCAATTGAAAAGGTGTGTCCTTATTCGATATTTTACAAATAGTATGGTATGACAATAACACAACAAAAACTTTATCATCTAAATCCCTTCTTCCTACATCAAATTTTTTGGAAAGTGTGTGACTCAATATCTTGTTGAATTTCTTAGTGGGTCCATTAGCTTAGGGGTGATAAGGGGTATCTTGTGGTAGGATACCATGAATTCCACCAAAAAATTCCTATCTCATTCAAGATATGAGTACCCCTATCACTTTTAAACTGATCGGGCATTTATATCTGTTGATTATGTTTTCCCATAGGAACCTGGCTATTGTTATCATTGTGCAATTCCTTGTAGGAGCTACCTCCACCCACCTTGTTAAGTAGTTATTACAAGTAATGATATAGCGCAAACCAATCCTTCTAGTAGAAGGTGAAATCGGTTCTACAAAATCAATCACCCACTTCTCAAATGGTTTTGCACTAGCTATCGGTCTCAAGGGAATATCATCTCTTCTTCCTAGTTTTCCAAGGTGTTGGAAATGATCACAAGCCTTGAAAAAATTAATACAATCTTGGTAAATGATTTCCTTCCAAATCCTTTCTAGAAGGATCTTATACGTGGTTTCATTCCCTGCATAATGTCCTCCTACAATTCCACCATGTGCTTCCTCCATGATTGCAACGTGTTCATGCTCTAACACGAACCAGTGTAAAACCTCATCATGACATAGCTTGTATAAGTCTCCACTAATCAACATGTAAGGCACGACACGTATGGATAACTGCTTCCTTTCCAAAGTCTTCATTCCCTTTGTTTCCACACCTTTCTTGAGAAATATAGAAATATCTTCTAAGTCAGAGGGTGCATCTTTGTAATCTAAATAATTATGCATCGGCATTATATACTCAATGCTCCTCATGTCGTCCCCGAGTCAATCCTTGATAAATGGTCAAGTCCCAAATTACTCTTACCCAATTTCACAACAACCATAAAATTGAATTCTTGAAACAAAAAAACCCACTTTGAAATATGTGCTCTTTTAAAACATGCTTGTTTACTAAGTAATTCAATGCCATGTGGTATGTGTATAAATTGAAATGTGTTTCCAATAGATACTTCTTAAATTTATGCAGTGCATAGATCATTGAAAATTCTTCACGCTCGAGTATTAATATAGTTATGTTCTGCTGTGGTTAACTTTCTACTAGCAAAACATAAGGGGTGGTTAACAACTCCCTCTCACGTTGTGCTAATATTTCCCCAATCATCGTCCCTGAAGCATCAACATGTACATGGAATGGCTTATCCCAAGAAGGAAATCATAATATGGGCACAGTGATAAGTTTATCATTTAATATATCAAATGCCATCTATTGCACCTCTCCCCAGTGAAATGAAATTTTTGTTTTAACAACTCTTGTAATAGTACGTCAATATTGGCATACCCATTAATAAATTTTTGGTAATACCCCATATACCCAAGGATTCCATACACTACGCTCTAGCTAGTAGGTTCCCCCAACCCCAAAATAACAATAACTTTGGTAGGATCCACCAGTAAGCCTTCCTTACATTTTATATGCCCCAAAATGGTTCTAAATGGAGTAGAGAAAACACATTTCTTAATGTTGAGGGATATCCTCAACTGCCGACATCTTTCAAACATCAGCCTTATATTGTCACAATGATCCCTTACTAAATTATATACCATCCAATCATCAAGGTAGACTTGAAGAAACTTATAGATGAAGTCTTGAAATTCCTACACCACAATGCGCAATAAAAAAATAGGTGTGTTCCTCATTCCAAAAGGCATGACTGTGTAGGAAAATCTTCCCCATTAAGTGGTGAAAGCTATCTTTTCTTTGTCTTCCTTTGCGAATATAACTTGATGATATCTTGAGAAGCCATTCATGAAGGAATAGATCTCATGCCCAACTACTCCTTCCAGGATATCCTTAGTGAAAGGGGTTAGAAAGGGATAAATGACACATACCACATTCAAATCCTTGTAATAAACAAAAATCCTTATCCTCCCATCATTTTTAATTCTTATGAATATCAAACTTATCCATTATGACTCCTTAACAACCTCAATGATGCCTGATGTGATCATTTTGTCAATCTCATCCTTGAATTTGATGCAAAGATTCACATTCATTTGATAAGGTCTCCTCCGAATTGGGCATGCTCCTTTATTTAACTTTATTTTCATTTCCCCAAGGAGTGGTGAAATCCATTAGCCTCACAATACCCACATATAAATAAATCCTAAAACTCACGCAATGCGAGATCAATGATCTTTGAAAACTCCTTATATCTCCAATAATATCCTCCTTAGGTTCAGCCTCTAAACCAATGTTAACCTTCTTGGTTTTTTGGGGTTCATGGTAGGCGGTGGTTTCTCATAAACACTATTTATAACTTCACGTGTACCCATAGTATGGTTAACATCTAGGTTTTCTACCTCTTCACCATCGATCACATAGACCAACTTTCCTTTTTCATTTTCAATGCATGTACGCCCATATTGTATCTCCTTTGATTCTTCCTCATAAAAGTGCATTTCTAATCTATGTCCACATAGTAATTCCAATATTCTAACCTCTACCATGGCACAATATCTCATAGTTAATCAATTAACAAATTGTAACACCTCATCCATTAATGGCTTGGTACTCTAATATTTGAATGCTTGAATAAGGTTAGTTGTCAACTCTTGCCAGTTCTTTGTCGATCGATGATGTATCTATGAGTGAATGTACCATGTGAACACAAAACCTTATAAGGTGGAGTATAGATTATGTACCCATAAATAAGGTGGCAAGGCATCCGTGCCTTCTATCTAGGACTTCTCACATGCTTGGATGTGAAACAAGGTGGGTTCCTTCCCATGATAATATTATATGATAGTAGGTGCATTACTCCGGAAAAATCTAACAAAGAATGTGATTCTCACTTCATGACACTCTAGAAGGTTATCCCTATAGGTCGCCCACCAATGTGTTGCGGTCCTAAGAAAGGTATAGCTGAGCATCCTTCTTCTTTCAATATCACATCTCCACTGGGTCTCCATTTCTCGTAGGAAAACATCAGGGTTGGCTCCTCTAGAATAACTTGGTAACTTCTTTCCTCCTAGGCACTTGACTAAGCACACCTTTGTTACTCTCATCATAGAGCCTCTTAACTACCTTCTACCAACTCATATGTCTTATGTGCCCAATTTTCACATGCCACACTAGTTGTATCACTTATAGATTGAGCATCTTCCCACTGAATAACACCCTCCTTTGTTGGTTGCACAAATTTAGGGTCACGAGATAGTGTGCATGTAAATTTTGTCTAGGTCTTCCTCTCGTAAAGTCTTAATATAGGGCACTGACATTCCATCTATCAAAGGAATGATAACACGTTCCTATTCGTTCTTAAAAATTATATACCCATTATTAAAATGTAAGTCAACATTGTTTTCATATCACCAAGGGCACCCAAGTAACGCTGGAAAGTTGTCCACCTAAGAAAGCACTAATAATTCAAATCCTCCAGGAATTTCACCCCTTGGATAGTGATATCAGCATCCTTTAAAACACCAATGGGAATTGCCTCTTTCTTAATGACCGGATATAAAACATTTGAAGATGGTTGTAATGGGGTCCTCCCATTTGATTCTAGGCATTCACGTGAGAACATTAACTATCATTCCCATGTCAATTAGAATATTTCTTAGGATCCATCTATCAATAAATGCATTTAGGTAATCTCATTATCGTAGTTGAGGTTGTGGGGAGGAAGTTTAGCATGAAAATCCTTCCTCTCACACTCTACTCTAGCACTTAGTATCTTATCCCTAAACCATTATCCTAATAGAGGAATGATATTCTCTTGGCACATCATCTTACACACCTCTCTGACATCATCTATATTTGAATGAGGAACCTCAATGCTTTTCTTCCACCCCAACTTCCTAGATTGCTCCTTTAGACATTGAATTTCCATTTGAGGACTCCTGATTACATCCATGGTCTCTTAATAGACTTCCTTTTTATGGGTAGGGTTGGGATACTTCCCATACACCACCTCTTCTCTTGTAATTATTGGTCTCTACTTTGGTATCTCCCTCACATGCGTAGCCTTGGCTCGCATCCTCACCAGTACAGGTTCTAATTTTGACTCACGTGCCACCCTTGGTATCCATTATGAGTTGCCTTCTTCATGTTTTCCATCCCAATGCCATTATCTTTCAAGTGTTTCTAGTTTTTATGTTTAAATAGATCTAGGAACTCCTCATACTTGTGCTTATTTACACAACAAGATCACTGTAATAGGTCGGGACATTCACATTTGTAATTCTGTGTGGACCTTTGTTACAAAAAGTTTAATGAGGGAATTCAACTCTTCCACTTCCATGATTTCCTCAGCCTCTAAATCCTTCGTGATAGCCTCTTCCATGATCTCCTCCATCCACGTGTCCTTCATAGTGATGACCATCATCCTTGGAATTATTTGCGATTTTGAGTGCGGTGCACACCAATATCAATGACATCATGTATCTGGTTAATCAATCTACAATCCTTGGTGTCATGAGTAGTAGAGGTGAAAATATTGCAATAGAAAGACACATTCTTATGGATTGCACACTATTGTAGCAAACACCTACTTGCATCATGATCTCTGTGGAAAATCTCACAGTCTACTATCATGTTGCGTATCGATCTCCGAGGACAACTATCCTTTGTATTCCCCTCTACCTCACAATCTATGCACCATAGGCCACTTGAATCTCATGGGCCGAGTTCATAGATATATTCTCTATCTACTTTTCCATGGAAAAAATTTGAACTTAAAGAAAAGGAATAACACCAATATCCATACTTCCTATAGCCTCAGCATGTAGGCTAGCCTCCAAGGCCTCACGCGGGTCAGTGAAAGTATTTTGTGACAACACTCACCTAAAAGGTGTTATTAATCCTCCAAAATGCCATTGAGAATGTTGAGAAGGATGAATATCATAAGATAATTTTGATAAGAGAGTTTTAAAATGCATTTCATACTCCCACAAATTCCATACCATACCTTATTGAATCTATTTTAGCACACTAATGCTCTTCTGTTTAAACTCAGGAATATGGAATTCAGCTAAGAAGGCATTACATAGTGTGGTATAATGTAATACTCCCTAGTGGGGGTCATACTTCTGGTACCAACTATGCACGTGCCCCTACAACATTTTTGCAAACTAACTTGCCTTCCATTCTAGGATAGTGATCCCCTTCTTACACCATAACAACTAATTTTTTTGTATATTCTCTACACCGAGATCCACTAGATCCACCGGTGCATGTCCCTCGACCCACCGAGATCCTCTAAATCTTCTTGGTCCACCAATTCATCTAGTTCATATTCCACTTGACCCATCAAATCCACCTCCCATAGCTAGCAAGGGTCCTGAAGTGGTCATGCCTTGTGTCCCCACTATCATACTAAACTACACGCCAATAGTCGTGATATTACACCACTACGAAATGTGAGTCCCAAACTCCTTCTAAATGTTATACCCAAGCTTTATGTTATAACACCTCCAACATGATTGGGACCTATGATGACTTTTATTATAGAGGGTTCAAACGTTGATAGGTGATTTTGTCTTAACACAATGTACTCTTATGACTTAGGGAAATCATGTTTTTAGTAGGTAATAAGACGGTTGTTTAATAAGTACATTTTGTCATGATTTTTCTTAATTAAATATCAAGAAACCCATCTCTTTTATGAAGAATAAGTAACTTATTTGTATTGTAACACCTCCAACATGACTAGTACCTTTGATGATTTCTACTTTTGAAGGATCAAATGTTGTGAGTTATTTTATCTTATGAAGGTGTTATTTGTATGACTTTGGAAATCATGTTTGCAGTAGAAAATAATTCATCTATTGAACATGTACATTCTGTCATATTTTTGCTTAATTAAAAATGAAGCAATTCATCTCTATTATGCAGGATAAATTCACTACACGAGATTATGAATTTGAGTTTCAAATTTTAAGAGGAATAAAATAGAATTTTCATTGATCCAAGGTATGCTTCTAATTTACATGTCTTGTTGACATGAATTCCAATTTGGACAAATGGAAGAGTTCTGGATCGGAGTGTGTGAGGGTTGTAAACGACCCTCTTCATGGATCTCTACTTCATATTTAATCTAGTAATGATTTTGGTTCTTCTTTTCTATTATTTTTAGGATGAGATGTCATTGGAGGACCTTGGACCTAATATATCTATGTTTTAAAACTAATGACTCTATCCTAGGGGTTAAACCTAGCCTAGACTAATACTATGGACCTACCTATGGACCTATGTTGATTTCCTAAACTAAAGTTAACCTAACTTAAAGTATGGCTAACCTAAAGGGGGCCTATGGAATGACATGGAAATTGGGTGGTCGGTGGCATCAGTTTCAAGATATTAAATGGGATTTAATGTAGTCTTATCTCTTCCTACTGCCAACTTTGGCATGGGAATTGGAAAATTTAGGGGAGGCTAAGTTGGCACCTCCATCGAGTTTGGTTACATGCAAAATTTGAACTTAGTATTCACTAAATATGGAGATGGTTGTGGCATGGAAAAAGGAGGAACTGACATTCCTTTGCGTTTAATGTTTTTGAACTTAGAAAAACTACCTAGGAAGATGCATGAGGGGTTTTGGTTGTTTTGATCTTTCACTTCATTTTCAAGCTTGATCTCTGGGTGATGTTGTTCAGTTCTTCGAACCTCGGTTTGATTCTTGCATGAATTTTATTTTTGCATTGTATAGAGCTATTATTAGACTCTGTAAAAACTATAAGAAGAAGGGAGAAGTGTTGAAATTTGGTTGACATTTTGTGTAGAAGAAGAAGATATTGAAGTTTCTCGGATATCTTATGCGAGTTATTAAAGGAGAAGCACTATCAAGCATGATAGGCTCTACCCATTAAGTTGTTTTTCTTTTACTTAATTGATTCATTAAAATAACTCTACTCTTCTTGGTAACAATTTATTTTTTCATGGTTGTTTAGATCATCTCTACATGTGTTTATTTTGTGGTTGTTTTATATGAATGTTGTTTTGAATCCTCGGTAAGAGGGAGTGTGATCGGGGCTTAGTTATTCTCAATTTGACTTGCTGGGTTACACTTTACTCCTTCTTCTTGAGCCTGAGATGTAGTCAAAATTATATGTACTCTTGTTGAACTATGTTAAACTGAAGGTAACTCGAATGCTTAAATTAATGGAACTTGTTTAAAGAGACCTTATATCACTTAGTGAAAACACTTTAGAGGATTAAATGTTTATTTTTCTTGACTATCATTTGATATTGTATGAATATTTATAGGGATTAAAATTCTATGACCATAGCTTTAGCATATTTTTCTAGGTTATGATGGAATGATAAAAATAGAGAATGTGTATGGGTTCTTATCACTTTTGTGTTATGATTCTAGGTTTTATTTTTAATCTTCTGTTTTGATTTGTCTCTGTCCCTGTGATTTTTAGGAAAGATAAATTGTTCAGGGTTTTTGCATGGAATGGAGTTTTCGTCTATTTGGGCTTGCTAGAACTTTTTCATTCTTTAATTGAGGGTCTAGTAAGTATAATCTTGTTAGCTCCTTGAAAGGAATTATTGCTTATGGAAGTATAATTTTCTTGGAATCTTCGTAAGGGAAGTGTTATTCTATTCTATTCTTTTGAGTATTTGGGTAACCTATGAAATTGAGGCAACTGTTGCTAAGAAGAAAAATTATCTTGGGTATTGGCATATTATTTTACAGATTGTTGTTGTCAACTTGAATGTTTGGACAGTTCTATGGACATTGTTTGATGTGTTTAGTTTGCATGATTCTTGACCTTGGGCCATTGAACTCAGTTTCAGTTCTTTTAGATTTTTGACAATAATGTATTGATGAAAAGGAATGGTGACTCCTGTTTGGTTAAATCACATTATATACTTCCTTCCCCTTGTAGATCTAAGTTAGGAGGACTATGTAGACTTACCCTTCGGATAATCCTCTTCCTTTCTCCACTGTGTCTGTTGGGAAATGGTTACTTGTTGTCTTGTAGATTTAGGTGTTATCTTTACTATCCCCATTGAATGATGAAAGGTAATGGATGTTATGGTTCATCATTTCTTCCCTTCTTTGGGACTTTTTTCATTCAATTTGATCCCTGATTAGTTCTCTATTTAGGATTTTGGTGGGGGGAAGTAGATACTGAGCTTGTCTGTATATGTTCTTGGTATCTCATGCTCTCTTTCTAATCGTGCTTAGAACTATGAGTAAGTAATATCTCCCTCTCTCCTTTAATTTTCTTTCTATTTCAAACTTGGAGAAGGTGTTTTCCTATTTGGTCTGCTTTGTTATGCAATCTCCCGGACCTGTATTATAGAATTAAGTTCAGGTTGTGCTAGGGAATTATAGCTTAAGAAAATGTTAATTAGATGGTTGATTGAGTTGAATCTGATTGTTAACCTCTTCCATTCTACTCTTTTGACTTAACATTGGTAATGTTGTATCTCTTTGGGGATTGTGTGTTTAGTCCCAATTGCATGCTAATTTAATCTTACCCTCGATGAGATTTGTTTAGTGTTGGACTTTAACTTAAATTGGATTCTAATTTTGAATTTGAGTATTAGGATACTTAAATCAGTAACACATTTAAGTTATGTGATTTGGTTCATCCTAAACTTATTCTTATGTTTTTATTTAATTATTGGCATCTCATATTTTAGGATGAATTTAGGTGAATGATATGTTGAGATGGAAGTACTATTGTTTTATCCACTACTGAACTATTCCTAAAATATAGTTAGGATAGTTATCTTCTTATGATAAATAGGTTAAACTGAGAAGTGAAACATGTAAATTAATGTATGAAAATCATATTGGGATTGTGATGAAATATTACTTATTTGAATTATTGTTTTAATTATTTTTATGAAAGACAATAGTATGGAAGGTTGAAGTTGTTTATATCATGATCTATTCTTACTTATGTTATGGTTTATCACTTTTTCTCTCTCTTTCTTATTTGTGTATGGTAACTCCTTTTGGTATGTCTTTCTGAATTTCTCAGGACTGTTTCATAACAACAGAGTTCTCTTTATGAAACAGTTAGCTAAAAGCACATCGTTTTAATGTTTAGTTCTTATCATGCTCAGTTCAATGAACTGACATGTGATAGCAATTTTGTAGATGGACTTCGTAAGTGATGAAAGGAGAAAAGATTTATAGGAAGTTACATTTGTTTACCAAATAGATTGGATCTTTTATGATGAAATATGGTTCATTATTGAAATGTATTTGATGAAATAAAAGAAAGTTGTACTTATAATTGATCTTTTTATTTTTGTTTGGTATTAGAAATGTATGAAGTGTTTGGACTTATAATGTATGAATCATCTTGATGAATGAAATATTTTTGGACTTTCTTGTAATTGGCATGTAATCCTTTTCTGGGTATTCTGTGAATGGAAATGTTATGTTCTTCTCTAATTTTTCTATTAGTGGCATACCCTCTTGGGTTAGAATAGATTAAATAGAGATCGGGGGTGCTAGATGATCTACCCTCTCTAGTGAAAATGCAACTTAGTAAGTTGTCATTCTTGCATGGTTATCCAACTATAACACTATGACTATGTTTAATTCAAATGTTTGAATGAAGATAAAACTTGATGTTAATTTATAATGAACTATGAGGTTTAAAAAAACATTAACCCTCTATAAGGAAAAAGGGAAGACAACTACCATGTAATTAATCATAGACATGTCTTAAGACCTTTTGGGAATGAATCGAATGTTTAAATTGGATAGTGGAATGTGTTCTTCCTATTTAAGAATTACCTAAAAAGTATAGGAATGTAGAGAAAGGAAATTAAATGGGATTAGACTTCAATTCCATTGAAGTATAATATAAAAAGAACTTGCTATGAACTTATATAAGCTAGGGCTTGAGTAAGGGAGTAAGAAAACATCACTTAAATGTATGTTGGATCTGTTATGTAAAATATAAATCAGAATGTTATTGGTATAAAAACATAACTTATGGAATGGATAGGGAGAAGATGTTTCTGCATACCTACCTTTATTGTAATTTTAACTTGGAACCCTAAGGGTTAATGAACCTAGTTGTTCAGTAGGGTTACTACAATTAACCCTTAATAAGGAAAATTAGTAAGTCATTAACTTCTTTCTAAGGTATGTTCATCCAGATGAGGAGAACTCAGATGGATGTTGACACAAGTCAACTAAAGTGCATTAACTTTATGAATAATTGGTTCTTCATGACGATCCGTGTTGTAGTTTACTTGTTGCAACACCCTTCAGATTTTAATCAGCTAGATCTAAATAAATTTTGACTTTATCATGTTGGTATCCAATTTTTTTCTCCCTTTCAAGCCGAGAAGCATCGTAGATTTAACATGGAGCTTAGAGATAGATAGATCATGTTGTATGTTGTTTTGTAGCCAGGGATGAGATCTAATTGGCCCTTTGTCACTCAAATTTTTGGAGAGATGGATAACACCTTTAAGAGGATTTGACCTATCCTCACTACTTTAGGTCGTGCCTTTTGACCATGGTGAGAGGACGCGTAGTGTAACCTCCGTTTTATGAAGGAGATGGATATATCCTTCTTTTGCACAAATTTTATGAAGAAAACTTGGGAAAATATGGTCAGTACTCCATAATTTAACTCTTAAGAGTTGTCACTTCTAAAAGATGGAAATAATTTCAAAACAAGGATAAGGTTACTGAAGACATTATGAGATCTGATTGTTCTACATAATTTAGTAAATAGATATTGTTCCTTTGTTGATATACTGGGACCAACAGGGAAATTTAGGATGGATTCATGGTTTTTGAATAATTTTTGTGGGAGATTAGGTAGGATAAAGTTGATTATACTAGATCTTTGAGAAATTTCACAAAAATCGACAACTCAACAATAGAAAACTTCAGAATAGTTAAGACGTTTCTTCAACCAGAAGGTGTGCTTCAATGGAGGCCCAGATAAACATGTTTTCACACAATATTTGAGAATATAGCACAAAATCTCAAGTTAAAAGACTCAATTAAACACCAAAATCTCTGATCAATCATGCCTAAGGTACACCCAAAGATTTACAGATAATCTTTATCAACAAATTTCAGTGGAATGATTTTAATTTTTTTTTTTATCTCATCACACAGGATGAAGGGTCTTCTTGAATGGAAATTGAAAATGACACTAAATCATCATAGGGCAAGATCTGTCGATTTCACAAATATTTCAATGTAAGATTTCAATAGGAATGGGAAAAACTACTTTGAGACATTACAAACAAAGAAGACACTAATTGCTCCAAGATTGACACAAATTAATTTCAAAATTGCTTAAATTCATCAGCAGGGAAATATTCTAGAGCAATCTCAGTGCTCGTCAATGGCTATACATCTGTAACCAAATTGACATGATAGAAAATCTAACACAAAGGAAATTAACTAGGTATCTCAGAATACAAATTTTCTCAAATTTTTCTTATGAAATTTAATCCCGACCCTTTACAAGAGTATTCTCATTGCATTTATACATTTTACTCACTCAATTTTCCCCCAAAAAGAGAATAATATTTGAGGGACATTTTCTTGTTACCAATTTGTCTCAGAAAGTGACATTTAACAAATTTGCTCCAAAAGCTACCGAGGTGGACTAGTTGTGAACTCATCATGTTTCTTGGGCCCTCAACTAATGACTAGGATGCCATGCCACAAATTTTTGGCAATCCTTCTAATCATTCTAATTCTGTCATGCGAGAAATCCCCTTTTTAATCATTTTTGAAGGCTTTGCACAGCTGGATATGATAGGTAATCCTTTTCACTCTCGAGGCAACACCTTTTTCATCTTTTACACCTGTAACTTTCATCATTTCATCCTTTTCCCTTTCCTTCCTCTACAACTCTATCCCACATCCAAGTTTCTGTAGTAATTTCCATTTTTGCAAGTGCCTAAGAAATTCCAACTTCAAAATATCAATCTTAACAATCCTTGGACTCAAAAATTAAGTTTTGAATCCATTCAATGGCACTTTACAGATAGAGACGACAAGGAATTTCATCAAAAATGATGAAAAACAGTGCATATTCGAATCTCTAGGAGTCTTGGAGCAAAAATGTCAAAAAAAAACACAACACACAACAACCATTGATTTTTCCCCTTTTCTACTTTATTTTATAACCATCCATGTGTTTCCTTAGTGCAACTTCAAAGGAAAAGTATAGGGGAAAGCTTCCAAACAAGTGTGGGCCTTCCTCATTCCTTGGGCCTAAGAAAAATGCCTTTTGGCATTAAAAAGTCTTAGTAAAAGGAGCTAGTAGAAGTCTTCACGTGTAACCTTGGTGCACCTTTAGTATGGTCCTCAAAAGTGGAGACCCTAAACAAGTGCAAGCTCACCACGTGTCTCAGTCCGACAGAGTTGTTAAAAAATTTGAAGGATCAGTGGAAGGCACCATGTGTCTAGGGTCTGAGATAATTTTCCTTGGCCAATGAAAATTCCAAGAAAAGGCAGAGTGAGCAGAAGCCTTAAAATGTCCTCCTATCACTTCTTCAAAATAAAATTTAGGGGTTGGTCCCCAAACAGGAATGGTCCCTCCACGTGTCCCAGGCCTTAGAAGATTGCTTTGGAAAGTTTAAGTATAGAGCAGAGCTGATGGAAGCCTCCACATGTCTCCTATCACAATTGTTAAGGTGGAATTCGAGACTGATCCTCAAATGAGCACCTACCCCCCATGTATCTTTGGTCTACCAAAATTACACTTTGGCTACATGAAAAATTTCTCTAAGTTAGGAAAGGAAGCAAAAACCTCCACGTGTTTCCCGGTGCAACTCCAAGGCCAAACCAAAAGGAGAATTTTCAGATGAGCGTTGGCCCTCCACATGGACAAATTTTGAGTTGAAGTGGGCCTTAGAGTTTTCAAAGTGCCTCACCTGAGCCACATCCAACCAAAAAGGGCCACATTTCCACAGATGCTGAGATGTAAATTTGACGGGAAAACACACCTGTTAAGCCGTAAAATGTAAGAAAATCACCATTTGAGCCCAAAAATGAATCCTTCTTCAAGGACAGAGAATTTGGAAATGATATAAGGCCCAAATATGATCCTTTGAGCCATATCCAATCACATTTCCACATATATTTAGGACAAAAATATAGGGACAACAAAACATGACTATGGAAAATGGAAGGAAAGGAAAAACCACGATTTTTTGCCTAAGTTCTGATTCTTTCACACAAACAGAGGAACGAAAAACAAATTCTAGAATTTTAAGTGATCCTCAACCAAGGAAGGGACTAATCATGGCAACCAAATGGGGGACATATTTTTTATGCATCAATATGGGGAGATAGAGAAGACAAAAGAGCCCGAAAACGAAGAACTTTAAGGATAAACGGGGTGAGATCAATTTGAGCACCAACATCATCTTTGACTTGGGGATGGGCACTCCCTATGAGTGTCACAAGAAAAAATAGAGTATACCAAGTGCCAAAAACATCCATTGGGAAATGGAGTCAAAGAATAAGCTTGTAGAGCAAACAATAATAACCAACTCCCCCAAGGATGAACTGAGAAACCAACAAAACTAGGTCACCAAGGACTAGAATGAACAAAAACACAAAAGCAAAATGAAAACAAATAACTATACACTATACAATGCAGTATACCTTTATTCTAAGAAATCAATCAAGGAAAGGTTTCAAATGTCTACCATTAATAGGCAATTCAAGAAATTCTCTGGTTAAGTCTTTTAGGATAAAGGTATTTTCACCAATTCAAATATCAATTGAATAAGAGCCCATCCACAATGCATTAAATTTACCATACTTACCCTTATCTTCATGCATGCTATTCCATAATAGCACAAGATCCCCAATGTTAAAATCTCTTGGATTCACCTTCTTGTCACAAATAACTTCTTCAACTTTTCTCTAAACTTCACATTCCTCTAATGGGATACTCTTATTTCTTCATCTAACTCAATTATCTAAATGATTTGAGCATCATATTGACTAAATTATTGATCTTAAATTTTTGAACAAACTGAAATTGAAGAAAATTGGAAATGAACAGGAAGCAAAGCTTGAGTTCCATACACCAACTCAAATGAGATTTTACCAAGAGCTCTATTGACAGAGATTCTATTGGCCCAAAAAGTAAACTTGAGTTGCACAACCCACTTCTTTTTGTTCAGCTCTAAGGTTCTTCTAATGATCTTCAACAATTTTTTATTTCTGGACTCAATTTGTACATTTCCTTGGGGATTGTAGTTAGAAGCATATGTCAAATTGATTCCATACTATTTACACATTGCCACCAAAGGTTTGGCTTTGAAACTCATGGCATTATCAGCAACAATTTTAGTCTGCACTCAAAATATTCATATGATTTGATTTAGCATGAATCCCATGATGACTTGGTGTGTTGATTTCTTGGTGGGGATTGCTTCCACCCACTTAGTGAAATAATCAGTGGCTACAAGAATCCATTTATGACTAGCACTAGAAGGATAAGAAATTTCCCCAATGAAATCCATTCCCCATTTTTTGAATGGGGTTTCAACTGACACACGATACAAAGGAAGGGATCCTAAAGCTTTCATTCTTCTAGAAAAATGTTGGCAACTTTCACATTTCCTAACCAATAGAGTTGTATCTTTGAAGAGAGTTGGCCACCAATAATTGGCCCTCAAGATTTTATGTGCTATAACTCTTCCAGAAAAATGTCCCCCACAAACACCTCCATGGAGATTAGTAATTACCTTTGGGGCTTCATCCTCAACAATGCATCTTAAGAGAACTCCCTCCGGGTTCTTCCAAGATAACCCAAAATCAGTAATGACATATTTTTGAGAGGAAAATTTAAGCTCTCTTTTCTGATTTTTACTCAAATATTTAGGGCATCATAAATGTATGAGACAAAATATTATATCCTTGTACCATTCAGAGCTTACCAAATTTTCAAGGACATCTACCCTTTCTCCTTATACTTCATTCACCTTAATAGTCTGCAAGTTTCTCTCAACCATAAGCATATCTAGGCCTAAACATCTTACCAATTTCATGGTTTGGATATCCATGTAATATTCTTGCAACTTGTTCACCCATCTACATCTTTTTCTTGAGACCTCCATATCCGATAAGATGTCTTTCACCATGGTGTGGGAACATAAGCAATAAATTTAGAGATCAATATGTAGGGTCTCAAAAAAATTTGTTTCTTTCACCAAGGAAAACATTTTTTTCTCGCATAATGGCTTACTTTAACTCAGCTCCTTGTAATGCCTTACTAAAAAGGCAATTGGTCTCTCAGCCCCTTCATCATCCTTCTGCAAAAAAACATATGCAATGGTGTTTTCTGAAGTAAAAGAAAACACTTGAAAAGGATTCTTTTAATTTAGAGCTTCCAAAATAGGGGCATGCTTTAGTGCTTCCTTGATCCCATTGAAATATTGAATGGAAACTTCTTCCCATTTGATAACTTGGTCCTTTTCCAGCATGCTAGTAATGGGGATGGTCAGCTCAACAAAGTTAGACACAAATCTCCTGATAAAGTTTATTTTTCCAAAGAAGGATTGAACTCCCTTCTTAATTCTAGGAATTGGAACCTTGTTGATGGATTCCACTCTCTCGGGATCAATCATGACCCCTTCCTTTGATACAATGTGACCAAAAAACTTTGCCTTTTGCACTCCAAAATGGCACTTCTTGGGATTCAATGATATTCCATACTCTCTACACCTTAACAACATTCTCTCCAAGTTTTTCAAGTGATCATTTATTTTCAGGAAAACACAGTTACATCATCTTGATAAACAACAATGAAGTCATTAATATAACCAGTAAATTCTACATCCATTGCTCTTTGGAATTTTTCTCCAGCATTCATTAAGCCAAAATGCATCCTAACATAGACATAAGTTCCCCAAGGAGTAGTAATTGCAATCTTTATTCTTTTCGACTCCTTCATAACAACTTGATAATAGCGAGAGAAACCATCTGTATTGGATAACAACTTAGAACCAGTTACCAATTATAGCATATTCTCCATGTTTGGCAGAGAGTATTTATCTTTCAATGATGCTTTATTCAAGTTCCTAAAGTCTACACACAACCTTATATCACCATTATTTTTCCGATGAGACACTAATTTTACAACCCAAGATGAGTACCTTGTGGGTTGAATGATCCCTCCATCCCTCAACTTCTTGATTCTTCTTAAATCTACAAATAAAGGAGTGGATTGATGGGAATTTAAATTTTCCTGAAAGGCTTGGCATTAAATTTAAGAGGAATTTCATGTTGGAAAATATCTTCCCTGTATGCCTTCAACTCGGCATAAGACCAAGCTAGGAGTCTTGATATTTCTTCAACAATTGAACATAGGACTACTTGTCTTCCTTGCTAAGATCACTTCCTAACCAAATTTTACGTGGTTTTTCCTTTGTTCCCAGGCTGTTCTCTTCCACATCTCTGAAAGCGACATACTTACTGTTAATAATGCAATCAACATTATCAAATTTTGATTCAAGAGCCACCAAACCTCTGGGAATCATGTTTGTCTTAAGTTGGATGATTTCTTTTCCAAATAAAGTTTCCTTTCCTTTATCAACACACACCATTGGTTCCTAATCTATATTTTGGTCAGAAAACTCACCTTGGTTATACAAAAACCATTTCACCTTGGCATCATCATCAAACACTTGCCATTTTTAATGTTATTAGGGACAAATGGCCTTGTTAGTATTTTAACATCATACTCACAAAATGGAGACACTGTACAATTCCTAAATCTGGATCCTAGCACTGCTAACTTGTCTGCAACAACATTAAAATTTCTATCATGGTGCACAATATTAAAAGAGTTAAACATTTCAATCAAATCCCAGATTGCATGCTTGTATTGTTTCATTCTCTAATTTTTAGTAGCATACAATTTTCTAATTTGCTTGACAATCAGTTCTAAATCCCCTTTGACAATGATATCCTTTATACCATATTTCCATGTAATTCTCAATCCTAATAACAATGCTTCATATTCAGCAATGTTGTTAGTGCATTCAAAGTTGAGTTTGAAAGAAAAAACAAACTCTTCCTAGCTGGAGAAATCGAACAATGCCACACCATTTCCAAACTTGGAACAAGCTCCATCAAATAACAAGGTCCAAGGTAAACCTACTTTTTCAAGACATTTACATTGATCAATCTTATGCTCTTTTCTATCAGCAAACCCAACAAAGTTATCGACATCCACATTAGCATACAAAACTTCATAAGATGAATTATTGGGATCTTCAATGAGGTGAAAATTCTTCTTCTCTCCATACAACTTTACAAGGATTCCTTCAATTGGAATGGTGGCAAAAGAAATATCCATCGAACACTTCCACCAACACTTGTAGCCCACTTTCTTGATAATAACATGCCCCATTTGGCAGGGCAATCAATAATAACAACATCAAGTTTCAAGTTCTTACCCGGATAAGCTGCAAGTTGTACCACCAAACCTTTTACACATCCTACAACAGGTACCTCTCTAGAATCCATTGCAGTACACTTTCCATAAGTTGTTGTCACTTTAATGTTCAATTCATTCATGAATTCTAGAGGCATAACATTGCATGATGCTCTGGAATCAAACATACAATTGTGCAGATCTATCCTTAATAATCAGTGTTGTAAAAAATGGATCAACATTTAATTAAGACTCAACCAAATATGTTCCCAAGTAAACTTTAGGTGGTTCACCTATCTCCTCCAATGTTGGTGTTTTTTCTAGGTCTACAATAGTTAAAGGAGGAGTTTTTACATTATTTATATTTATGCCTAGGGCACTCCTATCTTCCTCCAATCCCAAATACTCAAAATCCCTCTTCTTATGCTCAGGAATCCTAAGCAGTTCAACAATTGGGACAAAAATATTTATTTGACTCAAGACTTAAAAAATGTCATAAGGAATGTATTTGGGAAAAGTAGCATTTGGAGAATGATTGAAAAAATCATTAGATAGCACAAGATTTGTCAAATTTTGGGCATGAGTGGGAACACCATTTCTACTTGAGAAAATAAGGATTTTTCCAGATGCATATTTATTTGGATTTTCTTTTGGGACATTTGTGAGAACTGGGGTCTTTGTTTTTACTTGAGGCCCTATGCCTTTGATAGCTTTACTTCTTGTGTTATACTTTTTTTCTTGGGAAACAACAACATTCATTAGCAGTTGTCTATCCTCCTCTGATGGGATTCCTCCATCATACTTCTTAATCATTAGAGATATTAGATACTCAAAATAATTATTAGGAAGTTAAAAATCTTGTACCATATCTATTTATAAAGCATGAGAGGGAGGAAGAATAGGTACTAAGTGAATATAGTCCCAAAAACTTGTAGCAGTTCTTGCACTTATTACTTTAGTTGAAGTTGCTCCTTGTTGTGATCTTGTAGAGCAATCCACCATGCATGCATCATCATCATCAGCTTCTTCAACTTGTTGATCTACTTCACATGGTGGATGGGGTAAGAAACATTTGTCACACCAATCAATTCCATTTGTCTCTTCAACAACAACAACTCTGGAATTTAGAGGATCAAGCACTACTCTATTTTTCATAGCTTGGGGTTATCTAACTCCCATGGGTCCTTTACCTCTTTCATCAGATCTATGATCATTTCTAGGATGATTTACAAATTTTACTTTTCCTTGTTTCCTATGCTGACCTTGAGAACCTTGTCCAATTCCTTTCTATACCCTGACTAGCTTGTAAGAGATTTCTTTGAAAGCTCCGGCCAAATTATTTACAACTTCCTCAAGATCCACAGCCTTACTTGCTTGAGTCTTCTTTGGGTTGATCAGTTTAACACCCTCCCTCTTAGGAGGTTTTCCAACTACTTTAATGTTGTTCTCAATTTGTAGAGCCATGGTAAATTTCTACCTCAAATTTCCGGGTTCTTATCCCTTAAATAGTAAGAAAATTTCTTATCAAATGCATCTAAATAATTTATCAAACATGATTCATCACATGGCCTCAAATTAACAGAAGTCTTCTCAATGTTTTGTTAAATCTTGTATTGAAATTATACCGATTCATTAGGATTACTTTTTATATTTTCAAACTCTGATAAAAGAAACCTAGGGTATGTTTTATCTCCATACTATAATCTAAAAGCATTCTTCATCTTAGTCCAAGAATCAATGGAATTATCTAGAAAATATTTATACTAGTCCCTTGCATCTTCTTGCAGAGTATGGATAAACAATTTAATGTACACATCCTCAAATTCTATTTCAAATTCCTCCATCATATTGACAAAGATCTTCAAGTGTTGATCACCAGTGATTGCATTATTTCCTTGAAACTTAGGTAATCTATTTCTTACATCTTGTGGCACAACATTTGGATAGCCATCCATACCTATAAAATTGATGGGACCAAAAGTATTAAATCCAAATAGAGGTCTAGGTGGAGGTTGAGCCATATTATTTTGAGGATGTGATCTTGAAGGAGATGTAAACTAATGAGTGATAGGTCTGTGTGGTATAGGGACGTAATTCTTAGAATGAATGCCCTCACGAAGGCTCTATTTCTTGGAAAAATCTATCACTTTGAAGAATATAGGGACGAACGAGAAGAAAATGTTTCAATTACAAAAGAAGGACCCTCTGTAGATGGAAAATTCAATTCAACAAAGAGACTACCTAATTCATAAGAAATTGAGGAAGTATTGCATTCTTCAATCACATGTTGATCAGTTTCACCAATGGAGATCTCTTTTCTTGATGCTTGATCTCTAACAACCTTCCAAAGTATTCTTCCTTTTGAATTAGACTTTCCCAAATTCGGAAACAAGCTTCTACTAGGGTCCTTAGAAAAGAAAGATCTTCTTCCTTCCAACTTTGTAGAGATTAATGAAAAATCTTACTTGATATATGTTAAGACACTAGTATTTATTATGAATTTAAATAGAACGGAGTCTCCACTAAGGATTCTCACCTTATTTTGTTAAAATGCACTATGAAAGACCTATCAAATGTATTTAAATACCAAATTCATCCAAATCTTAAAAGATCTATTCTTCTTCTACCCAAATTTTTCAATGATGATACAAAATTTAGTGCAATAACTATATAAGCTTGAAATATTGCACTCAGAACTTACAACTTTGAACAAGTATTATAGATCTGAACATATAATGATGTTTATGTAATGTATTAGCACACAACATGTGTAAAAAGTATTACCAGGGTTTTTATGTACTACATTTGTAAAATACTTCAAGGATTCCCTAGAAATGGCACCATGAGTGTTGTTGATAGGCCAAATGGAAATGAACTGGAAAGAAATCAACAAATTATCCCTGGAAATGGTGCCACCAGTGTTATTGATAGACCAAATGGATATGAGCTGAAACAAATCAACAAATTATCATGGCAACGGCGCGCCACCAATGTTGGTATCCATTTTTTTCTCCTTTCGGTGAAAGAAAGCATCATAGATTTTGTTAGGGAATAAGGGATAAAATATGTGGAATAATCCCTCATCGAATCTGCAACAAGTAGAAACTAATATGCAGAAAATATTACAGATCTCAAATAAAAGTGCCAAATAAAATAACACTACACAAAGAGATAGTATTTAACGTGGTTCACCCAATTTGGGCTACATCCACCAAGAATCACTTGGTCATATTTTATTATAAGCCACCACTCTCTCAATACAATACTTAGATATGTTTGGAGCTATGCTAATAAAACTCTCTGAGAATTCACACCCAAATTCAAAGCACATCCGTAATGTTCTTCATACATATATCATATGCATAAAACCATATAAATAAACAACTACTTAAGTAGTGTTACAAAACCATGGGTATCAAAACCATGGGCAAAAACTATCCCATAAACCTATGGATCAAAATCCCACCCATATGAGAAAACCATGTTTCGATATATCGGGCATGTTTTAAGGCCCCAAAAAAATTGTACTCTTAGTGTACATGAAAAGTGTATAGTAATATTTGTGTATGAGTTTTCAACACTTTCACACATGAAAACAGGCTCCACAACCTAATGATTTAACATGGATCTTAGAGACGAGATAGATCATGATGTATGTCATTTTTAGCTAGGGATGAGATCTAACTGGACCTTTATCACTCATATTTGTGGAGATCTAGATAGAACCTTCAATCGGATTTGACCTATCCTCACTACTTTACATCGTGCCTTTCGAAGAGGGTGAGAGGACCCATAGTGTAACCTCTGTTTGATGAAGGAGACAGAGATATTATTCTTTTTCACAATTTTTATGAAGAAAACCTTGGGAAAATACATTCAATACTCCATAATTTAACTCTTAAGAGTTTTCACTCATAAAAGATGGATATACTTTCAAAACAAGGCTAAGGTTACTACAGACATTATGAGATCCCGATTGTTCGCATATTTTAGTAAATAGATTTTGTTTCTTTGTTGATAACCAAGGAAAATAGAGGAAATTCGGGATGGATTCATGGTTTTGAATAATTTTGGTGGGATATTAAGCAAGATAAAGTTGATTATACCAGATATCTGAGAAATTTCACAACAATGGAAAACTCAACAACAACAAAATTCAGAATAGTTAAGACGTTCCTTCAACTAGAAGGTGTGCTTCAATGGAGGCCAGATCAACACATTTTCACACAATCTTTGAGAATATAGCAAAAATCTCAAGTTAAAAGACTCAATTAAACACCAAAATCTCTGATCAATCATGCCTAAGGTACACCCAAAGACTTATAGACAATATTTATCAAAAATGATAGTGGAATGATTTTAAATTTGTTTATCTCATCACAGGATGAAGGCTCTTCCTGAAATGAAATTGAAAATGCCACTAAACTATCATAGGGACAAGATCCTATGTGATTTCAAAAATATTTCAATGTAATATTGCAATAGGAACAAGAAAAACTACTTGCAGACATTCTAAAACAAAGAAGACACTAATTTCTCCAAGATTGACACAAATTAATTTCAAAATTGCTTAAATTCATCAGTAAGGGAAATATTCTAGAGCAATCTCAGTGTTCGTCAATGGCTATACATCTATAACCAACTTGACATGATAGAAAATCTAACACAAAGGAAATTAACTAGGTATCTCAAACAGGTTTCTCAGAATACATATTTTCTCAAATTTTTCTTATGAAATTTAATCCCCGACCCTTTGTAAGAGTATTCTCATTGCATTTATACATTTTACTCACTCAATTTTCCCCCCCAAAAGAGAAGAATATTCGAGGGACCTTTTCTTGTTACCAATTTGTCTCAGAAAGTGACATTTAACAAATTTGCTTCCGAAAGCTACCAGTGCACCAATTGAACTCGATCACATTTCTTGGGCCCTTGACTAATGACTAGGATTCCATGCCACAACTTTTTGGCAATTCTTCTAATCATTCTAATTCTTTCATGGAAGAAATCCCGTTTTTAATCATTTTCCAAAGGCTCTGCACAGTTGGATATGGTAGGTAATCCTTTTCTCTCTCTCGAGGAAACACCTTTTTCATCTTTTACACTGTAACTTTCATCATTTCATCCTCTTCCCTTTCCTTCCTCTCCAACTCTTTCCCGCATCCATCTTCTCTAATATTTCCCATTTTTACAAGTACGAGCAATTCAAACTTCAAAATATCGATCTTAACAATCCTTGGACTCCAAAATTAAGTTCGATTCCATTCAATGACACTTTATAGACAGAGACGATGAGAAATTTCATCAAAAGTGATGAAAAATAATACGTATTCACATCTCCAAGATTCTTAGAGAAAAATGGTGGAAAAATAGATGCAATACATAACAACCATTGATTCTTCCCCTTCTCTACTTTATTTTATAACCATCCACGTGTTTCCTTGGTGAAACTGCAAAGGAGAAGTATAGGGGCAAGCTTCCAAACAAGTGCGGGCCTTCCACGTGCCCCTGCACCTAAAAAAATGCCTTTTGGCCTTTGAAAAAGTCTCAGCAAAAAGGAGCCAATGGAAGCCTCCACATGTCACCTTGGTGCACCTTTGGTATGGTCCTCAAAAGTGGAGACCCTGAACAAGCACAAGCTCACCACGTGTCTCATTCGGTAGAATTGTTAAAAAAGTTGAAGGATCAGTGGAAGGCTACATGTGTCTAGGGTCCAAGACACTTTTCCTTGGCCGTTGAAAAGTCCAAGAAAAGGAAGAGTGAGAGGAATTTTCCTCCTGGAACTTATTCAAAATAAATTTTACGGGTCGGTCCCCAAACATGTGCGGTCCCTCCATATTTCACAAGACTTAGAAGATTTCTTTGGAAATTTTAAGTATAGAGCGGAGCCGGTAGAAGCCTCCACATGTCTCCCTATCACAATTGTTAAGGTGGGACCCTGAGGATGACCCTCAAAAGAGTGCCTACCCCCCATTTGTCTATGGTCTTCCAAAAATGCATCAAACGCAAGAAAAATTTGTCTAAGTCCGGGAAAGGTAGTGGAAACCTCCACATGTCTCCCCGACACAACTCCAAGGCCAAACCAAAAGGCAAGTTTTTAGATGAGCATCAATCCTCCATGTTGAAATTTTTTGAGTTGAATTGGGCCTTAGAGTTTTCAAAGTTCCTCACCAAGCCGCATCCAACCAGAAAGAGCCACGTTTCCATAGATGCTGAGATGTAAATTTGACAGGGAAAAACACACCTATCAAGCCATAAAATGCAAGAAAATCACCATTTGAGCTTGGAAATGAATCCTTATTCAAGGATAGAGAATTTGGAAATGATATAAGGCCAAAATATGATCCTTTGAGCTATATCCAATCATGTTTCCACATATATTTGGGACAAAAAGATAGGGACAACAAAACGTGACTGTGGAAAATGGAAGGAAAGGAAAAAAACTAAGTTTTCACCCAAGTTACAAATTCTTTCACACGGAAAGAGGAACAAAAAACAAATTCTAGACTTTTAATTGATCCTTGACCAAGGAAGGGACTGATCATGGAAACCAAATGGGAAAAAGTTTTTATGCATCAATACGGGGAGATAGAGAAGATGACAGAGCCTGCAAACTAAAGAACTTTAAGGATAAATGGGGCGAGATCAATTTGAGCACCAACAAATCATAGTTTTGACCTAGGTAGAGATAGGGGCATGACCTAGTGTTGCGGTCATCTCATGATGACTTAGGATAACTAGAAACATGCAATTGAATTAGTTTGATTGAGTATGTCTATGTACCCTTATTCACCGTGAGCAAGTCCTCCACACTAGTCTATGTTGCTAACCTTGTCTATGGTTAAACTATGAAAGAGTGGACTGACAATAGTTAGTAAGGACCATTCTAGATAAAAGATTGAGTGAGGTGAAGGACTTATTCTGTTTGATGTGTATGTCATTTTGGAATATAAACATGTACAATATGTTTAAAATCTTTGGCCAAAGTATCACAAGTTATTGGTTATGTTGTCTATGTCACCTAGTTTAAGAAGTGGGATTCGGATGAATATCGGTAAAGATATTCAAATAGGCCTCTTAAATAGAACACTTAATACCCCAAAAAGGTAGAGAAACCAAGTATACGTAGTTTACAAATTATTAAGTTAACATGAGAGATCGTGTAAGATGACATCGAGTCATGAAATGAGAGATCATTGTTCCACCGAGTCATTTACTGACTACATATGGTTTTATGGTATAAGATTGATTGGCTTTGTAATGTTTGTTATAAATTATGTTAATTTAGATCGAGACAACATTAATTAAAAAAATTCCCTCAATTCTAAAGTCTTAAAATGGGAATGTTACATGCATTGAGAAATTTAGTTTTTGTTTTCTTAAATTATACTTTCAAAACAACATTACCTTGGATCAATTCTATTGATCCAAGGTATGGATTTAAATCATGAATTTGTGGTCATAACGACCAAGTCAAATAGATCAGGTGATCTATGGATTCTGATTGTGCTAAGAAAAGAATTAACTCTTCAGACCCCTGCTATATATATGAATTTTAATGTTTAGATTGGTTCTTCTTTTTAGTAGAATGCATACTTATTATGAGCAGGGAACCTTATATAACTATGTTCTAATGTTAGTGACTATATCCTAAAGTTAAGTCTAACCTATGTTTCTATGATATTTTGTTAATTGGGATGTTGTGACTTAAACTAAAGACCTACCTTTGGACCTATGTTGATTTCCTAAACTAATGTTAACCTTAATTAAAGTATGGCTAACCTAAGGGGGGCCTATGGAATGACATGGTAATTGGGTTAGTCGGTGGCATCGATTTCTAGATATTAAAAGGGAGTTAATGTAGTTTAATCTCTTTTTATAGCCAAATCTAGAAAAATTCAATTAGAAATTTATGATGGAAGAGTTGGCCTTTCTGCCAAAGTTTTAAGAGGCATGTTTTGTTTGAATTAATTCCACTCCAAATTTGGAGATGGCGGTGGTGGGAAAATAGGAAGGACTGATAGTCCTACTCTACATTTAATTTTTGGGAATTGGTAAAACCACCTAGGAAGAAGATGGAGGGTTTGGTTTTGTCGATTCATTCGGTTTTGATCTAGAGCTCTGCATGTGGTTATTTTTGGTCTCGAACCTCCAGTTCAATTTTTGCATGCAATGTATCAATGCATGATATTTTCTTCTTGGCATGGCATGGAAAGGAAGAGTGGGAACTGTGAGACTATAAAGAGGTAATAGAGGAAGTTTGTGTGTGTTTTTATATTTGAAAAGAAGATTGAAATTTTATTTGGAGATATTATGCAAATTCGGTGAAGGCAAAGTGCTATCATGCATGATAGGATCCACCCATTAAGTTGTTTTTATTTTACTTAAATGATTCATTAAGATAAATCTTATCTTGGGAATAATCTTGTTTTTTCTTTGTTTATAAGATTACTCTTCTTGATACTTCTTCTGTGTTTTTATTGAGAATGCTTTTTTGACATTGTTTGGAATGTGGAAATTGTATTCTAGGTGGAGAGTTTTATACTCTTGAGTAGCTCGTTTTGTTCATTCTTCCTGTAGAGGCTTGAGAGTAAAGTCTAGATCTATTATTATTCAGAGTTAAAATACCCTAATCTTGTAGGTAGCTTGGTTTGCTTAATCTTCGGTACTTGCTCTGAAATGATCTTGTTTCCTCTCTGTTGGAAAACTATAGTTATTAAAATATTTTGGAAAACCTTGACTATTTATTAAATCCTTATGATTCTTCTAGAAATATAAAAATTTTGTGACGTCTACTTAAATTTAATCTTTCAAGTATTGGTGAAAGGCTCAAAACTATGGGAAATTGTATGAAACCTTACTATTGTCTTTGATTACGATTCTAGGTTTTGTTTATACTTTTCTTTTGGTTGCAGACTTCTGACCACTGTGAATATTACCGAATGATAATTTTTTTTGGGTTTTCTTTGGAAAAATGTTTTGCATATGTTAAGACTTGCTTGGAATTTTTGTTCATTAAATAAAGATCTGGAAAGGATAACTAGTGTTAGTTTCTTAAAAATAATTATCGTTTATGAAATTTTGAGTTATTTGGAAGCGTGTAAGGGAAAATATATATATTTTTGTACTCATTTGGGTCTTGGGTAACCCTTGAAATGGTTGAAATTGATGCTAAAAAGGGAAAATTATCCTGGGTGTTGGTTTACTATTTTTCATTTGTTGTTGTGAAATTTTATCTTTGGATAGTTCTATGGACATTGTTTTGATATATTAGTTAACTTGTTTCATGAATTTGGGCTATCAAAATTAGTTTCAGTTATTTTTCAAATTAAGGAATATGTATCTCCATTGGAAAGTAATTATTGTTCCTGACTTAGATGTATCGTTAAACACTCTTTATCTTCTTTAAGAATCGAGTTTAGGAGGTCTATTGTATACTTATCCTTCTATTCATTTCCTTCTTTCCTTTCTGAGTACTTTGGGGAAAAGAATTATTTGTTATCTTATGGACGTTAGGGTTAACCTTACTGTCTCCATGAATGATGAAAGGTAATGGAATGATTGTTGTTCATTGTTTCTTTTCTTCTCCTGGTTTGATGTACATTCAGTTCAAACCTTGGTAAGATCTTTGTTCTAGATTTAGGTTTGTATCATTAGGTCAATGACCTTGTCTTCATAGGTCTTTGGTTTCTCAAAGTTTCCTTTTTAATAAATAGGAGTTGAGGAGTAGTGATATTCCTCCCTCTCCCTCCTTTAATCTTCTTTCAGCTTCAAACTTGATGAAGGTGTTGTCCTTCTTTGGCTTGTTTCAGTATGCAACATCCAAACTGTTTAGTAAGATTGATTTTTTGATTGTGTTAGGGAAGTATAGCTGAAGTTGAAAATAATTGGATGGAATATTGTGTTGGTTGGAAATATTTTGAATAGATATTTGGGTTTGGTAGAAAATATTTAGATGGTTAATTGAGTTGGAGCTGAATGATAAACCTTTTCATTCTACTCTCTCTTGACTTAACGATATTAATGTTGTATCTTTTTGGGATGGAGTGTAGTCTCATTTTCTTAATAAAGGTGTATTAACGTTTGATGATGTCTCATGTTGTTAGTTTTCTTGACTTTAACTTAAATTGGTTCCTAATTTTGAGTTTGAGTATTAGGATACTCAAATCAGAGACACATTTTAAGTTATGATGTATACATAATTTAGAACACACATTTCATAACAACCATTCTTATAATAGATAACCATATGCAGATGTAATGACTTAGTGAGCAACCGATCTATTCATTTCATGACTCGGTGAACTACCAATCTATTCATGTGTAACATTGAGTTTTTGAGTATTCTCATGAATACTTCGTATACTTGGTTCTCTTACCCTACTCTGGGTATTGAGTGATCTATCTAAGGAACCTAACTGAATATTTTTTACCAATATTCATCGGCATCATGATCCTTAGCCTAGGTGACATAGGACAATGTAATCAGTAGCTTGCGATACTTTGGCCAAAGATTTCTAACATACTATTTGTATTACTTATTCCTTAACAACATACTCATCAATCTAGAATACATCCTTCACCCCACTCCATTGTTATCTAGAATTTCTTATACTGACTTCTGTCAGTCCCCTTGCCCAAGGTTTAACTCTAGTTTAGGTTAACAACATAGATCATGATATGAAGAGGCTCACAAAGACTTAGGATAAATTGGCATACTAGGTCAACCTAGGTTATCCTCGTGTGCCAAGGTACCCTAAGTCCTAGAGGGCTACTTCATATCCTAACTATGTTACTATCCAAACCTAAAGGGAAAACTTGTTCAAGTTCAAAGGTGTGTAGATCCTGATGATCAATGCAGAAGGGTGTTGCCACATGTTAACTGTACTATTATATCCTCGAGAAGATCCTAATCTTCTTAAGGTAAAACCTAGCAGTTGACGTGTTCCAACATCCTACAAAACAGCCTCATTAGGATGTACATACCTCCAAGAGTTTACTTATGTTAAGTTAAATTTGGGTTAATAGACGACATGTTTTGGCAGCCCATCTAACCCTGAGTCCAACACTCTTTAAGTCCTTTTTAAAAGTCGGATTTAATTAATCCTAAGAACTTAATTAACTTAAGGTTGCTTCCAGATTGGTTAGTTTTGGCATAACATCCCATTATCCAAAAATAGGACAGCAACAACACAAGTTCCTTTCTTATAAAATGATTCAACCACTTAAGGAATTGTAACAACCTACTAGGCTGAAACTTATCAGACTTATTACAATTAAGTCTTAATGTTTTGCAATCATATCTTCCTCTTTTAAGTATATCTTTGTTAGAGAGGAAGAGTCTTCCTCCTATAGTAAAATGCTAGGGTATAACACACCCCATTTATGTCCTTTATAATCTCAACAATTTTCATTATAGTTTTACTTCACATCACATGATATAATGAAATACTTAGATAAGAATGTTGCATTCTACCACTTATTTAATTGCAGCTTACTTAGGGAATTCATCTAAGTTCCTTTTACAATTTTTATCAAAATTCACATCCAATCATATAGATAATAAGTAGAATATCCTCAAGACAAGATACCATCCTATAGACAAAGGTACAAGAGAATTTATACAACCAATGCTAGAAAATTCTCAACTTTCAATTCATAGTCAAACTTATACATTTACAAAATCTATGCATCTTAGACACATGGCATAACAATAAATTTTCTCAAAAAGAATATAACTTTTCTTGTTCAGTACAATCTATGCCAATCAGATTTCTTTAAAAGAATCAGATTTAAAATAACCAATGCATCATATAAGTTTGTGCCTTCTTTTATCACTTACGATGTCCATCTACAAAAATTACTAGCATGAGTCAGTTCAATGAACTGAGCATGATAAGCACTAAACCTTAAAATGAAATGCACTCAACTAATTGTTTCCATAAAACAACCCTGCTTTAAGGATCAATTAGTATATCATATAGTAGGTGTAAGTAATTACAATCAGTAAAGAAGATCAAAAACATCCTAAAATCACTTCCAAGAGGGAAGAGCGGAATATGTTATATATTATCAATCCTAACATTTTAACATAATATTTATTCCATTGATTTCCTTCAACAACAACAAATCATACTATCACATTGTATTCCAAACCTCATCACAATAGTATAGGATACTTAGTTATTTATCTTAAGATAAAAAGGTTTCTTACATCATGATCTAAATTAAGATGATTCATCTAACATTAATTAAGATGTTCATCGCAACAGGATAATATAAGAATACCCAATAAGGAGAGAGAGAATATCACCCAGTCCCAGTTTGTATTCCCTTTTCAACAAACTAATCATCATTCACCTTCTTTTCTATTTTAGTGCAAGATAAGTAAAAGAAGGCTAACCAACAATGTTCAACTTTATCCTAAGAACATTCAATCGTAAGTCCTTACAACTGAATTCATTCCAACTGATTGTAAAAGAAGAAAGAAAGCAAGTAGTGTACCTACTACAACAATCATCTATTTTACTTTCATTAATAATAGTTCCTTTTTCAATCCAATAACAATTTTACAAATGAATAAAAGGTTCCAAGGAAGAGATCCAAACACTTTTAAAGAAAAAAGGAGAAACTTATAAACCTATTTTAAAAAAAGATCTCCCAATCAAACAAGTGATCCCTTTCATTTAATTCATTAAATAGTGAAGGCTATACATAGCCATAATACACAAAGAGTCATAATAATTCCTTATAAACTCTATATTAACTCAATGAACCCAATCAAGAATTGAAACCGAGTAAGAACTCATACTCAGAAGTTACCCAAGAGTTCAGCCAAGACAGAATTAACTGCTTACTTCTAAACTTAACACTCCTAAGGTAAAAGATTGAATTCCTAATAGGAATAGAAATTACAAAGTGATTTCAAGTCAAACCTTCCATGGTTACCCAGCAATTAGGAAAACTAACATTTCTAGTTTCCTCCCAAGTACATGCAACTAATCCTTTAACATGCAATCGAGAATGATAACTACTAAAAATCTATATCAACATTCAATGTTTACCAAACAATTATTACACTATGTTTAGTTTCCTTCAAGTACATGCAATTAGTAGACTACCGAGAATGATAACTACTAAATAATTTCAACATTCAATGTTTACCAAACAATTATAGACTATCGTTTCCAATTTCCAAACATGCAACTATCTCAATGAGAATGATTACTAAAGAATATACAATCAACATTTAATGTTTACCAAAGAATTTAGACTATTGTTTTGAGTTTCCTTCAAGTACATGCAACTAATCCTTTAACATGCAACGAGAATGATAACTAATAAACAATCTATAGTCAAAATTCAATGTTTACCAAAAAATTAGTAGACTACCATTTCAGTTTCCTTCAAGTACATGCAAATAATCCTTTAACAAAGCGAGAATGCTAAAAATCTATGGTCAACATTCAATGTTTACCAAACAGATTAATAGACTATCATTTTAGTTTCATTCAAGTACATATAACTAATCCTTTATGCTCCAATCTCGAATTATAACCCGAGCATCTTGTTCAGCACGTGTTCTCACCAAATCAAAACATTCAACTGAATGCATCTAGTTCGGTTAGTTAAATCCCTTAACGATTAACAATTTATACAAAGAAAACCAGATAGTTTCCTAGCTGGTCCGACACCATGCCTAACATCATTACAATCAATATGAAACAATTTCTTTGAATAGCCTTTCAATATAATACCCGCATTGAACTAATAGAAACTTCCATGCATCATAGAACAAGAATGAAAGTAGTGAGTAAACTTTAAAAACTACCTTAGTTAAAGAAAAGTTTACATAATCATCTTTCAACCCTTAGTTAACAACAAGGATGATTTGAAAGATTACAAAAAGAGTCAATCTATACTCCATAGATATCAAACCATTTTCATTAAGAACTCCCTTTAAAACTTATAGGGTCACATAAAACATTTACTCCAACCAAATACGGGCTCACTACAGGCCCAAGTTTTCCTTGTTTATAACACACAACAAACAGAGTTTTACCAAGTTGGAAAAACAAGAACAATCCATCTGCAACACATCCCGATTCTTACAACTAAGAAATGAGTCACAAAATCATAGAATCTTGAAACCCAATCAACAGAGCTCATAAGACAACAAGTATCAACTAAACTCCAGTTGCAGATGAGGTTCCTTAAACAAAAACATGGGTCTATCTAGATTTAACATTCATTTCAACAGAAACAGAGGAACCCACGATTCTCCAAGAAAACTTAGTGAGAAATAGTAGTATATGTTTTAAACAAGAAAACCAATACCAATGATTACTAGATCACATCATGCCAAGAAACTTATAGAGTCCCCTTTTTCATGCATTCTCATATATATATATATATATATATTAACACCACATATACTTAACCAACCAAGCTATTATTTTCTTTTACCATGGATTCGATCATCAAGGAACAATGATTAAATAAACCTAGTAACAAATAACCAGCAACCATGCAATGTACTAAACTTAAACAAAGTAGAGTTATTTTAATGAAATCACTTAGAAGAGAGAAAAATATTTTAACATTAGAGCCTATCATGCCTGATAGTGTCACTGTAAAATCGAAGAAGACCTTGAGCCGAACTCATTTCTTCTCCTCTTCTCCACGAAAGATCAAACAACTAGATGCTTCTTCCACAATGCCTCTTATAAATTCCATGAAACAAAAATAGATTGGAAACCTCAAAAATAGTCATGAAGCATAGTTTAATCTATTGGTTCGAAAAACCAGAGTTCATGCAGAGTGAAAATCGGAGAACATGCAAAATGAAACAACTCATGCAAAATCATGGCATGCCTACCAAAGTGGTTGGGCTGAAAACCAAACACAATTAATTTCATTAATCCCAAATCTCCCGCTCAATCCTCCTTGCCACCACCTGCCAAGTCTAGCTATTGCCAAGTCACATTTAACAAGCATTTCAAATTTTAGTGATACTACCACCTAGGCCTCTGCCAACCTAATTAGCCCCTACCAAAGTTGGTAGTACCACTAGTCCTTTCATCCTTATCAACTACATTAATGCCTTAGGAACCATCGCTCACCCAACTTGCGACCCCTTAGTTTCCCCTTTATACCAATAACTTAGGATAGATTAATGGCTTAGGTTAGATCTTAGGTAAATTAAAGTTTATACCTTAGGATATAACACTAACCACTAACCCCTAACATAGGTCCTTAGCAATTAGGTTAGATAATTCCACATAGGTAAGTAATCAAAAATGCCATAGTTTAAAGCACTAGGTTAGATCATCATATAGCCTTGTAGTATTAGGTTCTAGTTTTAATACTTAGCAACCCTTCCAACTCCTTAGTACCGAGTTTAGGTTAGAATCATAATTACATCAAGTAATCATAGCTTAGGTAGGAGATACTTTCACCTAGCTTAGGATTCTGGTTCTCTCCAATGCCATGAATAGGTTGAAATCCCAATTACCCGTAATGACTTGCAGGGTAGATTTTCGAAGATCAACGAAACTTTACACTGAATGGAAATATTTTCACACAAAAAGAGAATTAAAGAACTTACATCTACTAAGTTCAGTCCATATGATCTTAATTCATGGAATGCCAATTCATCAGTTGTTCCTTCGAAAAGATTTAAAACATTCCTTGGATCACTGAAATTGATCCAAGGATGAGTCATATAACTAGATAAGTTTACAATTTTCCTTAAATCAGAATGCACTCATCTATGAGAAGTGAAAAATGAATTTAGGAAACATTCCAGTTCAATCAAAAGATCTTAAGAGCAGAAAAGACTTAACCATATCAAGCATGATTTCCCATAATCAAGAGAACATATCCTCATAAGGAAAATCACATATCAACACTTGAATGCAAAGGAGGAAAATAACAATAGTCAAGGGTGTTACATGCTCCCCTCCTAAAAAGAATCATCATCTCGATGATTGTCTCTTTTAATAATTTATATCAAGGATAGTCAATTCATTCATTTCTCTTATCCTAGTCAATTATTTCAAAACCTTATAGTTCCAGAAATCAGTATTAAATAACTTTTATTCAAATCAAGTAAATATCTACCCAAAATTGCTTACTTAATGTCATAAAGGATAAATTCATAAAAATTATCAGTCAATAGATTCAATTCTGTTTCAAATAGATATGGAAAAGTAGTTTTCATATCTTCTAGATTTTCCCAAGTTGCACTCTCCTTGTTAAACTGGTCCCACTAGACCTTACATTGACTTATTTCTCTATTTCTTAAATGCAATTGGTGAGTTTCCAGCACTTGAATGGGCTTAACCATGATTATTCCTGGGTCTTGGACCTGCAAGGAATTCCAATTTAACACATGTGATAAATCTGAAACATATTTCTTAAGAAAAGAAATATGGAAAACATCATGCATTCGTGATAGAGTAGGTGGTAGTGCTAATTGATAAGCTACATGACTTATTACTTCAACTATTTCAAAAGGTCCCACATAATGAGGTGATAACTTGGCAGCCTTGCCAAAATTTATAGAACTATTTTTTGGTTTAACACAAAGAAAAACCTTCTCACCAAGCTCAAATTTCCTGTCAACCTACTTTAAATCAGCATAACTCTTTTGCTTATTTTCCACTTCTTTCAAGAATTCATGAATGATTTTAACTTATTGTTCCATTTCCGTTAGGATTTCAGGTCCTATTACTTCTCTATCCTCAATGCTATCCCAACTAATAGGGGTTCTGCATTTCCTTCCATAAAGTGCCTCAAAAGGTGCCATCTTAAGAGAAGCATGATATGTATTATTGTATGTAAATTCAACTAATGGAAGGTACTCCTCCCACTTATACTGCTGATCCATACAAGTACATCCGTAACATATCCTCCAAAACCTGATTTACTCTTTTGGTTTGTCCATCGTTTCAGATTATACGTAAACTGAAATTTAGTTTAGTGCCAAGAGTTGCGTTAAGCATTTTCCAAAACCTTGATGTCATTCTAGGGTCTCTATCAGATATGATTAATTCAGGTACTCCATGTAATCTGAAAATTTTGTGTACAAATCTTTTAGCCAAAACAAGAGAATCATCCTTTAGATTTCCAAGCAATAAAATGAGCTACTTTCATTAGTTTTTCAACTACTACCAAAATAACATCATGTTTATTTCTTGACATAGGAAATCCTTGTACAAAATCCATGCTTATTACCTACCATTTGTACTATGGTATGCTGTGAGGATACAATAAACCAGCTAGATGCATATGTTCCACTTTTACCCATTGACATTCTAGACAATGAGCCACAAAATCTATAACATCATTTTTCATTCCCTTCTAGAAGTATTGTTGTTTTATGTCAGCAAGCATTTTTGTAATGCCAAGGTGTCTAGAGAAAGGTGAATTGTGAAACTCGGTCAACAATTTCTTTCTCAAATTATTAGGTAAGGGTACGTATACTCTATTTTCATATCATAAGATTCCCTCATTATCAAAGTGAAAACCTTTATACCTTTCATCTTTTGGATCTACAGCAAGTGTTGTTTTTACTTGTTGAAAGTAAGAATCAAATTCCATAGCACTTTTTACTTCATCCTTAAACTAAGTTCTTAGTGTTATAAGAGCATAAATGTGCTTCCTATGACTTAGAGCATCAGCCACTCTATTCTCTTTTCCTTTAATGTAACTTATGTCAAAATCATATTGAGACAAAAACTCTAACCACCTTCACTATCTTGCATTCAGATTTGGTTGAGTGAAAATGTACTTTAATCCAAGATGATCAGTTTTCAACTCAAATGGTTTACCAAGCAAATAATGCCTCCAAACTTGAAGTGCATGAACTATGGCAAGCAAGCTCTAAATCATGTGGAGCATAATTCAACTCATGTAACTTAAGTTTTCTACTTTCATAAGCTATGACATGATCATTTTGTAACAAAATACCTCTAAGACCTTCCCAGATGCATCCGTTACAACCATGAAGTCTCCATTAGGATCAGGTATAGCTAAAATAGGTGTTGAAGTCAACTGACTTTTCAAAATTTTAAAAGTAGATTCACATTTATCATCCCAAACAAATTTCTTATCCTTCTTTTGCAATGAAGTTATTGGTGCAGCCACCTTAGAAAAATCCTTAACAAATTTTCTATAATAACCTGCAAGGCCCATGAAGCTTCTAACTTCATGTACATTCTTTGGTGTAGGCCACTCGATTATAGCTACAATTTTAGAAGGATCTACAACAATCCCATCTTTACTTATAACATGACCCAAATAGTGAACTTCAGTGTCATAGAAAGAACATTTGGACAACTTACCATATAACCGTCTCTTTCTCAGAATTTCCAAAACTATTTTCAAGTGTTCATGATGCTCCTCAATAATTTTAGAATATATGAGAATGTCATCCAAGAATACAAGCACAAACTTTTCCAAGTATTCTTGAAAGATATTATTCATTAAGTTCATAAAAGTTGCAGGTGCATTCGTTAATCCAAAGGGTAAAACCGTGAATTCATAATGTCCATACCTTGTCCTAAAAGTCATTTTATGAATGTCCTCTTCCTTAATTTGTAATTGATGATATCTAGACCAAAGGTCTATCTTAGAATATATTGATGCCCCATGCATCTGATCAAATAGATCATCAATTCTAGGAAGTGGGTATCTATTCTTGATTTTTGTTTTGTTTAACATCCTGTAATCAATGCACAATCTGAGTGTTCCATCTTTCTTTTTCACAAAGATCACTGGTGCTCCCCAAGGTGAAACACTTGGCCTAATCAAACCCTTAGACAAAAGTTCTTGTAACTGAGCCTTAAGCTCTACTAACTCTGTGGTAGTCATTTGATAAGGTGCTTTAGAAATAGGTTCAGTACCTGGTTTGATTTCAATCGTGAAGTCAAACTCCCTTTTGGGTGGTAATCCCTGGTAATTCTTCTAGAAACACATCACTATAGTTTCGTAATAGTGGATAATGTTCCATGAAATCATTGTTTTCTTCCATAGATTTAGAAATTTTTACTGCATATAAGGTACAACCCTTATTTTTTGCCTTTTAAGTTGTATAGCTTACAATTTCCTAACAAATTTCTCGTTTTACACCTTGAATCTCTATTGTTTTCTGTAGATCATCTAAACAACTAATATGTTTTCCAAAATAGTCTACCTTTGCTTTATGCTCTACTAACCAATTTACACCTATGACTATATCATAAGATCCCAAAGGTGCTACATAGAGATCAACTCGTGGAAAAGCTAGGTAAGTCAAGGATTGCCCCAAAAAGACACATACTAACTGTATGAACAAAATTATTACCATAATGTACAGTCCATGATTTATCCATTTTTTATCTTTTCTTTTAAGTTTTGAAGCAATTTTACTAGAAATAAAACATTCAATAGCTCCCGTATCAAAAATAATAGTTACAGGTATGCCAAATAACTTACAGGAACTTCTATAGGTGTAACTTTGCTTTTAGCTTGCTTGTTAGCTACTACAGCATGTATCTTGTGCTGCTGATTATGATCATCCTTCTTCAAAGGACATTGATTCATATAATGATCTTTTCCATAGTTATAACAGCCTCCTACTGGTCCCTTTTTGGGCTCATAATTATTTCCAGCCTTATAGTTATCATTTTGACCTCCATAGGGTTTTCACCGTTATTATTATTCTAGAAAAATTGTTTCGTGTATTACCAACAGTCTTATTCATTGTTGTCTTCTTATTAATATCGGTTGGAAACTTACTTTTGTTACCAAAATTTTTCCATGGTCCTTTCTTAGGTGCAAGAGAAGCTGAAGAAGAGTTTGGAACTTTCTTCCGTACTTCTTCCTTGTGAGTAGAAATAGCCTTTAATTTTTGTTCCTACCTTATGGATTTTTCAACAACCCCTTCCATAGTGGTTGGGCTGTGAACATCAACCTCTCCCCCAATAATGGGATTCAATCCCATGATGAATTTTCATATCCTAAACTTCTCATCAGTTTGATACTGAGGTACATACTTGAGTAGTTTCGTAAACCATTCCCAATACTCAGTTACAATTAACTTCCCTTGAGCTAAGTTCTGAAATTTCAGTCATTTTCTAATCATAATAAAGTTGTGGCAGCCATTGTTGCCTAAAATAACCTTTAAATTGATCCCAGGTGATGTTAGTTTCATCAATGTTTAGCTCATCCTTCCGGTTGTCCCACCATGAAGATGCTTCATGGGAAAGCTAATATGCTCCCCAAATAGCTTTGGTCTCTTCTAAGAAGTTCCTTATTGCAAAGTACTTCTCCATCTCATTGAGCCAATTCTTAGCTCCATCACCTAATGTGGTGCTATCAAACTTAGGTGGACTTATCCTTTTTATATCATTAGTGAGTTCAGTAGCCAACCTAGCCTTTTTTTTTTTCTGGCTGGTTAGGCACATTAACATTGTTATTATCAACACCCATATTGGGGTTGTCCTCAAGAGGTGGCTGATTGTTATTACCAGCTTCTTCTTCCTCCTCATTACCCATCACTTGTTGCTCGAGCACAGTCAAACAATCTCTTATGTCCAACAGGGCAGAAAGGATTTCATCAAGTTTTTGGGTTGTTGCTACTCCTTCCTTAGGTGGAGCATTGTTTGTAATGTTTCCCCTTGTCCTAACCATTTTCTGTTATAAGAAAATCCAAGTTTTTATCAGATTATGGACACAATAGGTCCAAGAGCTCGCAACCTTAGCTACGATACCAAGATAACAAAAATCCCATTTTAAGACTTTAGAAACAAGGAAATTTTTTTGTATGATTAATGTTCTCTATTCTAAATACATAATTTAGAACACACATTTCATAACAACCATTCTTATAATAGATAACCATATGCAGCTATAATGACTCGGTGAGCAACCGATCTATTCATTTCATGACTCGGTGAACTACCGATCTATTCATGTGTAACATTGAGTTTTTGAGTATTCTCCTGAATACTTCGTATACTTGGTTCTCTTACCCTACTATGGGTATTGAGTGATCTGTCTAAGGAACCTAACTGAATATTTGTTACCAATATTCATCGGCATCACGATCCTTAGCCTAGGTGACATAGGACAATGCAATCAGCAACTTGTGATACTTTGGCCAAATATTTCTAACATATTGTTCATATTACTTATTCCTTGATGGCATACTCATCAATCTAGAATACGTCCTTCACCCCACTCCATTTTTATCTAGAATGTCTTATACTGACTTCTGTCAGTCCCCTTGCCCAAGGTTTAACTCTAGTTTAGGTTAACAACATAGATCATGATATGAAGAGGCTCACAAAGACTTAGGATAAATTGGCATACTGGGTCAACCTAGGTTATCCCCATGTGCCAAGGTACCTTGAGTCCTAAAGGGCTACTTCATATCCTAACTATGTTACTATCCAAATCTAAAAGGAAAACTTGTTCAAGTTCAAAGGTGTGTAGATCCTGACGATCAATGTAGAAGGGTGTTGCCACATGTTAACTGTACTATTGTATCCTTGAGAAGATCCTAATCTTCTTGAAGGTACAACCCTATAGTTGATGTGCCAACATCCTATAGAATAACCTCATTAGGATGTACATACCTCCAAGATTTTACTTATGTTAAGTTAAATTTGGGTTAATAGACGACATGTTTTGGCAGCCCATCTAACCCCGAGTCCAACACTCTTTAAGTCCTTTTTAAAAGTCAGATTTAATTAATCCTAAGAACTTAATTAACTTAAGGTTTCTTCCAGATTGGTTAGTTTTGGCATAACATCCCGTTATCCAAAAATAGGACAACAACAACACAAGTTCCTTTCTTATAAAATGATTCAACCACTTAAGGAATTGTAACAACCTACTATGATAAAAATTATTAGACTTATTACAATTAAGTCTTAATGTTTTGCAATCATATCTTCCTCTTTTAAGTATATCTTTGTTAGAGAGGAAGAGTCTTCCTCCTATAGTAAAATGCTAGGGTATAACACACCCCATTTATGTCCTTTATAATCTCAACAATTTTCATTATAGTTTTACTTCACATCACATGATATAATGAAATACTTAGATAAGAATGTTGCATTCTACCACTTATTTAACTATAGCTTACTTAGGGAATTCATCTAAGTTCCTTTTACAATTTTATCAAAATTCACATCCAATCATATAGTTAATAAGTAGAATATCCTCAAGACAAGACACCATCCTACAGATAAAAGTACAAGAGAATTTATACAACCAATGAAAGAAAATTATCAACTTTAAATTCATAGTCAAACTTATACATTTACAAAATCTATGCATCTTAGAAACACAACATAACAACAGCCTTTCCTAAAAAAGAATATAACTTTTTTGTTCCAGTATAATCTATGCCAATCGATTTCTTTAAAAGAATTAGATTTAAAAAACCAATGCATCATATAAGTTTGTGCCCTCTTTTATCACTTACGTTGTCCATCTGCAAAAATTACTAGCATGAGTCAGTTTAATGAACTGAGCATGATAAGCACTAAACCTTAAAATGAAATGCACTCAACTAATTGTTTCCATAAAACAACCCTACTTTAAGGATCAATTAGTATATCATACAGTAGGCGTAAGTAATTACAATCAGTAAAGAAGAGCAATAACATCCTGAAATCACTTCCAAGGGGGAAGAGTGGAATATGTTAAATATTATCAATCCTAACATTTTAACATGATATTTATTCCATTGATTCCCTTTAACAACAACAGATCATACTATCACATTGTATTCCAAACCTCATCACAATAGAATAGGATACTAAGTTATTTATCTTAAGATAAAAAGGTTTCTTACATCATGATCTAAATTAAGATGATTCATCTAACATTAATTAAGATGTTCATCGCAATAGGATAAAATAAGAATACCCAATAAGGAGAAAGATAATATCACCCAGTCCCCAGTTTGTATTCCCTTTTCAACAACTAATCATCATTCACCTTCTTTTCTATTTCAATGCAGGATAATTAAAAGAAGGCTAACCAACAATGTTCAAATTTATCTAAGAACATTCAATTGTAAGTCCTTACAACTGAATTCATTCCAATTGGTTATAAAAAAGAAAAAGCAAATGTACCTACTACAATAATCATCTATTTTACTTTCATTAATAATAGTTCCTTTTTCATTTAAATAACAATTTTACAAATGAATAAAAGGTTCCATGGAAGAGATCCAAACACTTTTAAAGCAAAAAGGAGAAACTTATAAACTGTTTTAAAAACAAGATCTCCCAATCAAACAAGTGATCCATTTCATTTAATTCATTAAATAGTGAAGGCTATACATAGCCATAATACGCAAAGAGTCATAATAATTCCTTATAAACTCTATATTAACTCAATGAACCCAATCAAGAATTGAAACCCGAGTAAGAACTCGTACTCAAAAGTTACCCAAGAGTTCAGCCAAGATAGAATTAACTGCTTACTTCTCAACTTAACACTCCTAAGGTAAAAGATTGAATTCCTAATAGAATAGAAATTACAAAGTGATTTCAAGTAAAACCTTCCATGGTTACCCTAGCAATTAGGCAAACTAACATTTCCAGTTTCCTCCCAAGTACATGCAACTAATCCTTTAACATGCAATTGAGAATGATAACTACTAAACAATCTAAAGTCAACATTCAATGTTTACTAAACAATTATTAGACTATCATTTCAAGTTTCCTTCAAGTACATGTAACTAATCATTTAACATGCAAGTGAGAAGGATAACTACTAAAGAATCTACAATCAATATTCAATGTTTACCAAATAATTAGTAGACTATCATTTCAGTTTCCTTCAAGTACATGAAACTAATCCTTTAACATGCAATCGAGAATGATAACTACTAAATAATCTATAGTCAACATTGATGTTTACTAAACAATTAGTAGACTATCAAAGTTTCCATCAAGTACATGCAACTAATCCTTTAACATGCTAGAATTAACTACTAAACAATCTTCAACATTCAATGTTTACCAAACAATTAGTAGACTATTGTTTCCATTCCTTTATGCAACTAATCCTTTAACAGTCCGAGAATGATAACTACTAAACAATCTATGGTCAGCATTCAATGTTTACCAAACAATTGTGACTATCATTTCATTTCCTTCAAAATCAAAACATTCCAATTGAATTATAAGCTAGCATCTTGGAACATGTTCTAGTTAAACATTCCCTTATGCATCGATTAAGTAGTTAAATCCCTTAATGATTAACAATTTACATAAAGAAAACTAGATGGTTTCTCAGCTGGGCCGACACCATGCCTAATCGTCATTACAATCAATATGAAACAAGTTCTTTGAATATCCTTTCAATATAATACCCACATTGAAACTAATAGAAACTTCTTCATCATAGAACAAGAATTAAAGTAGTGAGTAAAATTAAAAACTACCTTAGTTAAAGAAAAGTTTACATAATCATCTTTCAACCCTTAGTTAACAACAAGGACGAATTGAAAGATTACAAACAGAGAGTCCAATCTATACTCCATAGATATCAAACCATTTTCATTAAGAACTCCCTTTAAAACTTATAGGGTCACATAAAACATTTACTCCAACAAATACGGCTCATTATAGGCCCATGTTTTCCTTGTTTATAACACACAACAAACAGAGTTTTACCAAGTTGGAAAAACAAGAACAATCCATCTGCAACACATCTCGATTCTTACAACTAAGAAATGAGTCACAAAATCATAGAATCTCAAAACCCAATCAACAGAGCTCATAAGACAACAAGTATCAACTAAACTCCAGTTGCAGATGAGGTTCCTTAAACAAAAACATGGGTCTATCCATATTTAACATTTCATTTCAATAGAAAAAGAGGAACCCATGATTCTCAAGAAAACTCAATTTGAAAATAGTAGTATATGTTTTAAACAAGAAAACCAATACCAATGATTACCAAATCACATCATTCCAAGAAACTTACAGAGTCCCATTTTTCATGCATTCTCATGTATATACATACATATATATATATATATATATATATATATATATATATATTAACACCACATATACTTAATGAACTAGACTATTATTTTCTTTTTCCATCGATTCGATCATCAAGGAACAATGATTAAATAAACCTAGTAAAAAATAACCAAGAAATCGGGTAATGTACTAAACTTAAATAGAGTAGAGTTATTTTAATGAAATTACTTAGAAGAGAGCAAAAGATTTTAACAGTTAGAGCCTATCATGCCTGATAGTGTCGTTGTAAAATCGAAGAAGACCTTGAGCCAAACTTGTTTCTTCTCCTCTTCTCCATGAAAGATCAAACAACCAGATGCTTCTTCCACAATGCCTTTTATAAATTATATGAAATGAAAATAGATTGGAAACCTCAAAAATAGTCATGAAGCGAAGTTTAATCTACTGGTTCGAAAAACCAGAGTTCACGCAGAGTGAAAATCAGAGAACATGCAAAATGAAACAACTCATGTGAAATCTATTAGCATGCCTACCAAAGTGTTTTAGGCTTGAAAACCAAACGTAATTAATTTCATTAATCACAAATATCCCGCTCAATCCTCCTTTCCACCACCCACCAAGTCTGGCTATTGCCAAGTCACATTTAACAAGCATTTAAAATTTTAGTGATACTACAACCTAGGCCTCTTCCAACCTAATTATCCCCTACCAAAGTTAGAAGTACCACCAGTCCTTTCATCCTTATCAACTACATTAATGCCTTAGGAACTGTCACCCAATGCTTGCGACCCCTGAGTTTCCCCTTCATGCCAATAACTTACGATAGATTAATGGCTTAGGTTATATCTTAGGTAGATTAAAGTTTATACCTTAGGATATAACACTAACCACTAACCCCTAACATATGTCCTTAGAAATTAGGTTAGATAATTCCACATAGGTAAGTAACCAAAAATGCCATAGTTTAAAGCACTAGGTTAGATCATCATATAGCCTTGTAGTTTTAGGTTCTAGTTTTAATACTTAGCAACCCCTCCAACTCCTTAGTACCAAGTTTAGGTTAGAATAAAAATTACATCAAGTAACATAGCTTAGGTAGGAGATACTTTCACCTAGCTTAGGATTCTGGTTCTCTCCGATGTCATAAATAGGATGAAATCCCAATTACGCCCGTAATGACTTGCCAGGGTCGATTTCTAAAGATCCAATGAAACTTTACACTGAATGGAAATATTTTCACACAAAAAAAGAATTAAAGAACTTACATCTTCTAAGTTCATTCCATATGCTCTTAATTCATGGAATGCCAATTCATCAGTTTTTCCTTCTAAACAGATTAAAAACATTCCTTGGATCACTAAAATTGATCCAAGGATGAGTCATATAACTAGATAAGTTTACAATTTTCCTTAAATTAGAATGCACTCATCTATGAGAAGTGGAAAATGCATTCAGAAACATTCAGTTCAATCAAAAGATCTTAGAGCAAAAAAATACCTAACCATATCAAGCATACTTTCCCATAATCAAGAGAACATATCCTCATAAGGAAAATCACATATCAACACTTGAATGCAAAGGAGGAAAATAACAACGATCAAGGGTGTTACATGCTCCCCTCTTAAAAAGAATCATCATCTCGATGATTGTCTCTTTTAATAATTTATATCAAGGACAGTCAATTCATTCATTTCTCTCATCCTATTCAATTATTTCAAAACCTTATAGTTCCGAAATTAGTATTAAATAAGTTTTATTCAAATCAAGTAAATATTTGCCCAAAACTTCCTTACTTAATATCATAAAGGATAAATTCATAAAAATTTATCATTCAACAGATTCAATTCTGTTCAAATAGATATGGAAAATTAGTTTTCATATCTTCTAGATTTTCCCAAGTTACACTCTCCTTGTTAAACTAGTCCCATTGGACCTTACATTGACTTTTTCTCTATTTCTTAAATTCAAGTGGCAAGTTTCCAACACTCAAATGGGCTTAACCATGATTATTCCTGGGTCTTGGACTGTAAGGAATTTCAATTTAACACATGTGATAAATTTGAAATGTATTTCTTAAGTAAAGAAATATGGAAAATATCCTATATTCGTGATAGAGCGGTGGTAGTGCTAATCGATAAGCTACAGGAGTTATTACTTCAACTATTTCCATAAAGTGCCTCAAAAGGTGCCATCTTAAGAGAAGCATGATATGTATTATTGTATGAAAATTCAACTAATGGAAGGTACTCCTCCCACTTATACTATTGATCCATACAATACATCCGTAACATATCCTCCAAAACTTGATTTACTCTTTTGTCTCTGTCCATCCATTTCTCGGATGGTACACGTAACTCAAATTCAATTTAGTGCCAAGAGCTACATTAAGCATTTGCCAAAACCTTGACGTCATTCTAGGGTCTCCATCGGATATGATTAATTCGGGTGCTCCATGTAATCTGAAAATTTTGCATACAAATATTTTATTCAAAATAGGAGAATTATCCTTTAGATCTCCAGCAATAAAATGAGCTACTTTTGTTAGTTTTTCAACTACTACCAAAATAACATTATGTTTATTTCTTGACATAGGCAATCCTTGTACAAAATCCATGCTTATGTCAAAATCGTAAGACTTAGAGTGTCAACCACTCTATTCTCTTTTCCTTTAATGTAACTTATGTCAAAATCATACAAAGACAGAAACTCTAACCACCTTCGTTGTCTTGCATTTAGATTTGGCTGAGTGAAAATGTACTTGATCCAAGATGATCGATTTTCAACTCAAATGGTTTACTAAGCGAGATAATGCCTCCAAACTTGAAGTGCATGAACTATGGTAGCAAGCTCTAAATCATGTGGATCATAATTCAACTCATGTAACTTGAGTTTTCTACTTTTATAAGCTATGACATGATCATTTTGTAACAAAATACCTCTAAGACCTTCCCGGATGCATCCATTACAACCGTGAAGTCTCCATTAGGATCCAACATGACTAAAATAGGTGTTGAAGTCAATGAATTTTCAAATTTTTAAAATCAGATTCACATTTATCATCCCAAACAAATTTCTTATCCTTCTTCTGCAATGAAGTTATTGGTGCAGCCAACTTGGAAAAATCCTTAACAAATTTTCTATAATAACCTATAAGGCCCATGAAGCTTCTAACTTTATGTACATTCTTGGGTGCGAGCCACCTTATTATATCTACAATTTTAGAAGGATCTACAACAATCTTATCTTTACTTATAACATGTCCCAAATGGTGAACTTCATTGTCATAGAAAGAACATTTGGATAGCTTACCATATAACCATCTCCTTCTCAAAATTTCCAAGACTATTTTCAAGTGTTCATAATGCTCCTCAATGATTTTAGAATATATGATAATGTCATCCAAGAATAAAAGCACAAACTTTTCCAAGTATTCTTGAAAGATATTATTCATTAAGTTCATAAAATTTTTAGTTGCATTCGTTAATCTAAAGGGTAAAACCGTGAGTTGATAATGTGCATACCTTATCCTAAAATACATTTTATGAATGTCCTCTTCCTTAATTCATAATTGATGATATCTAGACCAAAGGTGTATCTTAGAATATACTGATGCCCCATGTATATGATCAAATAGATCATCAATTCTAGGAAGTGGGTATCTATTCTTGATTGTTGCTTTGTTTAACATCCTGTAATCAATGCACAATCTGAGTGTTCCATCTTTCTTTTTCACAAAGATCACTGGTGCTCCCCAAGGTGAAACACTTGGTCTAATCAAACCCTTAGACAAAAGTTCTTGTAACTGAGCCTTAAGCTCTACTAACTCTATGGTAGTAATTTGATAAGGTGCTTTAGAAAAGGCTCGATGCACTGGTTTGATTTCAATCATGAAGTCAAACTCCCTTTTGGGTGGTAATCCTAGTAATTCTTAGGAAACACATCATCTTTGTAGTTCCGTAATGATGAGATAACATTCCATGAAATCAATGTTTTCTTCCACATATTCAGAAATTTTTACTGCATATAAGGTACAACCCTTATTTTTGGCCTTTTAAAGTTGCATAGCTGACAATTTCCTAACAATTTTTTTCATTTTACACCTTGAATCTCTATTTTTTCCGCAAATCATTTAAATAGCTAATATATTTTCCAAAATAGTCTACCTTTTTTTTATGCTCTGCTAACCAATTTACACCTATGACTATATCATAAGATCCCAAAGGTGCTACATAGAGATCAACTTCGTGGAAAAGCTAGGTAAGTCAAGGATTGCCCAAAAAAAGACACATATTAAGCTGTATGAACAAAATTATTACCATAATGTACAGTCCATGATTTATCTATTTTTTCATCCTTTCTTTTAATTTTTGAAGACAATTAACTAGAAATAAAACATTCAAGTATCTCTCGTATCAAAAAAATAGTTACATGTATGCCAAATAACTTACCAGGAACTTCAATAGGTGTAACTTATTTTTTAGCTTACTTGTTAGCTACTACAACATGTATCTTGTGCTGTTGATTATGATCATCCTTCTTCAAATGACATTGATTCATATAATGATCTTTTCCATAGTTATAACAGCCTCCTACTGGTCCCTTTTTGGGCTCATAATTATTTCCATCCTTAAAGTTATCATTTTGACCTGCATAGGGTTTTCAACCGCTATTATTATTCCTGGAAAAATTGTTTCGTGTATTACCAACAATCTTATTCATTGTTGTCTTCTTATTCATATCGGTTGGAAACTTACTTTTGTTACCAAAATTTTTCCATGGTCCTTTCTCGAGTGCAAATGAAGTCAAGAGGAGTTTGGAACTTTCTTCTCTACTTCTTCCTTGTGAGTAGAAATAGCCTTTATTTTTTTCCTACCTTATGGCTTTTTCAACAACCCCTTCCATAGTGGTTGGGCTATGAACATCAACCTCTCCCCCAATAATGGGATTCAATCCCATGATGAATTTTCATATCCTGAACTTCTCATCATTTTCATACTGAGGTACATACTTGAGAAGTTTTGTAAACCATTCCCAATACTCATTTACAATTAACTTCCCTTGAACTAAGTTCTAAAATTCAATCATTTTCTGATCATAATAAAGTTGTGGCAGCCATTGTTTCCTAAAATAACCTTTAAATTGATCTCAGGTGATGTTAGTTTCATCAAGTGTTTAGCTCACCTTCCGGCTATCCCACCATGAAGATGTTTCACTGGAAAGCTGATATGCTCCCCAAATAGCTTTGGTCTCTTCTAAAAAGTTCCTTATTACAAAGTACTTCTCCATCTCGCTGAGCCAATTCTCAGCTCCATCACCTAATTTGGTGCCATCAAACTTTGGTGTACTTATCCTTTTTATATCATTAGTGAGTTCAGCAGCAAACCTAGCCTTTTTGTTTTCTGGCTGGTCAGGCACATTAACATTATTATTATCAACACCCATATTGGGGTTGACCTTAGGAGGTGGCTGATTGTTATTACGGCTTCTTCTTCCTTCTCATTACCCATCACTTGTTGCTTGAGCACAGTCAAATGATCTCTTGTGTCCAATAGGGCAGCAAGGATCTCATCAAGGTTTTGGTTTGTTTCTGCTCCTTCCTCAGGTGGAGCATTGTTCACAACATTTCCCCTTGTCCTAACCATTTTTGGTTACAAGAAAATCTAAGTTTTTATCAGATTATGGACACAATAGATCCATGAGTCACGTAACCTTCAGCTTTAATACCAAGATATAACAATCCCATTTTAAGACTTTAGAAACAAGGAATTTTTTTTTGTTTGATTAATGTCCTCTGTTCTAATTACATAATTTAGAACACACATTTCATAGAACCATTCTTATAATAGATAATCATATGCATCTGTAATGAATCGGTGAGAAACCGATCTATTCATTTCATGAATCGGTGAACTACCGATCTATTCATGTGTAACATTAAATTTTTGTGTATTCTCCTTAATTCTTTGTATACTTGGTTCTATTACCCTAATGCGGGAATTGATTAATCTATCTAAGGAACCTAACTAAATATCTCATTACCAATATTCATCGGCATTAAGATCCTTAGCCTAGGTTACATAGGAAAACGCAATCGATAGCTTGCGATACTTTGGCAAAATATTTCTAACATACTATTCATATTACTTATTCCTTGATGGCATACTTGTCAATCCAGATTTCATTCTTCACCCCACTCCATTGTTATCTAGAATGTCTTATAATAACTTCTCGTCAGTCCCTTGCCCAAGGTTTAAGTCTAGTTCGAGTTAACAACATAGATAATGATATGACGAGGCTCACAAAGATTTAGGATAAATTTTCATATTGGGTCAACTCCGGGTTTATCCCTGTGTGCTAAGGTACCCTAAGTCCTTGAGAGTTACTTTGTATCCTAACTATGTTACTATCCAAACCTAAAGGGAAAACATGTTCAAGATCAAAGGTGTGTAGATCCTAATGATCAATGCAGAAGGGTGTTGCCACATGCTAATTATACTGTTGTATCCTCGAGAAGATCCTAATCTTCTCAAAGGTACAACCCTATAGTTTACGTGTTCCAACATCCTATAGAACAACGTCATTGGGATTTAAATGCCTCCAAGAGTTTACTTATTTTAAGTTAAATTTGGGTTAATAGACGACATGTTTCGGCAGCCCATCTAACCATGAGTCCAACACTCTTTAAGTCCTTTTTTAAAAGTGGGATTTAATTAATCCTAAGAATTTAATTTACTTAAGGTTACTTCTAGAGTAGTTAGTTTTGGCATAAGATCCCGTTATCCAAAAATAGGACAGTAACAACACAAGTTCCTTTCTTATAAAATGATTCAACCACTTAAGGAATTGTAACAACCTACTAAGCTGAAACTTATCGGACTTAGTACAATTAAGTCTTAATGTTTTGCAATCATATCTTCCTCTTTTAATTATATCTTTTTAGAGAGAAAGATTCTTCCTCCTATAGTAAATTTCTAGGGTTTAACACACCCCATTTATGTCCTTTATAATCTCAACAATTTTCATTATAGTTTTACTTCACATCACATGATATAATGAAATAATTAGTTAAGAATGTTGCATTCTACCACTTATTTAACCGCACCTTACATAGGAAATAATTAGACAAGATACCATCCTATATACAAAGGTACAAGAGAATTTATGTAGCCAATGCCAAAAAATTATCAGCCTTCAATTCATAGTCAAACTTATACATTTACAAAATCTATGCATCTTAGACACATGGCATAACAATAGAATTTCATCAAAAAGAATATAACTTTTCTTATTCAAGTAAAATCTATGCCAATTAGATTTCTTTAAAAGAATAAGATTTAAAACAGATCAATGCATCATATAAGTTTGTGCCCTCTTTTATCACTTACGATGTCCATCTCAAAAATTACTAACATGATTGATTCAATGAACCGAGCATGATAAGCACTAAACCTTAAAACAAAATGCACTCAACTAATTTTTTCCATGAAACAACCTTGCTTTAAGGATCAATTAGTATATCATACAAGTAGGCATAAGTAATTACAATTAGTAAAGAAGAGCAATAACATCCTTAAATCACTTCCAAGAGGGAAGAGTGGAATATGTTATATATTATCAATCCTAACATTTTAACATAATATTTATTCCATTGATTTCCTTCAACAAACAATAGATCATACTATCACATTGTATTTCAAACCTCATCACAATAATATAGGATACTTAGTTATTTATCTTAAGATAAAAAGGTTTCTTACATCATGATCTAAATTAAGATGATTCATCTAACATTAATTAAGATGTTCATCACAACACGAGGATAATATAAGAATCCCCAATAAGGAGAGAGAGGATATCACCCAATCCCCAGTTTATATTCCCTTTTGAACAAACTAATCATCATTCACCTTCTTTTGTATTTCAATGCAAGATAAGTAAAAGAAGGCTAACCAAAAAAGTTCAACTTTATCCTAAGAACATTCAATCATAAGTCCTTACAATGAATTCATTCCAACTGATTATAAAAGAAGCAAAGAAGTAGTATACCTACTACAACAATCATCTATTTTACTTTCATTAATAATAGTTCCTTTTTCAATCCAATAAAATTTTTAGAAATGAACAAAAGGTTCCAAGGAGAGATCCAAACACTTTTAAAGCAAAAAGGAGAAACTTATAAGCCTGTTTTAAAAACAAGATCTCCCAATCAAACAAGTGTTCCATTTCATTTAATTCATTAAATAGTAAAGGCTATACACAACCATAATATGTAAAGAGTCATAATAATTCCTTACAAACTCTATATTAACTTAATGAACCCAATCAAGAATTGAAACCCGAGTAAGAACTCATACTCGAAGTTACCCAAGAGTTCATCCAAGACATAATTAACGACTTACTACTCAACTTAACACTCCTTAGGTAAAAGATTGAATTCTCGACAGAATAAAAATTACAATGTGATTTCAAGTCAAACCTTCCATGGTTACCCAACAATTAGGAAAACTAACATTTCCAGTTTCCTCCCAAGTACATGCAACTAATCCTTTAACATGCAACTAAGAATGATAACTACTAAACAATCTATAGTCAACATTCAATGTTTACCAAACAATTAGTAGACTATCGTTTCTAGTTTCCTTCAAGTACATGCAACTAATCCTTTAACATGCAACTGAGAATGATAACTACTAAACAATCTACAGTCAACATTCAATGTTTACCAAACAATTAGTAGACTATCGTTTCCAATTTCCTTAAAGTACATGCAACTAATGCTTTAAAATGCAATCGAGAATGATAACTACTAAAGTCTATAGTCAACATTCAATGTTTACCAAAGAATTACTATACTATCATTTCCATTTTCCTTCAAGTACATACAACTAATCCTTTAACATGCAACCTGAGAATGATAACTAATAAATAATCTACAATTTACATTCAATGTTTACCAAACAATTAGTAGACTATTGTTTCTAGCTTCCTTCAACTACATGCAACTAATCCTTTAACATGCAACTAAGAATGATAACTACTAAATAATATACGGTCAACATTCAATGTTTAGAAAACAATTAGTAGACTATCGTTTCCAATTTCCTTCAAGTACATGCAACTAATCCTTTATGCTCCAGTCTCAAATTACAACTCGAGCATCTTGTTCAGCACATGTTCTCACCAAATCAAAACATTCAACCAAATGCATCCAATTCAGGTAGTTAAATGCCTTAATGATTAACAATTTATACAAAGAGAAACCAGACAGTCTCTTAGCTGGGCTGACACCATGCCTAATCATCATTACAATCAATATGAAACAAGTTCTTTCAATAGACTTTCAATATAATACCCGTATTGAACTAATAGAAACTTCCGCATCATAGAACAAGAACGAAAGTAGTGAGTAAACTTTAAAAACTACCTTTGTTAAAGAAAATTTTACATAATCATCTTTCAACCCTTAGCTAATAGCAAGGATGATTTGAAAGATTGCAAACAGAGAGTCCAATCTATACTCCATAGATATCAAACCATTTTCATTAAGAACTCCCTTTAAAACTTATAGTGTCACATGAAACATTTACTCGAACAAAATATGTGCTCATTACAGACCCAAGTTTTCCTTGTTTATAACACACAACAAACAAAGTTTTACCAAGTTGGAAAAACAAAAACAATTAATTTGCAACACATCCTGATTCTTACAACTAAGAAACAAGTCACAAAATCATATAATCTCAAAACCCAATCAATAGAGCTCATAAGACAACAAGTATCAACTAAAATCTAGTTGTAGATGAGGTTCCTTAAACAAAAACATGGGTCTATCTTGATTTAACATTTGTTTCAATAGAAACAGAGGAACCCATGATTCTCTAAGAAAACTTAGTGAGAAACAGTAGTATATGTTTTAAACAAGAAAACCAATACCAATGATTACCAGATCACATCATGCTAAGAAACTTATAGAGTCCCCTTTTTCATGCATTCACATGTATGTGTATATATATATATATATATATATATATATATATATATATATTAACACCACATATACTTAACAAACCAGTTATTGTTTGCTTTTTCCATGGATTCAATCATCAAGGAAAAATGATTAAATAAACCCAAAGTAATAAATAACTAGGCAACCATGAAATGTACTAAACTTAAATAGAGGAGTTCTTTTAATGAAATAACTTAGAAGAGAGAAAAACATTTTAACAGTTAGAGCCTATCATGCCTGATAGTGTCGCTATAAAATCCAAGAATACCTCAAGCTGAACTAGTTTTCTCCTTCTCCACGAAAGATCAAACAACCAGATGCTTCTTCCACAATGCCTCTTATAAATTCCATGAAATGAAAATAGATTGGAAACCTCAAAAATAGTCATGAAGCGTAGTTTAATCTGCTGGTTTGAAAAACTAGAGTTCATGCAAAGTGAAAATCAGAGAACATGCAAAATGAAACAACTCATGCAAAATCTACTGGCATGCCTACCAAAGCAGTTTGGGCTTGAAAACCAAACACAATTAATTTCATTAATCCCAAATCTCCCACTCAATCCTCCTTACCACTACCCACTAAGTCTGGCTATTGCCAAGTCACATTTAACAAGCATTTCAAATTTTAGTGATACCGCCATATAGGCCTCTACCATCCTAATTATCCCCCTGCCAAAGTATGCAAAGTACTTTCATTCCTTTCATCCTTATCAACTACATTAATGCCTTAAGAACTATCACCCAATGCTTGTGACCCTTAGTTTCCCCTTCAAGCCAATAACTTAGGATAGATTAATGTCTTAGGTTAGATCTTAGGTAAATTAAAGTTTATACCTTAGGATATAACACTAACCACTAACCCCTAACATAGGTGCTTAGCAAATAGGTTAGATAATTACACATAGGTAAATAACCAAAAATGCCATAGTTTAAAGCACTAGGTTAGATCATCATATAGCCTTGTAGTTTTAGATTCCAATTTTAATACTTAGTAACCCTTCCAACTCCTTAGTACCGATTTTAGGATAGAATCAGAATTACATCAAGTAACATAGCTTAGGTAGGAGATAATTTCACCTACCTTAGTATTTTGGTTCTCTCTAATGCCATGAATATACCGAAATCCCAATTACACTGTAATGGCCTGTCAGGGTTGATTTCTGAAGATCCAACGAAAATTTACACTGAATGGAAATATTTTCACACAAAAAAAGAATTAAAGAACTTACATCTACTAATTTCAGTCTATATTCTCTTAAATCATGGAATGCTAATTCATCAGTTGTTCCTTTTGAATAGATTTAAAACATTCCTTGGATCAATTTCATTGATCCAAGGATGAATCATATAACCAGATAAGTTTACAATTTTCCTTAAGTTAGAATGAACTCATCTATGAGAAGTGAAAAATGAATTCGGAAACATTCCAGATTCTATCAAGAGATATTAAGAGTATAAAATACTTAACCATATCGAGCATGATTTCCTATAATGAAGAGAACATATCCTCATAAGGAAAATCACATATCAACACTTGAATGCAAAGGAGGAAAATAACAACAGTCAAGGGTGTTACAATATGTCTAAGGTCCGGAAAAGGGACAAAGTTGGTGTTTAATCGACTACGTATAAGAGGGTCAGCGGAAGGTTCCATGTGCCTCATCAGAACAACTTTAGAAGTGAGACCCAAGGGACAGACCCCAAATAAGTGCCAGCCATCCATGTGGTTAGAGCCTCAAAAAGTTAAAGTAGGTGTTGAAAATTCTAATGACCGGTGGAGGCCTCCACATGTCTATTTGGCACAACTTAAGAGTTTAAAGCTAGATAAAGTCCCCAAATGAGTGTAGGCTTATTATGTGGCCACATTCTAAAATGGTTTCACTAGCCATTGAAAAGTACAAACTCGATGGAGACCAATGGACGATGTTGTTGGTATCTAAATTTGTTCTCCTTTTCAGTCTGAGCAGCACCATAGATATGTCATGGAGCTTAAGGATAGATTAGACCATGTTGTATGTCATTGGTAGCTGGGGATATGGTCTAGCTAGCACTCAATTTTTGGAGAAATGGATATCACTCCAATAGGACTTGATCTTGTCCTAGCTATTTTAGGTTGTGCCTTGCAACCAAGGTAAGAGGACCTATTTTGTAACCTTGTAATGGTGAAGGAGGTGAAGATGTCCTTCTCTTTGCTTGGAATTCTATGATGGAGACCTTGATGAAAACATGATCAACACCCCAGATCTGAACTCTCACAAGTTGTCACTTCTCAAAACATGGGTATGTTCTCAAAACAAGGAAAAGGTTACTAGAGACATTGGAAATCCTGATCTGTTATGCATACTTTTGCAAATAGATTTTGATCTTCTGTGGGTATACACATGCAAATCAGGGATAGTACATGATAGGATCTTTGTTGTTAGATGATTTTTGGTGGGGGATTGACAAGACAAACTGGGATAGATCAAATCTTTGACAATCTGTACAATACTTGAACAACTATCAGATGAAATGCCTAAAATAATCAGGATGTTCTTTCAACTAGAAGAGGCATAAATGGAAGCCTAGGTTGCACTCTTCACACAATATTTGAGAACTCACCACAAAATCTTGAAGTAAAGAACTCAATTAAACACAAAAACCCATGATCAAACCATGCCTAAGGTACCCCCAAAGGCTTACAAGAAATATCTGTAGTCAAGGAAGGTAAAGTGATTTTAAATTTGTTTATCTCCTTATCAGATGAAGGCTCTTCTAAGTATGAGATTGCAAATGCCACTAAACTATCAACCGAAATGGAGATCCTATGTGATTCCTAAAGACTTTCAATGCAAGATTGCAACAAGAACAATAAAATTTATTTGCAGGCATTTAAAAATGATAAAAGACATCATATTACCCAAAGAAAACATAGATTTGATTCAAAACTTGTTATATTCAATAGCAGGGGAGAGTTACACGAAAAATCTTAGAGTTGTGTGATGGCTATACACTTATAACCAACTCACATACATGAATTTCCAACACATGAGACATTAACTTTGGTTCTTTGGAGAATTTTCTCATAAAATATGCTTTTTCTCAGAATTCACTCGTGATTTTCAACTCCCTCCCTTTACAAATTATCTAAAATGCACTATATATCCTATGCCACATTAGATCCTTCTTTCCCAAGAAAATAATATGCCATGGGATCAAGTTTGTTACAACAATTCTTCATGATTTAATGAAAATGACATTAAACAGAAAAACACTCACATGTTGCCAGGTGTGTCAAAAAGGATTAAATCATTACAAATATCTGGATCATTATCCATCCTGCAGGCACATTTTTTATCATTGAGGCATGCAAACACCTTTGACTCATCATTTTCACCTTTTTACCTTTTCAAATTACCTCTACAACTTTTAATTTTGTCATTTCACATTTTTCACGGGCCTGAGCAAAAATACATCAAAAACACCATAGATCAAAGAATTAAGTCATGAAAATGATGCCAATGTTCTCATAAGGCCAAGATGACACAAAATCATATAAGATTTGATGAAATTTGATGCAAAAACGTGATTTCCAAGCTTCTTGGAGCTCCCATGGCAGCCAAAACAAATGGATGCACAAGTAACCATCGATTTCATCCACCTTTTAATATCAGCCCTCCACGTGGAAGATGTAATCCAAAAATAAGCTCAATATTACCTTTTTAAACTTTGGATAAGGTAGGACACGTGTCAAAAATGATTGGATTGGGCCCATGCCTTTAAAAAATGCATTTGTGACATTTTGAAAATTTTGAAATTTTTTTTTCCGCTTTGCCTCTGCCCGCTCCTAGGCCCTAACATGTCCATAGGTGGGTCCCATCAAAACCCTGACAAATTCTATCAATTTTTCCTCTTTTTTGGAAAAAGGAATTTTTTTCACAAAAACCTCCATGGGCCCGGACGCCCGATCTCTTCCCGTCACGTGGCGCTCTCGATTCACCATGGGGCCAAGCCTCCTATTCTGCCTTCAAACCTTCCTGTAAAATTTGAAAAATTTAAAACTTACCATGGGCCCATGCTCTTCCTTTGACTTCTTAGAATGTGCCACATGTCCATCATGGATAGGTTGTAGAGGCATGCTTCCCATTTACACTTTAGCTCCTTTTTCCAAAAAGGAAAAATTTTACTTTGTCCCCCGAGGTCCGAACCTCCACCTCCTCATACAAATTTCTTGCAAGCGGGAATGTGGACCATTTTTCAATTTTGAGATTTTTGCCCCAAAGGAAAAAAATCTCAAAAACTCTCAAAACCCCACTTATCCATTTTTCTTCCTTGGACACGTGTCACTTCCTGACTTGTTGTGGAGCTTCAGCCCAAAATTTGATTTTTTACCATTTGAAGTTAAAAACTTCAAAGTCATTACAAAACCTACTACCCCATCCTATCCTTTCCTGGACACATGTCCACCAGGGATTGGCCGAGGGCCTTTGGGCCAAAAATTCACTTTATCACTTTGAGCCATAAAACATCAAAATTCTCCAAGTCCCTCCACCATCCACATGCCCTCAGACCAAAATATGTGCCACGTGTCCTCTCCTATTCATTTGCGGGCCTTCAGGCCAAAATTTGTCTTTGAAAATTTTTCAAAATGAAATCAAAATTTCCTAAGGAAATTCCACCACCCGCCAATCCCCTAGCCAATCAAAACATGCCACATAGGCACCTCTTGCAGAAGGCGGAGCCATGGATCAAAATTTTCCTTTTTGCCAAAATTTCAAAAATGATAAGTTAGAAATATTTCCTAACACCCCTTGGCCAATAGGAACCCGCCACATTGCCATTACCTTGCGATGATGAATTTGATGGGAAAATGACACCTGTATGACCATCAAAATGTGAAAAAATTTAAAGGATGCCCTAGAAATCAAATTTTTCAACAAGGATTGCAATTTTTTTATTTTAAATCAACTGAATCATGTTTTGACATTATTTTCAACCTTAGGATTGGGAAATTAACCCATATAATTTAGATTTGATCAATTTTAATTTTTTGCATGATTTGGTAAAGGGAAAATGACACAACCCACAAAATTGGAAAAACTAGGGCACAAAAAGGGGCAAACTTGGAATATTGTTTCAAATTAGGGCAAAACAACAAGTTTATGGGAATTTTTAAGCATTCAACTAGAGGGGACAAATTACAGATCACCAATTTGAGAGATAAAACATTTCTGAGAAAAATGGATATGAAAAATTAGGGCACATCATTGCAGCTCGAAATGGCACCAACAGTGCCATGTGTCTCATCGGTGCACCTTCAAGGGTTGAAGCCAAACATGGTTCCCCAAACAAGTACCATCTCTCCATGTGTCTAGGGTCCCATAGAAATAAAAAAGGGAATAAACGTCCATTGAATCGGCTAAGGAAAGGAGAACCAACAAAAAGCCCCACGTGCCCCTTTGGCACTCTTTCAGGAGGTGAATCCAAAAGTAGGTCCCAAATGTGCACTAGCTCTCCATGTGACCAATCAACAAACCTATGAAGGTCAAGTCTAAACAGAGTCTCTAAATTAGTGAGAAGCCTCCATGTGTGCTAGGTTAGACATAAAGCCTTTTCCAAAGAGAGGGACTTAGTCAAAACACAAAAAAGTAGATTAGGTCCGCAAAGGGACACGTGACCATGTTTCAAGCAGTAATTGTAAAAATATAGTTAATCCCTTATCAACATCAAGTCAAACCCATTATCAACATCACTCGAACCCCTTATCAACATCAAGTCAAAAGCAAAGAGGCAAGTTGTTGGGACACTTTAGGAATTTTACCTTTGTTTCCAAAAGGGTGTAAAGTTATAAAGTGACATGTGGCCCTGCTCATGCCAAGGGATAAAGTCAAATATTGAGCCCACATCAAAATTCAAAGCATGAAGGTGGGCCATCAGAGCAATTTGGGAATTTTGGTTTTATTTCCAAAAAGAGAGTGAAAAATTATAAAATGATCCACGACTCCACTGGGGTCTTGTTCCTACATTGAAAAGTTAAAGCGGGAAGGTGGGTCGGTGGAGAACTTTGAGTTTTTGAGCCTTTATTGAAAAGATTTAAAGTTATAAAGTGAGCCGCAACTCTATCCCTATTAAAGTAAAGCCACGTGTCAGGCCTATATCAAAAGCGGATGGGCAAGATGAAATGTTCTGAAGTGCCATTTCTCTAAAAGGCACAAAATATAAAAATTTTCCCTAGGCCCACTTCAACAAATCTCTCCCACGTGGATGGCTCAAATTCAAATTTTACGGAAGCAGAATGAATGACTGTGATATGATGCATCTAGTTTTTGCCACTAGGTATGGAAATGGCCAAGGCATTAGAGAAGTTCAGACATTAGTTTCTTGAATCAGTTTCATCATTTTTTTAACCGAATGTAACCATTTTTGGAAGCTATTTAGCAGGTTCTCTATGCCATTGTTCGGGTTGGATCCTGGTACTCTGTAGATGTAATAGATTTGGAGGTAATCAATACAATTTTTTTCTCTTTCTTCCTCTACTATTCCTTCTTTCCTTGTTTGAATTTGTGAATCATTCATCTTTTATGATAAGAAACTTTGTGTTCTTATTTATATGATCTATGGAACTGTGTGTTTGTGGAATTATATATGTTATGAAAGTGAATGATTCTATTTTGCATCTCCCTGGCCCAATATGTATAAGGTTATACTCTGCTATCTATATTTTCTGAAAGTATTGTTATGTTCTTAATCTCTCATCTCCTTATTTCTTCTATTCTTTCGTGTTGACGATATTTCGGGCATGAAATGTTTCAAAGTATAAGGAATCCACACTTTGAAAGTTGTACATTTGTATATAAGTTTTGTTTCTTACCTTCAATAAGGGAACCTCTCCCATTAAAGAGGAGGGACTTGCTATCCCCGATTGTGGTATGTTAAAGTATCATTTAAAAACACAATAGTTTTTGACAACTTTGTTGGGGATTTCATTTCAAATGGATCCCTTTCTAAAAGAGCAATTGCAAGCTCATTTTCAATCTGGTGACTCTAAGATATAATCTTGGTAAAAAGGCTCTTAGAATAGAACATTCCCATTTTCAACTTCTAGAACAACAAAAATTCTCTCTTCCTCTAGTAATAAGGAACAAAATAACTTGTTTTATAAGTACACCTCCTATTAAAAACATAAATTCCAATAATAGCATTCCTCAAGAGCAACTCAGTCCAAATATTTGTGCTTTGATACTTGCTAGTGTTTCAATTTCCCTTCAGTCAATTTTTCCAAAGATGGAAGCCCCTTTGCCTTGGGGACAATAGGTTGGGCCTCTTTCTCTTCCTCAGCCATTGCATGAGTTACCTAGGGGTAACAGGAATTTTTTTCCTAAATTCTAGGGTGATGGGAAGGTTCATCTAGATGAACACATTGCAGCCTTCATTGTTGCATGTGGGATTCTTGGGGTTGAACATGAAGATGTCTCTGTCAAGATTTTTGTGGAGACATTGTAGGATAATGTTGCTGATTGGTTTTATCATCTTCCTGTTGGGTTGATCACTAATTGGAATACCATGACAACTTAGTTTGAGTAGTGTTTCAAACTTGTTGAAGATGTGCATGCTCTATTAGCTCAAATCTCTCATATCAAGAAGGAACCATTTGATTCCATGAGGGATTTTGTGGCTAATTTCAATAAGGTAATTCATAAAATTCCATAGAGCACTCATCCTATGGATCAAATCCAAAAGTGTTTCTTCCTCAATGCCAAGTTACCCAAAATGCACTAAGGAGAGCTAACCTTGCAACTCTCAAGGCTGATCAATGGTTAGATATCAGTGTGGATGATGACTTGATCATGTCTGGTAAACTTAAAAGAGAACCTTCCAGGTCTAAAGCATCTTCTTCTTCCTCATCCCCTATAGAAAATTTTGATCAGTTAGTACAAAATCTTGTAAATGATCTCATTTCTATCAAGAAAAAATTGGCTCAACATACTCGTTACGAAGATATTCCAAGGAAGAATTTTTCAGCCCAGGAACTGTTTACCTTCTTCTCAGACCAGATCAGCTATTGAAGGCCCACCAATCAAGGTTCTAATCAATGAAACTTGTGAAGTTTAGGAACCTGATTATGAGGATTTTAATGAACTCTTTGAAGAACTAGAAGAAGAGGTTGATGAGAAACTGGAGGAGCTTGGTGGATCTAAAATTCATTTCCTCACCACTGAAGGTATGGATGATGAATATGAATATGATGAAAGAGTGAAAGATATGAATAGTGGGTCATAAACTATTATGACTCTAGAGAAAATGAACAAAAAATAAAAATTCGTGCATCCCTGCTAAGAAATCCAAGGAGTTTCCTATAACTATTCCAGTGGTTGCAAGAAGAGGATCTCTTATTCCCAGTACCTCCACACAAAAGGTGAGTAATGCTAATCCTCCTTCTTCTACTTCTGTTTCCAAAACTTCTTGTCCTTCAAATCCTAAAATTGATAAATCAAAATTCTCTCAAGTTCCTAGCAATGATGCCCCATCCACCTTTGGATCTTTTGATATCATTGATCACCTAAAAAAGACCAAAATCCAAATTTCAGAGGCAGAGTTTTACCAAACCCATCCAAAATATTTTGCTAAAATGGTAAAAATTTCAAATCCAAATATAAAGCCTCATCCAATACTTATAAAGGTATTTTTCCCACTCCCTTTTACTCACCTTAACCAAGCCTTGTGGCTGCAATCACTTCCCTATTAGGAAAATTGAACCATTCTATGTGACTCTTCTCATAGCTAGCCATAAACTCAATAACTGTGTCATAGACTCAGGAGCATCGACAATGTAATGCCTACAAAAGTAGCTCATGCTTTGGGCCTAACTCTAACACATTCCTTTAGTTCCTGCTATTCCATGGAGAGTAGGAAAGTGCCTTTGGTTGGAAGAATTAAAGATGCATAAGTAGATTTTGCTGATTTTCCAGAGAAAAGGGTCTTAGCCACTATTTTGGTTGCTGATATTCCTCCCTCATATGGGATGTTGCTGAGTAGAAATTTTTGTAAGGAGGTAGGAGGAAAAATTCAGATGGATTGGTCACACACTTTGATCCTGGTCAATGGAAAAATGAATAAGCTGCTACCTGAGAAACAAACTGAATAAATTTTATAAAATACTAATGATCCAAAAGCACAGATACTCTATGAAGATATAGGGCATGGTAACTATATGATCATGTCATAAGATGAGGAAAAATTCCTAAGGGAGTGATTCATGATCCTAATGGCATTTGGGCTCTGGAATTTGATGGAAGCTACTCTTTAGCTAGTTCTAGGGCTAGTGTGGTGCTAACCTTTCCAGAAGGGAAGATTCATCCTTTTTCAATCAAGCTTTGTTTTGAAAATACAAACAATACAAATAAATATGAGGTACTCATACTTGGATTGAACATGGAAAAAGAAATGGGAGTGAAGAATCTTTGTGCTCATGGAGATGCAGAGCTGATTGTGAAACAAGTTAGAAATATTTTTCAAGTGAAGAACAAGAGATTGAAGCATTATAGAAATCTTTTCTGGGATTCCATTGAGTTTCTTGATGTTTTCTCCATTGAATCTATTTCAAGAGAGAATAATACTATAGTTGATTCTCTAGCTATCTCATGATCTCTGTTTATTCCTCACCTAGATTTCTCTCAAGAGAAATTTACCATTGAAATGATTCATAGGCCCAGTGTACCAGATAATGTAAGCAATTGATAGGTTTTCAATGATGATCAAAATATTCTCTCTTTCTTGGAGCTTAAGGACAACTCCAACCAATTATATTTTGAAGGAAGTGAGACTTTTCCTAGAGAGTTTGTATCCTCTAATGAAGGATATATTAACGAAGAGATGGATCAAGATGGCTACATAAATTGAAAGGTAACAATATCCCTAAAGGATCGGTGGTGAGTTTGAAAGATATTTTTGATAAGCATGAAAGGTACATTAATTCTAAAGCTTCCCAAGGATCTCGACAATCTGCTGAATGTGAAAATATTAATATTAGGAGTCTTGATGAACCCAAGATGGTGATTATTGGAAAATGCCGCACTCAAGAAGAGAAGAAGAAAGTAGTAAATCTATTAAAAAAGTATGTTGATGTTATTTCCTATTCATATGATGATCTCAAGGATTTCCAGCCAAAGGAGATGCAACACTTTATCCCTCTGAAACCTTGGATCAAACCTTTCAAGAAAAAACAAAGAAAATAAAATCTTAAGGTTCTAGTGTTATTTTTCAAGAGATCTAGAAGTTACTAAAATAAAATTTTATTTTCCCTATACATCATTCAACATGGATTTCCAACATTGTGCCTATCAAGAAGAAGAATGGGGATATTCGCATCTGTGTGGATTTTAGGAATTTAAATCAGGCCTTTCTGAAAGACAACTATCCTCTCCCCATGATGGATCAAGTTTTGCAATCTTTCACAGGCTTTGAGATGTTGTCTATGCATGATGGATTCTCTAGATACAATCAAGTGGAATTCAAGACCCCGATCAACAAAAACCTACTTTTGCTACTCCTTGGGGCACCTTTACCTACAAGAGAATTCCTTTTGGTCTTATCAATATTAGTGCCACCTTTTATAGGGCAATGGACTTGTCTTTTTGAAGTCTAAAGGGAAAGTGCATTGTTTTGTACGTTGATGATTTGACTATTTTCTCCAAAACAATGGCATATCACTTTTAACATCTTGAAGCACTCCTTCAGAAATGTAGAGAACATGGAGTTTCTCTTAATCCTAAGAAGTCTATCTTTTGTGTTATGAAGGCAAGTTTCTCTAGAATATTGTCTCCAAACTGAAAAAGTTCAAGCAATCCGATAAATTCCTCTCCCCACAAGCAAAAGGGTGTTCACTCTTTCTTTGGTAAGATAAAATTCTGAGGAGATTCATTCTTGATTTTGTAGAACTCACTATAAGCATTTCTCACATGATGAAAGGAAAAGAAAAATTTGGTTGGACTTCTGAAGGTAAATAAACATTTGAAGGTATAAAGAAAACCATTGCTAAAACTCCCATCTTAACATGTCCCGATTTCGAGAAAGGATTTTATCATCTATTGCTATACTACAAAGAATACATTAGCTTATGTGCTAACTCGGACAAGTTATGAGGATCATGAACTCCCAATTTCCTTCATGATATATGTTCTGAAAGCTCATGAATTTAAATATACTATGATGGAGAAACATGCTTTTCAATGGTCAAAGCTTTCAATCAATTTTGTTTTTATATTCTTAATTCTCACAATCTTTGTGCTTTGTACGATACACCCATCAAGTCTATTCTTACACAATAGGAGTTTAGAACTAACAGAGGTAATTGGGTATAAAAAGTCCAAGAATATGACCTTGATATTAGGACAACTAATCTAGTCCGGAGTAAAGGCTTATGAGAGCTTATTACTGAAGGAGTTGGTGTAGAATTGTCCAAAGAAGTAGTTTTTGTTACTATTGTCCTCTTCCTCGGTTTAACAGATGAATGGTATGTTGATATTGCACATTTTCTTACTTATGGAGAGTGTTCATCCCACTTGAGTGCTAAGTAAAAGAGAGCTATTACGTTAAGGTCTACATAGTATGTATTATGGGAGAATGATTTGTTTAAGTGAGGCATAGATGGAAGATTATTGAAGTGTTAGGACCCTAATGTAGCTACAAATCTTAAAGGTGCATAGGCATGCACTACTGGAGAGGAATGCACAAGTGAAGGTGCACAAGGCATAATTCAAAAAGGGTTCTTGGAGAACCAAGGATGCATGCACATGAAGAATAATTTGGGACTTTTCTATTTTCATCCTTTTGGAAAAAATATGAAGAAGAACAAGTTTCATTTGGATAAGGTTCTAGCTTGACAACGGGGTGTCTTGGAAGGAATATACCTTACGATAAGAAGATCCAAAAAGCTAATCATGACATGGAGAGGCTGTTCTGGGGTGATCCACACCTTGACACTTGGGGTCCGATCTCGAGGTCACGAGAGGAGCTTGTTAGAGCTCGAGATGCCCATTAATTATGTGTGCCCTTGGTAAAGAAAGAGAGACAAAAGTGAGGTAGTGGAGCTCAGTAGAATTACTATGAGAACTATGGGATAAATTGGTATATGATTCTAGGATGGATGTAATGAGGAAATGGGGAATGTAAATTTTTTTGTGAGCATACATGTATGGATCCAGATATGGTGTATGACTATGGTCTGCCACTCTATGATGTTTTGGAGTAATATTATGAATGAATATGATAAGGTTACCACTGCGTTTATATTAAGATCTCCTTCTTGTATTATCTACATGTTTCTACTATGATTTTTATCTTGTATAATCATGAACCTTCTTTGGAATGTTAAGTCTATTTGTGGATTTACAACTTCCAAGTTCTATTAATTCTATTGCATGCTTTGCTTTTGTTATGGTGAAGGGGTGTAGAACCATTCAGAGCTCTATAGATTTTTTTCATGTCTATTAAATCAGTAACTCAAGATCATGAATTATGTCTTCCACTAAACTCACATAAAAGAGAGACTCAGCTCCCTCTCGTGTGCCTCAGGTGAGTGCCCAATGCCCACTGGGTGATAGGCCGGTGCACATGAGGTTCCCTTGTTCTTGGTGGGTGTAAAAATGACTACATCTTGGTTCCATTGTTGGGACCTCTTTTCAAAGTTATAGTGGAACATGGCATACATCATGATCTATGCAAAGAGTGATGACAGAGAGAATAACCCTGGAAGGTGTTGAAGATTGGTTTAAAAGCACAGAGGACAAATTCACTCAGAGATTCAATACTAGACTTGGGTTTGACACGCAAAGATGGGTGGAAGACACTCTTTATCATGAGTTGTACAAAACCTTCTTCTATTGTTTCCTAGTAGAGTTATTTGAATGGCTCTCAGCTTATACATCTAGATCGGGGTGGTGTTATAAGTTACACCCTTGGACCCAAGAAACATATCAGAACTTGTAAGATGTTGATCTAACATGGACCCATGTTATAGATCATTGGTGGAAGGGAGTATTGACTAGATACACTCTAGAATACACAATTTCCATGTATTCCTATCCAGAAGTTGTTGAGTTTGAGTTTTGAGGGATCCCAGAGGATCATTTCTACGTGTTATCCCCCTGGCAATCAAAATCTTGATGGTAACCATGGGTTTAGAGGCATTTCCTATGGCCGGCTAAACCACCCCGAGTGTTTAGCGAGGAATCTAGGTTGGGAAAGATGGATGATATAACGACTAAAAAGGAAAGGGAGGAGAGATGACTCGAGTATAACGAAGCATGTGAAAGGGAGATCGATAGACAACATGAGATTACAAGTGGGTTATGGAGCTAAACATGGTGGAAAGGAGTTGAGGTTCACGTGGAGGATGTGGAACCCAAACAGTCTGTGATACCCCATCTTGGTAAGCATGGGAGAGAAAACCTTGCGGCTTCGATGAGAGTCTGTCGCATGAGATAAATAAGATTCATTGGAGCACATTTGACCCCACCTAGTGACTGAACCTTGGAACTTGGTTCATTTGAATGAGGGAAAATTAAATTTGATCCATTTGATATCGTAGAAGCAATCGATCGGTGCCTGAAGGTAAAAATTCTCGTTTGGGACTTCTATGGCTTCACACACTATTCCAAAGATTTGTTGGAATGTTTGGACAAGGCACATATACATCTGGTTTTGGAAGTACGTTAGGAAGTGGTGGAGGAAGTGTGACTGGGAGTAGAACTAGTTCACAAACTATCGGTGTGTAATTCAGTGGAATGATGGGAGTGTTCGGCATGACAAACATAGGCCCTGTACCTAACACAAGAGGATCTGGAGGTGGAAGTGGTGGAGCTAGTGGCTCAGGATCTAGTGGGTCCAGCAGAGGAGGAAACACCAAAGGAAACCAGGGGACTGGATTGGGAGGACAAGGGCCTTAGCCACCTCCTCAAGTCTTTTTCAAGATGTCTCTGCACTTACCAGATTACAATGGGATAGAATATGCCATAGAGCATGTGCATAAGTGTGAGCTGTTATGGTGTGTGAAGGGGATCACGACCCAGGATTGAAAGGTCAGTCAATTTGTGACAACTTTGCAAGGATGCACGCATAGTTGGCATAGAAAGTATGACCCTCATCGACATTGTGGATTATACTACACCGAGAAATTCATTCTTGGTAGAATTCCACATACCTGAGTTTGAATAGAAGAGCATAAGCTCTCTCAAAGAAATCCAGTAGAGAATGGTAGAGAGCATGTAAGAATATGATGTGTACTTTAAAACTCTATTGTCTAAACTGTCTTATGATATCCACCCTTCACAACATTCTCAGTGGTTTTTCGGAGGATTGATCACACCCTTTAGGAGGGCTTTGTCTCATAAAACATTCATGGACCTACGCGAAGCATTGGAAGCTTCTTTACATGCTGAGGTAGTTGGTAGTGTTGACACTAGTGTTAGCCCATTTCTGGAGGGTCAGATTGCTGCCAGGGCTAAGAAATTGGAGAAATTATCTACCAACACAGTTCAGAGACTCGCAAAGGGATGTGGTGCATAGATTGTAACATAGAAGGGCACACAAAGGATAATGGTGGGATATGTACTTGGAAGGCGGTACGTGCCATAGTGGTAAATTACGAAATATGTCATGGGGACCATGATGTAAGTAGGTGCCCCCTATTATAGCACGTGATCCATAAAAATGTATCTTGTTATTGTAAGATATGTACCTCAACCACACATGACACCAAGGATTGTAGATTGATTGACCAAATTCATGAGGCAATTGATCTTGGTGTGCACTAGACTGGCATTGCCAACAGTTCCAAAGGAGATGAACATTGGTATGAAGAGTGCGGAGATGGAGGTGTGCATGGAAGAGGGTTTCGTGGAGGATTTTGTGGTCATGGTAACCGTGGGGAAGAAGTGAGTTCCCGCATGGAACATGCTTTAATTGTGGAGCCACAGACCATTATAAGTGTGAATGTCTAGATCTTCTACAATGCTCCTGGTGTGGAAAAAAACATAAGTACAAAGAGTGCCCAGAGTTATACAAACATATGAGTTAGTATTACTGGAAGGATAAGAGCACTTCCATGGTGATTATTAAGAAGACTGACGTGAAATGGCTCTCGTGAGTAATACGTGAATCGAACTAGATCCTGTTATGGTAACAAAAAGGGTGGAGTCTATGCATGCAAGGAAGCGCCTAGATACGAGACCTCTAGTTTCAAGAGAAGAAATAGTACATGGGAAGTATCCAAACTTGGATCACTAGAAGGAAGTCTACCACAAAACCATGGACATAATTCTAAGTTTACAAGGGAGATCCAATGCATAAAAGAGAAAACAAGAAAAGATGAGCAAAGATGACCAAGTAGAAGCACCAAAGGATGAATTGGACGAGGTTAAGGAGGTATGTAAACTCGAGGTGGGAGAATATTATTCCCCTACTAGGAGCATGGTGAGAAAAAAGGTACATGCAGACTAGGGAAGAGCATGAGAGGTAGATCCTGCATGTAAACCTCCCACCTCACAACCTTGATTATGACAAAGAGATCACCTTAAATGCAATAGTGGATGGATGGCTGCTTAGCAACATCCTCATTGACATAGGTGCGGAGGTTAATGTTCTCACTCTAGATGCCTGGCATCAAATGGGAAGACCTACATTACAACCATCTTCAAATGTGTTGTATATGGAAAATAAGACAAAGGTAATGCCCATAGGTTTCTTGAAGGATGTGACCATTACCATTCAAGGGACTAAGTTCACTGGGGATTTTGAAGTCTTGGCGCTTGCCGAGGTAGATAATTTCCTAGCTTTACTTGGGCACCCGTGGTGCTATAAGAATAATGCATATCTTTGGTTTAACAAGGGGTACATAAGTTTTGAAAACAAGGAGGAGAGGGTGATTATACCACTTGTTGATGGAAAGTCCACACCTATCTTACCGAACCCCTTGGAGAAAAGGTTCTTGAAAAAATATATGTGTGCTCCATAAGAGATCCAAGAGACCATCCATCCTACAGAAGGATTCATCCAGTTTGATGATGCTCAATCTATCAGTGATACTACTAGTATGACATGCAATAATTGGGTGCATGGGACTTATGAATTGATTGGGTGACATCTGAAAGGATCAATGACCATAGTAACTATGGCATGTATAGTTTGGCACCTAGGAGGAAAGGCAATAACCAAGTATTCTAGGGATGCATACCCGGAGGTATTTTTGAGAAAAATGGAAGCTCAATGGAGGGAAGATGAGCGATGAGGTATGCTAGGTTATGTTTTGATAGGCATAGTAGCGAGGTGGTGGGCCGCACATAGTGAAAGATTGTTGGATTTGTGTGAAGTTAGAATTTCCCTCCTGCATCGATTCTCGAAGACCAACATACCCACTACTATCAAGGATTACAATGGCAATGAACCTACCTCTTCCCACATCCAGGCATGTGAGAGGGTCTAGGGAGAAGGCACGGAAGTGTTACCACCGTCCCTTTGGGTGCATAAGCTGTATTTGACACTACAAGGTTGTGTACACGCTTGGTACATCCATTCTGAAACTCACTGCCAAATGGGAAATTGGTAGGAATTAGCGGTTGACCTAGTTCACACATTCGAGTACTAAAGTACCATGTAACCGGTTGATGAGGCATTGCAGACTATCAAGTGCCTCACTCTGGGGGATTGTGCCATGGTGGAAGATAGATTAGTAAACTTACTTGGTGGACCTAGCTTGGAAGCACGGTTTGAAGAGGAGGAACTAGAAGACATACAATTCAAGCACGCATGTGCTGAAAAGGAGAAAGGAAAGATGGTATATGTTATTGATGGAGAGGAGATGGAGAGCCTTGAATGTCGACCATTTAGTTGGGATGTGTGAGGTAGTTGATAGTGTGGATGCATGTGCACACACATATCATGAACCACTCAAAACCAAGAAAGTTAACATCAGCTCGGAGAAGGATCCCAAGGAAGCTATCATTAGGGACTACTTTGGTTAGACAAGGAAGTATCAAGGATCATATATCTCTTGTGTGAATTCAAGGATTTATTCCCACATGGATACCATGAGTTTAAAGGCATCCACCATTCATTGGGGGAAATGAGGATAATGTTGAAAGATGGTGTTCACCTGGTCAGGAAGAGGCCTTACAGGATGAATCATAACATGTGCGTAAGGGTTAAAGAAGAGCTAGACAAAATGATAGCATCTAGTATCATTAAAGTTGTGGAGGAATCAAAATGGATAAGTCCAATGGTGATCAACATAAATAAGGATGTGTAGATTAGGATATGCATGGATTACAGGGAATTGAATATTGTTTGTTTCATAGATCCTTTTCCCACCCCCTTTATTGAAGAGATTTTGGAAGGAGTTCTGGGCATGATGTCTATTCCTTTACGGATGGATTCTCGGGATATCACCAAGTAAGGATTGCCAAGGAAGACCAAGAAAAGAAATATTTCAACACTAAGTGGAGAAGCTTTGCATACACTTTTTCCCTTTGGATTGAGTAATGTGCCCACTGTATTTTCATGCATAGTGGTATAAGCATTTAAGGACTTCATCCACAAGTTCCTTCAAGTATATTTGGATGATTGGATAGTGAATGGATTGGTAAGGGACCATTGTGATAACTTGAGATTGATGTTTGAAAGATGTTGATAGTTTAGGATTTCCCTCAACATAAAGAAATTTGTCTTTGCAACCCCTTTTGGAATGTTGTTGGGGCATATCATATGCAAAGAGGGCTTACTGGTGGATCCTGTGAAAGTTGCAATTATTGTGGGATTAGGGGAACTCACCAACCAAAGTGCCATGTGTGGATTTCTTGGACACACTTTGGGTACTATGGAAAGTTCATTAAGGGATATGCCAAGATCACCATGCCTTTGGAAATATTGCTAAGACATAAGAGTGCCTTTCGGTGGGGAGGCGCAATAGAGAGAATTTGACACTCTAAAAGAAAGGCTTATCACTGCACCTATTCTATGATTCCCATCATGGGATAAACCTTTCCATTCCCACATGTATGCCTCTGGTACAACAATGGGAGCCATTCTTTCTCAACCAGAGAGGGATTGTTGATCAGCCCTTGTGTTTTGTAAGTAGAAAGTTGACACCAACAATGTAACAATTATACAACGAGTGATTATGATGCATTGTCAATGATCTACATGCTCCATAAATTTAGAAAATATATACTGGTGACCCCCTTCATATTCTAAACTAACCATATGGCCTTGAAGTATCTAGTAAACAAAGCAGTGTTGTAAGGGCACATATGCCATTGGGTACTTTTATTTCAGGAATTTGAATTCAAAGTGGTGGTAAAACCTGGAAAGAAAAATGGTGGGATGGATCATTTATCAAAGATTGATTCAGGAGAGGACATGAAAAGTATCAAGGAAACCATGCTAGACATGTAACTATTTAGGTTGCGGCGCGCGCACTCGAAGTTAGAATACATTGTTGTTTTTCTCAAGGAAGGTGTGGCGTACGAAGGGATGAATTCTCTAGAAAGGAAAAGGTTAGCCATACGTGTCGTGCCCTTCATGTTGATCAATGGGGATTTATAAAATGGGCCATGATGAATTTTTTTCCAAAGTGTGTATTAGAACATGAACGCATGGCCATAATAGAAGAAGCCCATGGTGGGATTGTTGGAGGACACTATGCGGGGAATGCAACCACATGTAAGATCCTAGTGCCGACTATGGTGGGAGATAATTCACTAGGATTGCATTGAGTTTTGCAAGGCCTGTGACCACTCTGCCAGTGCCTTGGCAAACATGGGAGAAGGGATGAGATGCCCTTACGTCCCATCACCAATGCAGAACCTTTTGAGAAATTGTGAATAGATTTTGTTAGACCAATCTCACCAGATGTGTGAAGGACTAACTCACGGTATATTATTACCTGTACTAATTATCTAACAAGGTGGGTAGAGGCCATGCCCACTAAGGATTGCACCGCAGCCACGGCTGCTAGATTTTTATGGGAAAACATTATCAGCAGGTATGGGTGCCCATTAAGTTTAACAAGTGATAGGGGCACTCACTTCTTAAATGAAACCATCAGGATTCTATTGGTAGAATTCATGGTAGCCCATCACAAGACTACCCGTTATCACCCTCAAGAAAATGGGACTACAGAGGCATTCAAAAAAATCCTTAGTCACACATTGACTAAGATATGTGACGTGGGTAGGTAGGATTGGGATGACAAGGTGTCAGTAGTTCTTTGGGCATACAAAAAAATGTATAAAATATTGAACAAGGCCACACGATTTCAATTGGTGTTTGGCATGGAAGTAGTTTTTCAGTCAAATTCATGCTACCATCTTTGTGTATAGCATGCGCAGGAGGGTTGGACAATGAGCAAGTGCTGGAAGAAAGAATAGATGAATTGATAAAGTTGGATGAAAGGTGCTCACTAGCAAGATGGAGCCAAACAACTGAAAAGGCAAAGCAAAAGGCATGGCATGACCTCCATATTAAGAACAAATAGTTTGAGGTTGGCCAGATGGTATTACTATATGATTCAAAAATTTCTACACCATCCTAGAAAGTTGAAGGTGCATTGGTTGGGTCCTTATGTAATTTCATACATCCCTTATTTGGGCGCAGGCTAGTTGCAAGCGCTAGATGGAACACAATTACCTAGATGCTTCAATGGGAGTAGGCTAAAGCCCTACTATAAATAATGCTTCTTGGTGTTTGTAAATAAGGTAGTTTTTCTAGTTAGTTTAGAATTTCCTTTTATGATTTTCCTTTCTTGTATTTCCCTTTCATATTGTTGTTTTGTTTTGCACCTTGGGTGCTGGTAACCTTATTAGTTTTTTACTTATGAATGTGTAAAGGATCACACATCATTTTAGTGTGGGGTGAGATGATGAAAAGAAACTTGGAGTTATTTTGCTAGGAGGATTTGGGTCGGGTGGCAATATAAGGTTACATTGGAAATCCATGTACAAAGGAGAAAAAGTGCAAAAACATGAGGTAGGTGAAATAAAGAATCATGAGGATGGAAGAAGTGATTTTGGCACCAAGTAACACATGTTAAAGACTCTTTTATCAAGATGGATTGTTTGCATGCCAGAAGGTTGGGAAAATTTTCACGCAAGGATTGGGCGCGGGTGGAAAAATTTTCACGCAAGGATTGGGAGCGGGTGGAAACAATTTCACGCAAGGATTGAGCACGGATGGAAAAATTTTCACTTAAGGATTGGGCACATAAGGAGAAGCACTGAAGTCAGGTTTTATTTGAAAACACCACATTAAACATTGTCGTACGATGGTAGGTAGCCTAGCCTTAAATGTGTAAAAGTGGGAAAAGCTATAAATACAAGAATGGGTAGTTCATTACTATAATTTACGAACACAAGAAGAGTGATTTTCTTTCAAGAGATAGGGTTTTGAGAACTGACTCATGCAAAGGAAAATCCCAAAACTTAAGCGCAATCAGTCCATTAGATCTACAAACTAGAGCGTAGTGATTCACAGGTGTGAGGAACATTGTGAAGAAGCATCGTGATTGAAGGAGAAAAATTAGAGATTAGGGTTTGTGTTCTAGGGCACAGGGTGCATGAGGAAAACATTTAAACAACTCACAAGATAACTTGGGAATGAAAGAAAAGGGTGCAATGATGGCCACAAAACTAGTAGGTAAACCTGTAGAACAATCCAAGAAGGGAAAGGGTAAAGGAAAAGGAAAGAAGAAACAAGAAGAAATACCCATGGATACAAATGAGGAATGGTACTCGGAAATGCAATACCCGGATGGGGTTTTTCTAGGGAAAGAGTGGGAGTCCCACATAAGATAGATGACTGTGATTGACTAAAATAACTAGTCAAGTACAATCATGAAAGAAATGGCACTGGAGCTAGTGCACCCCACAAATAAATGAACACGATGGGTTTCCAATCTACAGTGACATGGTCAAGGTGAAAATGGAGAAGGTAGGGCTTCTCCAAATTTTGAGTTGCCATATTTCAGGAAGCTTTGAGCACTTGTACCAATGGTTGATTACACGCATACACAAAGATTTCTTCTACTTCGCAGGGCACAAAATGTGCATAACTCCCCAACTAATTTCACACTTCACATGCCTAAACTATAAAGGACGTGATCATAGATGACCTCTTGGATGAGGAGGTAATCGGAGAAACCATAGAATCCCGGGGAATTGAAGAAGGTATCAAGGTACTACGACATCTCGGATATCGGTGACCCAGTGATGAAGATGGTTGTACACCTTGTCTCCAAGCTGAATGGACAAGAAAGGTGGACCCGAGGTGAGCAAGGCCTAGTGAATGTCTCGGCAGGAAGGTCACAGAGAGAAGGCACCGTATAAAACATTTCCCAATACATATTAGATTAAATCATAAGAAGCATAGAGAAGGGAGGGAAGATCCTATTTGGAAACATCCTGTTGACAATTGTGTTCTCAAAATCGGGTGCCGAGATACATCGACATATTTGTGTGGGAGTACCCTACTGAGGATCCCTCACTTATAGAGAGATATCAGAAATACACATGTGAATCAATGATAGGGGTACACAAGGTGCACTTAGGAAAATGGTATAAGCACTTTAGGAATGCATTTAGGGCTGAATGGCGAGATCCCTAAACAACTCCCCATGGCGACTAAAGGAGAAGTAGAGTTCACGGTCTACCAAAGACTTCGCATTGGTAGGTTCATTTTGGTGGATGGAAATTGGAGTCCATGGTGCAAACTCCCATTCTCATTTACTGCCCAATTTTTCCAAGTGGGGGTAAACAGATACAAGGAATCGAATAAATTGGACCTTGAGTTATCCACCCTTGACAGAGAGCATAGGGAAATGAGGAAGAAGCTAGTTTACCTAGAGAAGTGCACGTACATTGAAAGGTACATGTCACATGATGTGCATATTGTAAGGTATTTGACCTTACCTATTGTTGGGAGAAATGCTACAAGGATTTACCTGTGCATAAGGCTAAACTTTGAAAAGGGTGTGTACGTGGAGAATGAGATATCCATTCTAGATGACCCTATGGGAAGAAAGAATCACGTGCCAAAGCATAGGGAGAGGGAAGAGAAAGAAGAATAGAGGGCGGTGGAGAAGTAGGATGTAGGTACCATGGGGACAAGTACCTATTTCGGAAGAAGAAGAGAATGGTGGTCAAGGAGAAGACCCTAGAACCTGTGAAGCCACCATCCCCTAAGGAACCCTCAGATGAAGAGAAGAACACATCCCCGAATCTAGAGTTTTTCGGTGGAGGAAGAAATAAAGGGGGTGGAAGAACCAGTAGTCCGAAGATATCTGAGATGACCCGAATGCCTATATAGGTGAAAAGGATGATGATGAAGAGGAAGGGATGGAGGTGGATCAGAGCCAATTAATACCCACGATTCGGGAGAAGAGGAAGAAAAAATATGTAAATGATGCCTTCATATTTGTAAGGAGGAAGAGCGTCTAAGGGGAGGAAGGCACTGAGTGAAGAAAGGACCGAAGGGGCAAGTACTAAGGGGCCAGATATTCCCAAGCTCACCCACAAGGAGGTGGATGAGAAAGTGACAAGGGAGGCAAAGAAGATGATTAATGCCTTGGTTGAGGAGAGAAAGCAGCAGAGCTTGTGCTTGGTGAATTCAAGGAAGAGAAAAGGGAGAAGAGTGTGGGTAGCACAAAAGGCCCAACTGTCTCACTAATTATTCCCAAGGGCATGCGCATGGGAAGTAAATGCATGGAAGGGGGAAGAACAATGATGGGATACATTTATGACCCCAACAAAGTTTTGTGCATGAGTTTCAGAGTACCGTGCCCACCAAGGAGCTCACCGCCATGGAATCCTTTTACCCCGAGGGTGGATACCCACACACAAGGAAGATAATATCATGTGCGTTTGAATCCCACCTTGATGAGCCCACGTTTGAGGTTAACCAAGGAGTGTTACTAGCACTATCCAAAGGAAAGGGGGACAACCCCATTATAAACATACAACAACTATCAGATGAGAAAGTGTGTAATGAACTCAACAAAGTCTCCATGGAAATTGAGGCTAGGATCTTCTGTAGAAATGACAGGGTTAAAGCCTTGGAGGACCTGTTGGAGAAGAGGAAGGAAGAAGTAGTTAAGCTAATAAAGGACCTTAGCCTTGAGAAACTAATTAGCGCTCAACTACAGAGGGAGCTTCAAGAGGAAAATGCCAAGGTACAGGAAGTTTCCAAGAAGGTGGAGCTCATCTCCCAAGATATTATCATAAAGCACCTGGACCTTAACCCTCTCATGTAAAAGTATGGATCCTCCTTAGAATGTCTAGAGTACTTGAATCGGATCCTCACCATGGAAAGGAAACCTTTGGCCTTGGAGTTGGCAGAGGAGGTAGATGTGCACTTGGAGAAGGAGGAAAAATTGAAATTCATCATGCTCGTGACTGAATAAAACAAGATGCTTGCTGATGTGAAGCTAGCCACACAAACCGTAGGGGTCACCTATGACCATTGCGCAGATCAAGACAAGGTGAAAAGTGTGCTACTTCCCAGTGATGAGGCCGAGATGAAAGAATTCAGGGAAAATAATAAAGGCAATAGAGCTGAGTGAGAAAAGATCCTAGCCGAAGTGGAAAAGAAGTCTGAAGCTATTGAGATCCTATGAGTCTCAATCAAAACCCAGCTAAAAGAGCTCTACAAGGTCATTACGAGGAAGATGGATGCCTTGGAAGATCACGCTAAGGAATTGGAGACTATGGTGGAGTCCATTAACATAAAAGAAAGGGTTAACCTTTGATGAGGTGAGCACATTGGTTGGCAACCTCTGCATAAGAGTGCAGCATGAAGTCAGTGCTTGGAATACACTGGAGGCCGACCTATGGCAAAATTTTCCCCTTCTTCTTCTTTAGGCAATTTTCCTTCTATTCTCTCTCCCCATTCTTTATTCTTTCCCTCCATTCTTTCCAAGGTAGGGCCTTGTATTTTTGTATTGCATTATTTGAAAAGGTTCTCGAGGGTAGAGAATAGGTGAAGTGTGGGGTAATGTTGGGACCCTAATATAGATACCACATCTTAAAGGTGTGTAAGTGCGCACGACCGAAGGGAGAGCACAAGTGAAGGCACGCAAGGTAGAATTCAAAAAGGGTTCTTAGAGAACCAAGGACGTGCACACATGAAGAAAAATTTGGGACTTAGATGTTTTTGGCCTTTTGGATAGAACACATGAAGAACGTGTTCTGTTTGGATAAGGTTCTAGCCTGGCAACAGGGTGTCCTGGAAGGAATATACCTTGTGATAAGAAGATCCAAAAAGCTAATCATGACATGGAGAGGCATGCACCTGGGGTGATCCACACCTTGACACTTGGGGCCAGATCTGAGGTTACAGAGGAGTTTGTTAGAGCTCATATGCCTATTTATACATGTGCCCTTGGCAAAGAAAGAGAGACACAAGTGAGGTAGTGGAGCTCTGCAGAATTACTGTGAGAACTATGGGATAAAATGGGTAGATGATTCTAGGAAGGATGTAATGAGGAAATGGGGAATGCAAATTTTGTTTTGTGAGCATACATGTATGGATCTAGATATGGTGTTTGACTGTGGTCCGCCACTCGTGATGTTTTGGAGTAATATTATGAATGAATATGATAAGGTTACCACTGCGTTTATATTAAGATCTCCTTTCTGTATTATCTACATGTTTCTACTATGCTTTTGATCTTGTATAATCATGAACCTTACTTGAATGTTAAGTCTATTTGTGGATTTACAACTTCCTAGTTCTATTAATTTTGTTGCATGCTTTACTTTTGTTATGACTGAAGGGGTGTAGAAGCCATTCTGAGCTCTATAGCTTTTTCATGTCTGTTAAATCACTAAGTCAAGATCATGAATTATGCCTTCCACTAAACTCACATAAAAGAGAGACTTGGCTCCCTCTCATGCACCTCGAGTGAGCACCCAGCACCCGTTGGGTGATAGGTGACATGCATGAGGTTCCCTTGTTCTTGGTGGGTGTAAAAATGACTACATGAAGTGTGTAGACAAAGAGCAATAGAATAAGTTGTTCTAAGCTTTTCATGATCAAGCTTGTGGAGGGAATTTGTCTTCTGTTATCACTACCCATAAAATCCTTTGTGTTTAGTACTATTGGCCAAAATTGTTTAGAGATGCATAAAAATGGGTAGGTAAGTGTGAAGCCTATCACACTTTTGTTAGGAGACCTAAGTTGGCTTCTTTACCACTAAAACTAGTGGTGATTGATGAGCATTTTCAACAAAGTGGGGATTGGATTTCATTGAAACTCTTAATCCACCTTCTAGTGTTGGGCATCCTCACATTATAAGCGCTATAGATTACTTCACAAAGTGGGTAGAGGCTATTCCAATCAAAAGCAATACTCCTGAGGTGGTGTGTAATTTTATCAAAGATAACATCTTGATAAGGTTTGGGGTACCAAACAAGATTGTAACTAATAATGCTTCCAATTTTTCTTCTTTTGAGATGATGGATTTCTACTATGGTTATGGAATTTCCCTTGCTCATTCTTCAGACTAATACCCCAAGGAATGGAAAAGCATAATCAACAAATAAAAATCTTGTAATAATCATTCGAAATCTTGTCAATGAATCTCAGAGGAATTTTCACAAGAAACTTTATGATGCTCTCTGGGAAGATATAATTACACCCAAAAGAGCAATTGGGATGTCTCCATTTCAAGTGGTGTATGGTGTTGAAGCTCAACTACTAGTAATAGTGGAATTACCAGCCTTGCACTTAATGAAGGCTATTGAAGATTCAAGCTTTATCAGTTCCTTAGACAAGAGGATCATGTATCTCCAGAAGCTGGATGAAGACAGGTTGTAAGTTTTTGATAGAATCTCAGCTCATCAACTAAAGGTGAAATATTTGTTTGACAAGAAGGCTAGACCTAGATATTTTCAAGTGGGAGACATTGTTTTGCTGTGGGACAAAAGACATGAACCTCGAGGAAGCCATGGTAAGTTTGATTCTCTTTGGCTTGGTCCTTTCAAAATTAGGCACTTTACTGGAGAAAATTCTTTCTATTTAGATTATATGGATGGATCTCCTCTCCCACTTCCTTACAGTGGGAAATATTTGAAGTTGTTTAAGTCCTAGGTGATTAGGCAGTCCTTTTGTATATTGTGTATAATGTTTTGTTTTTGGTCTTTCTTTTTTTGGTTTGTTTTCTTTTCTCGTTGTGTGTGTGTTGTCTTCTATATTGGTTTTTCCTTTGACTCTATTTTCCCAATGGATAAGGCACTCTGGTCTTCTTTCCCGAGTTTTTCTATGGTTCTTGATCTTTCTTTGTTCCTCTATTCCAGCTAACTCATCCCTAGAAAGAGCTAGTTGTTTTCACCCTAAAAATTTCCCTCATTTTCTCAAGTCAACTTTAAATTTTTTTGAGATGGTGCCTGTTATCCCAATTTAGCCCCCTTGGAAAAATTGATCAAACACGACCCCGCATAGAATAAAATTGGAAGGGGTGGTTCATTCATGTAAGCCCACATTCCAAATCCAAAAATGAAGGGGCAAGGTTGGCAAAGGAGATTAGAGTGCGCAAGAGAAGATTGAAGAAAGGGCTCAAGTTTTCAGACTTCACATGTGGGCCCAAATCAGTTAAGTATAAAAGGACTGGAAAACGACACCGTGTGTCTCATCAGTGCATCTTCAAAAGGTGCAGCCTAAAGAGAAACCCCAAACTTGCGCTAGCCCGCCACATGTCCAAGGTCTGGAAAAGGGATAGAGCCGGCCATTTAATTGACTAAGTATAAGAGGTTCGAGGAAGGTGCCATGTGCCTCATCAACACAACTTTAGAAGTGAGACCCAAGGGACATACCCCAAATGAGTGCCTTCCATCCACGTGGTCAAAGCGTCTAAAATTTAAATCAACCACTGAAAATTATAAGGACCGGCGGAGGCTTCCACGTGTCTCTACACCCAAAGAGCACAAAGGTACTAGGTCCCTCTTTAGGGTTGTTTTAGTAGGGTGTTAGCATGATGAAGGAAGAAACATATAGATTTATAACTAATCTATCATTATAAAATGTATGCTACATTCGAGATCTATGACAGAACAATCTTTAAATAGTAATCATGATTGAATCAATAAAATGTACTACTTAATTCCACACATGAATGACACTTAGGTTCATCCATTATCTTCCATCTATTAATAAACACAAAAGCTCCTTACAATAATGTTAATTTGTACCAATGTGCATATGGGTCTGATATAGTAATTCAGTCATATGTGTTTATCTCCATACCTCCATACATCCCTCACACTAATCTATTACCACTATGTACCTCACATCATATATATAGGGTGGGTAATTTCCCTTCACCACTTATCTATTCCAAAAATAGGCCACATGTTATTACTAACCACGTGCCATTCACATACATAGCCACACATGCAAGTGTGTTATCTATAGACATATTATTCTTAGCTCGTCTCGATGAAAAATGCTTCAATCTAATCCTCCAAAATAGACAATACATGGCATGCACATCTCGCATCATTGATGTGTTCCACATGCCATCTTCCAAAAATAGGTCATCATGCCCAAAATTAGCTAAGTCTTGAATGTTGAACTTGCCTTCCACATGCGGGTACTTCTTATCCCTCTATGCCCTTGATCCTAGCCTTCTCTCCGCACGGAATCCTTGTGTGTTCTCTAACAAGTATTCTCGATAAAACATTAACCCACACTAATCTCTCATTGCCTCGAAAATGGGTATTCCTCAAAAAATTGAAGTAAAGAATAAAATAATGGAAAGAATAAGAATGAAATAATGTAGACAAATAAAGAATTTTTATGAGGTTATGAGACAACCTCCTCTATATCAGTTTGAAGTATCAATTTTGGATACTCCTTTATTTCGGCCTCTAAAACCTACCATTCAATGAGTGCTTGTCCTAATTTTTTTGGGATTTCCACAATAATGGATTCTAACTCATCCCTCACAATCTCTCCCTTTTCATTCTGCAGAACCAACACAATGCTAGACATTGATGTCATTATTCCTTCTAAAAGATCCATCTTTTGTGTAATTAGCTTCCCAAGCTCTTCCAGCTGAGTCTTGTGCAACTCTTGTGCTACTGTCAGGGCCTCTCACTTCTACTTAACTATTGAAAATATTTTTGCGCGGCCCAATGTCTCATCTTTCATTGCTTTCTGGACCTCATTATTTTCTTCTAGGGTCTTTATGTTGATAAGCACCTCTGGAGCTATGCAGATATTTAAAGCCTAGTCTACTTTCTTCAATACTTCTTGTAACGCTTTCAATAGTCCTTCATAAGATGCAATCTTTCACATCATAAAGGATTTCTCTCGTTTTGCATATTGTTAGATTCTTTTCCATTGTCATGCGTAGAGGTTTATCTTCAAATACCAAGTCAACCAAATTTCCTACATAGTGTATCCTGAAGGAAACATCTATGGTACCTTGGCCTCCAGTGTGGCCTCACTCGATGACATTGTCCCCAATCACCTTTGTGATTCGATAAATAATTTTTCTTCTTCTATGTGAAGTCCCTCTCTTGTGTTATGCATGTTATTTATGCATCCTTTGTCTTTAGCTCCTTCGTAGCACTCTAATTGTTACTGACTTTGTCCATGGTTCTTCTAGCCACTTCAGCATAAACCTTCACCAATACAATGTTGACTTGCTCATCTGACATGACAATAGGCTTTACTATCATGTGCCTATCTTGGGTACCTTTTTCAACCATCTCAAAACGCATGACTCTTCGCATACATCAAATTCAAGCTCATCCATGTGGGTGTGCATTGACCATGACAGTTGCTTTTGAGTGCGTACAATTTCCATATCATCATCCATTAGCTCCCATCCAAATAAATCCTTCTATGCTATCACGCTCTAAATGTAGGCACAAACAATTTTACCTGCATCCTCTACATACCCCATGGCTGGTGGAATGCACTCTCTACTTGTTCTTTTAGACCATTTCTACTTAGGGACTTTAGCTTCCAAATTTGGGACTTGTGTCTCCATGTCTTGAACATTCATGGTAGTTGTCTCCTCTGGTCCCTTCTTGTCCTCTTCTCTTACCTTTAATTCCTCACCCTGTTCTTCTATGTTCTCTGGAAGTGTAGGAGAATTAGGCGCACTTTCCTTTGACTCTTCCATCTCCTCATTTAACTTCAGTTTCCTCCTTCTTTGTATAGTTGCCTCCTTTTGTGGAGAGATTTTGGGTGAACTATACACCATGGTTGAGTAGCACCTTGGTTCCTTGTTCTCCTAAACACCCTCTTAAATTTTTACTCCCTTGACTGCATTCAAGTCCTCATCATCACCCTCTTGAGGTTGAGGTGGTGTAATGGCATGCTTAGCTTCACCCTTATTTATAGGATGTCTCCTACCTCTATGCTCTAAACCACCACTATATTCATGCTCTTCCTCCTCATCCTCCACTTTAATTGGCTCTGTGGGATTAGGAACTAGGATGTTCTCTACTGTATGCTTTCCCTTTGGTTGTGTTGGAAGTGCAAACTCACCTTCCACATACTTGTTATTCTCCAACTTTAGCTTGAATTGAAGATACACCAATCTTGCCCTTACATCTGCTATAGCTAGACTTATTGGATTAATATTCAACACATCTGAAATGATCCTCTCGGTGAAGGCACTTCTTCTAGGATAGACATACTTCTTTCACAACATGTGGTAGTCATAGTCTACCTTATCTATATTAAATATCAGTCAATGTGTGTCTGTAAATCTATGAATAGATGCTTGGAACTACCTTACGGTGAATGTGTAAGGCAACTTACACAAAGGGCTCAAGAATCCATATTTCATTGGGAAGAGCATGATACAAAAATGTTGATATACAAAAAACTGGACTTGTGTCCCTACAACTGATGGTAGGTCCTTTGGGATGTGCCACTCTTCTCCAAATGCTGCATGGAGCCTGTCATACCATTTCTCCTCCCTTTACTTTATGTCATCTATCATGGCCCCTTTACATAGATACTTGTTAAACCTTTCAGCTAGTGAATTATTCTCCATGGGGTATTCCCATACCTTTTCCTTTGGCCCATCTGGTATTCCAATTTCCATGAATACTAGTGATAGTAGAACAGCCCCAAAGTTGATCTTCCCTCATGTGCGTGCTTCCGAACATTTTTTTCTACAATATTATAGATCTCTCCTTTTGACATCTTATGCATAATGTGTAACCACATAGTATTTACCTATGACCACCACTCCTGATCATTCAACTTTGTAACAAGGTGTGTTGCTTCTTGCATAACTAGACAATTCTTCAATTTGTTTATATCCATACCACATGGGCCCTTTAGGTACCCCAACTTATATTTGGTCTTTAAGATCGTGGCTTTATCTATGAGAGCATTCTTTATGTCCTCTCTCGTGGCCTTCAAACATGTAACTGATGAGATAAGCACAAATGAGATTCTCACTCTACGTCCTGCAAAGTAGAAGAAGTCCTCACGTACTCTACTCCTGATCCAATAATACAAGGGCTCATACTTCCCAAAATATGGAATCTCATATGATTGGTAGACCCCAATTCTCTTGAAGCTTCTCACATGAATCATCAATAACTGGCATGTCATATTCTGTACAATTATTCATCCTAGCAGTGAGCAAAGAATTGGTCTCCTTCTTATTCTCCATGGTCCTATGATTGTATTTGCTCACTTTTATCTTTTTGATGGATGATTCCCACTCCTGGACAATGATAACTCCTTTTGGATATTGTATTTCTGAAAATTCACTTTCGTGTATGATATATCCTAGAATTTACTAGATAACACCCTAGTCACACTAGCACATCACTCAGCCTAGATTGAGCACTCACTCGAAGCACACAAAGGTACCAGGTACCTCTTTAGGTTTGTTGTAACATGATGTTAACATGATGAAGGAAGTAACATATAGATTCATAACTAATCCATCATTCCACAATGCATGCTACACTCAAATCCATCAAACATGTAACACCCTTGACTATTGTTATTTTCCTCCTTTACATTCAAGTGTTGATAGGTGATTTTCCTTATAAGGATATGATCTTCTGATTTTTGGAAATCATGATTGGTATGGATAAGTATTTTCTGCTCTTAAGATCCTATGGTCAAACTCGTGTGACTTCTCTGAATCCACTTTTTAGTTCGGAAGGTAAATTACATTTTGGTTTAAGAGTTGTAAAATTGTCTTTTTCTTGACTCATCCTTCGATAAATTTGGTGATCCAAGGAATGTTTTATTAATGATCTATGAAGTGAATGGTAAAATCAACATTCCATGAGTTAGGATTCACACTAGACTGAATTTTTTTGTTGCAAGTTCTTTTACTTTTGTGTGAATGCACTTCCATTCAAAGCAGATGTTGGTTTGGGTCCTGAAGGTCGACTCATGACAGTCATTGCTAATAACGATGGGAATGCAGCTATTCACAACACAAGAGAAATATATCTGGGAACCTATTAAGGATTTACTTCCGAAATCCTAAGCTAGGTGAAGGTATTCCTACCTAATATATGTTAACTGATATAATTATGTTGCTAACCTAAACTTGATACAAAGGGTTAGAAGGGTTGCTAAGTATTAAAACTTTAACCTAACACTACAAAGTTATTTGGTGATCTAACCTAGTTCTTTAAACTATAGTATTATTGGTTCACTCATTTGTGGGGTTATCTAACCTATTTTCTAAGAACTATGTTAGAGGTTAGTGGTTAGTGTTACATCCTAAGGTACTAATGTAAATCCTACCTAAGATCTAACCTAAGCAATCTAACCTATCCTAAACTAAAGGATGCGAATTAGAACTAAAAGGGGTTGCATGTACAATGACGATGGTTTCTAAACATTTATGAAGGTGATAAGGTTTACATATTTCCTATGGAATGTCAACTTTGCAGAGGCCTATTTGGATGGTGGAGGCCTAGGTGGTAGTATTACTAGAAATGGAAATTCATGTTTTATTTGATTTGGAAGCTCACCAGTTTGGCAGGTGGTGGCAAGGAAGATTGGGTGGGAGATCGGGAAATTAATGCAATTAATTGACTTGTTTGATGAGATCGAACCACTTTGGTAGGTATGTCAAGCAGATTTTTGTTGAGATGTTTCACTTGCATGCTTTCTCGATTTTCATTCTAATTACACTGGTTTTTGAACCAAGAGTTAAATTGTATTGCATGGCTATTTTTGTGGTTTCAAGTCTATTTGTTTCATGGAGAGTATATGAGGCAATGTCAAGGAAGTATTTTTTGTTTTGGTCTTTCATGGAGAAGAAGGGAAAAAGTGAGCTCATTTAAGAAGTCTTCTACGATTTTTCGGTGACACTATCAAGCATGATAGGCCCGAACTATTAAAATATCTTGCTTTCTTCTAAGTGTTTTCATTAAAACAACTTTTCTCTATTAATATATGTGCATTCATGCTTAGCTGATAAAATCATAGATGGGTTTGTGAGAAAACTTGTATTCTTTGTTTTTGGCTTCTGTGTGTTCATGATGGTGTGGAAAGTTTTCTTCACATTGTCTTGTCATAAAGGAACAATGAATAATTAAACAAAAATTGTGACACTGGTTACTTCTTTAGTGGTTTTAAATGTTTGTTGGGGTGAATCTGGGTCGTGTCTTGTGAATTTGAATTGATGAGAATTCAATCTTATTAACTTGTATGCAAGTATTAGCTTAAGTTGGAAAACTTGTTAAGAAAAGAGGACTATAACTGAGATTCTCAGGGTTGTTAGCATACATTTTGATCCATATCTAAATAGGATATGAATATAACCATATAGGATCATGGAATTACATTTTTCTTGAGAAAAATCATTGATCATAACAGTTTCACGTGCACTTTAGGTAAACATGTATATGTATTATTGTTTTGTATTTTACCTTGTGGAACTTTGATGGTAGAAAAGCTCGCATACATGGATAAACCATATATAGTTAGTTTCTGTGTTTCTCCTTATGAAAACATGGTTTTTATGGAAAATTGCATGCACATGAAAATAAATATAAGGTTTAGTTTGTATTTCAAGTTGTGAACTTGATTGATTTTGGGACTTGTGTTGTTATCATTTTGGATAACTTGACCTGTAAGTCAAGTCACTTTTGGCAAAGTGCTTGTGGAATCTTGTTCTTTTGACCACGCTAATTGTATTTGGAGATTCTTGTAAACCCGACCTGAGAGTCATCCTTTTTGAGCTTTTTCTAAGCATCTTACATTCTGTTTTGTTTGGAAATAAGGTTGATAGGATGTTAATGGAAAATGGAAGAATTTCTTCTCATTTCGAACTATATGCAAATACTTTTCACTGCTCTCGGTCTACCCTTAAACTACAGGCATATTATATAGTGGTGGTTGTGGTATTGATATCCTTCACTGTACTCACCATTTTTTTACTTGTTAGAAACCTGAACATTGTGTTGGTTCAGGTATTATGGTCTTTTGATCTTTTAATACACTTTTAAGGGGACATATAGTTACCCTAATTTGGTTACATACATTTGAATGGTATTGATTCTTCAATGATGTTTATACTTGGCATTATGAGAGAATTGTAAACCATTCTTGGACTGTACATATTATTCTTTGGTGTTTGATATTGTCTTTTGATTGGATACCCGTTGGCATACCGTTAAGATGGTTCTACCTTGCCGAACTATTGGGCAGTCTTAAGTGTTAGCCATTACTCAGATTCCTACTTCTTGTTGGGTCTAATAAGGGTATATCATGTCTTGGAAGATTGATTGCGGTCTTAAACTGGTTTTGAATGTGTCGAACTGCACTGTTGAATTTATAGGATTCTATAAGTAGACATTGATAGCATGATTACTTCTTATTTGTGGTTGTTCTGAACCAATGGGAGAATGTTTAGTTTTTAAGGAAATATTATGTGAAGCTCAATGATTCATGAACTTGTATGAGCTTGACTATTTTATTATCTCTAATGGAAAGTAGAAATTTATGCTTTTGAATGAGATGATTTAGAAAGGAAGTTAGTTTTGGTACTCTATCTCTTTCTTTGGAATGGTCATTGTTCTCCTTTCTTGAAACTCCTGAATGAACTTAAACTGTATGAATGTTAGAAGGTAAAACTGTTCTATTACGTTGAAGGAAATTATTTGAGTTTAGGATCATATTTTGGTAAGACTCCTTCTACAATGCAGTTGGGTTAAGTGCATTGATTAGAACCTCCTGTTTCCTATTCTTAGAGAAATGAGAAAACAACGTTATTAATCTTGTATACTTTTCATTTGACTGATGTGATGTGGAATGAGATTAGAGTTAGATTGGAAAATGAAATGGTAACTTATCGACGATTTCCAATCCATCACTTCTCCTTGGATTTCTTTATTTTGGATCTATTGCTAAATATATTATATTGTTCTTTCTTAAAGTAGAATTACTTTAAAGGAACAATTTAAATCATGGCCTACTCTGGTTTCGGCCTTGCTGATGATTATGTACTATGGCAATGGAACTCTATCTTTTCCTATTTACTTGAAAGATTATGTTGTAAAATTTATGAATCTTATAGTAAAGATATGTGTTGTACTTTATTAAAAACTTTGAAACAATGATATATTATGTTTTGTTGTTTGGTAAAGATATTTGATGAAATCAATTATACTTTAATTTATAGGATAGGTATTATAGTTTTGTTGGTTGGATATTTTGTCAAACCAAAATATGAGGTTCAACCATAGTATATGAGATTAAATCCCTCCTCAAAGATAGGTGAGGCTGCTGCTCGCTTGCTACTAATCTAAAACACAAAAAAACAATATATATAGTATTCACACTAATCTAACCATTGGGGTTGGGATAGAATCCCGAAATCCACATTCACACGATTCAAAGATATTGCTTTCGTATATGAATGGGGTTAGAAACTATTACAATTAAAGAAGCACAATCAAAAGGAAATGAGAGAAACGTATTTTCTTTCGAGTAAACACAGAGCACGAAATAATCATACGAGCTTTAGATCATAAATATAATGTCCGAGATGATCAACCACACTAAGATGCTATGCAAAGAATAACTTAAGATCATGAACATAAGAACAATGTCTTAAGTAAGATATATCCCACAACACAAAGTTTGTAAAATAATATCAAATCCTATTCTTTGAAATGATCGAACGAAAACACAAAGTTTTTCTTCTTTCCAATAGCTCCGAATATTACAAAAATCTCGACCCTTTGGAATGCATAAGCATCCCTTATTTATAATAAAAGGAAATGAGAGAAAATAGTGTTCTTTAAAACAGAGTTCTATTTTGCTTGATTCTCACGCAGGAGACCAAGTCAAAATTTGCTTCCTATGTGACGAAACAGAAATGAAAAAGACATGTCAATTTCAAGATTGAAATGACATGAAACATTGGGACTTAGTCTGAATCGTCATCCTTTGCTCCTTCATCTTTTTCTTCCTCCAGCTGAGACTGTTTGTTCTGAAATTCTTGGAACTTCCGAATTATGCCTTGCATCTCGTTCTCATCAGGCGCAGTGGAATGATCATTCCAAATTTCGCAAGTTTCATGAGTATCGCTGGCATTGCCAGGAAGCTTTTTCAATCCTTTGCTGAGCTTTCTTAAGGCCTCCAAAGAATGTTCAATCCTTACCAACCGATCAATGATCTCAAGACCAAATCCGTGCACTGGTTCATATTGAACAGACTCTTGGACTTGTTTGAAGAGATCATCCGCTGATAAGATACCTGAGTTCCCAACTGACACCTTTGGACAAATCTTCAGCAATTCTTCTTCTAGATCACTTTTTCCATCAATCAATTTATCCCTCGATTCTCTCAACTTGCTGCAGGCTTCATTGAGAATCTTTACTCTGAACCTGATGGCCTTGGTCAGCTGAAAATGCTTATCCGTATGCGGGAGAACACCTTCTTCTACTAAGAGATGTGCTGGTATTTGCTTTAACACATGGAGAGCTTCAAAAGTCAAATCAAGATGTCCAATTTCTTGAGAGAATTCATCATCCATCTTCTCTCCCTCCTTCTGAATGTCCCCTAAAGACTGATGAACTTTCACAACGTCTTGAATTACTTCCTTCCCCTGTTGGAGCAACCTTTGGATCCATTCATCAACCACCCTTCCTTTTTTAGCAATCTTTTCAATTGTAGGCACCGATGAGAAATCGAATCCGACAGAGACAGAAGAAGGTGGTATGGATTCAAGGGGTTTTGAGAGTTTAAGAAAAACCTCTGTCAACTACTCCACTTTTCTCTTAAGTTCATCTCTACTGTCTTTTGTTTCTTTTAACTTTTGACACAGCACGTTTGTGGCATCCCGTGCATCTTGTTGCACCCCTTCTGCTGTCACTTTCCCTAGAGCCACCCTGGTTATCTGATAATCAGAGGCTGTTATATCCTCTCTAGTTTTGTCAGTCGAGGGAGTGGCAATCTCTGCGAACTTATCTCCTGAAGCGTCCACCAAAACCCTTGAAACTGTTTTGGGCTTCTTGCCTGATTTAGCAGTAGGAGCCTTGAGTGAGCTGAAATCAAAGGCTGGTAGGGGCACAATCACCTTCCTCTTCCTCAGAGTTTGCTCGAGTATCCATTGCAGAGTGCATCGAGGAGTTGCCATGGTTGTAGAAGCTGGTATCATACTCTCAAGGGGAGAAGATTCTACTAGTGGAGGAGGAATAGTTACCAACGTGGTAGTAGATCCAATAAAAAGAGGCACAGGAGGGGGCGTGTTGGTGATCACTTGGGTACCAACAGAGAGGGGTGAAATTCCAGAGAAAATACTGGCCATTACTGAAGAAGTTGATGGAGAATAAGGAGGTAGGAGTGGTTGTGAGGAAAGAGGCACAAATCCAGACTCCAAAGCCTTGGATGCAAGAGATAAGGTCTCTTCAGTTGAGCAATCAGCAAATGGTGAAACCAGAGGCTGACTTCCTTCTCCTTCCAAAGTAATTTCTCCTATTTCTGGTGGTGTTGGTGATTCTGGCACATTCACCGTTTCTACTGGAGAAACAATTGAAGAGATTTCTCTTTCTTTCCTCTTTTTGACAATCTTGACCTTTATAGGCCCCCTAGAAGACTTTCTGTCCTTTTCCTTTTTGGAGGGCCCCGCCTCTGAAGCAGCCAACTTTGAAAACTTATCATCTTTAAAATTCATTCCCCAAGAGGAGAGCCATGCTTTGGTGCGAGCAAGGATTAGAGCCGACCTATCTGAAATGGAGGCTTTTTCACTGACTGACCAATCAATAGGTGGGAAAACATATTGATCTTCATTTATCCCATCATAGGAAAGATCCAAAACACTTTCATTGTCACTCATACCTTCTGGTAAATCAGAAAGCTCCAGTGTTTGAATCTCAGCAATTGTCAATCTGCTATTATCCTTTCTGCGAACAGCAACCTCATTACGCAGATCAATCCAAATATCTTCTATGTTTGGCCTATGCAGATGCTGGGTTCCATATGCCCTGAGCACTCCTCGGATGTCAAAACCATCTCGAGGCTTCATATGCTTCTTCAACTTGTCCTGAAGTTCGTGGACAACATTTTTGGCCTTCACTACTGTTGAGCAAGTGTATCTCCCAATAGAAATTGGGAAGGATACCGCAGCCTTATGTTTACTTTGTTGGAATTTATGGAAATCCAACTGCTGCCTAACCAATTCCATCAATATCAGTTTATCCCCTGGATATCGGGGCAGGCGAAAAGGATCTCCCGAGTACATGACCACCCGAAGATATGTAAACTTCTTGAATTGTAAGAAGATACATCCCCATTTGGAAACTTCGGCCCAAGCCTCATCTGAGACTCTTGTCTTCCTCAATTCAGGGTTTAGCCTGCAGATGTTTTCATAGAAGAAGGCATCATTCACCCTTCTGAATTGGTCTTTGGATCCCTTCTTTGTCAATTGAGGGAAGTATTGATACACCTGGTTCACCATTCTGCTTCCCTTGGTATCCAGCCCGGGATAATTCCTCATCCCAGCTGCTGCGTATGTGACATATGAAGACATATAAAATTTCCCCGTTGACAAGACCGTTGTCATTTGGGAATCAATCTCATTGCTGATGAGAGTGCCCCAGTCAATCCCTTGCTGATTCTTCTTGATGGTGATCATGAATTGATACATCCATCCTTGGAACACATTCGATTCGGGCAAACCAAAAACCCGACTCAGCAGAGTAATGATGTCATTGATTTCTTGGATGAAATCACTCCTGGGGATAAGTCTTGGAAATCTGGAGATAGCCGGCTTGGCCTTGATCAGGAACTTCTTGTTTACATGCTTGATGCAGTCTTCCTGATCATTGTCCCAGGCTTTCTGAGCTGTCTTGATGTCCAACTCTCCATACTCTTCAAAATTGGGTAGTTTAAGGAGGTCGTCAAAGTATCCTCCGTCCAATTTGATCACTACTTCACCTGCCTGACTTCTGACAGAACGAGAAGCCGAGTCATAACTGGAGGCACAGGCCAAGATGAATTCTGGACACTGAGCAGGACATGGGAAAACCCGCTGCGAGAGGCAAACCACTATCAGCTATAGATTTCATCCATGGAGTTGGGGAGGAACTCCTTACCCTACTCCAGAAATCTTCAATATCTATATTCCCGAGCTCTGTGTCCCGGATGTCGTAGTTGCAATCAATATATGATGTAGACTCCACCTTTTTAAACTTGTATTTCATTCTTCCCATCTTCTCTGTCCTTTCTTGAGATGGACCAGGGTCTGACATGAAGGATGTCGAAGGGAGGAAGTTCCAGAGATCAGGGGATGTCGAGCACTGTGAAAAACCCGATCTACTGGATATGTCGGAAGAACGGAAGAGTCCGACACTGGCGGGAAATCCAGGAAACCCGATCTGCTGAGAGTGTCGGAAACTCTGGAAAGTCCGGCACTACTGATGATGTCGGAAACTGACGAAAGCCCGACACTTGTGTTGATGGTGAAAATGAAGAAAGCCCGACACTTCAAACCTTCAATATACCTCGGGTCTTCGACACTGCACAACAGCCTTCAAAACCCGAGAAGGGAAAAACAGGGTTTTTTGTTGAATTTCAAACATGCAATCTCCTTTTTAACCATTCATGTACCAAGCATATAATAAAATTTTGAGGAAATAACACCAAGTGGAAATTTCGAAGAGATAGACCCTAAAACCTAAACCCTTTTTAGAATACGACTCTAGAAAGAAGAAGAATAAAAATCCCTCAAAAACCAGTTAGAAAATGAGAAGAATTCATGCGCAATCAATCCATAAAAACTAGGAACAAAGAATGGAGAGAGAAATACCTTTAACCAGAGAAAGGAAAAATCGAAAACAGGCGATTCAATCGGGCACAAGCGAGCTTTCGGGTTTCGAGATTGGAAGAGCATGTACGAAAATCCACGAGTTAAAAATACGTCTGGTAAAAATGACGTGGAAATCCACGTATTTATAAGAAAATTTGTAATTAATACACTTCAGCTCGGCACGTGCCAACTCACCGACAACTCGGCATTAATGCCATGTCAGCATGTTCGAGAGGTCCGAAAACCCGACACAAGGGAGCTTAGAGCAATTCGGGTTTCGGGAAACATAAGACATAGAGCATGAGATGTTTAGATGCTTCACAGCTCCGAAAACCCGATACAAAGGACTAAATCAGACTTCGGGTATCGGGGAACAGGTGACACAAAACATGTTATGAATAAGGCATGTTCCGATGCGCCGGAGGTCCGAAAACCTGAATTGACTCTACATGAAGCGGGTTTCGGGTATCGGAAAGTAGGCGACACAAAGCATGTTTTGAATAGGTCATGTTCCGATGCGCCGGAGGTCCGAAAACCCGAATTGCTCTTAAAGAGGCAATATTGCAAAATCAACTTCAAAAATTTCGTAGGGGTTATCTGATCGTTTTGTCGTGAACTCAAAACGGAGATAACAAGTTTATATCTTGTTCCTCCTTGTGTTAAAATCTATTTTTGTTGCTCTTCTTTTTATTTATATTACTTACGCTTAGGAGTATGAATGACTGGTTGTTCATTAAAGCGGGGTTGTTTTATTGAAGCAATTAGTGGAATGCACTTCATTTTAAGGCTTAGTGCTTATCATGCTCAGTTTGTTGAACTAACCCGTGTTAGCAATTTTTGCAGATGGACTTCGTAAGTTATAAGAGAAGGAAAAAACTTGTATCATGCATTGGTTGACCTATGTTCATTTTTGAGAAGAATACTAATTTTTTCTTAAGCTGTATTGAAAAATAAAGTTACCTTCTTTTGAATAAAGGTTGTTGTCTGCAAAGATGTTTGTAATGCATAAGTCGTAAATGTATAAGTTTGAAAATGAATTGAAAGATGGAAATTTACTTGTATAGATTGTGTAAATTATCCTATTTTGAGGATAATCTTCTTGTTATCTATATGATTGGATGTGTATTCTTGATGGTATTATAAAAAGGAATTTATAAGAATTTCCTAAGTAAGCTATAGATAAATAAGTGGCTGAATACAACATTCCTATTTAAGTATTTCATTAGATCATGAGATGTGAAGCAAAACTATAATAAAAACTATTGTAATTATAAATGACATTATAGGGTATGTTAAGCCCTAGAATGTAACTATGAAGAGGTAGGTATTATGGTTAATCATTAATACTTAAGAATAATATGTCCGACATGTTTCATCCTAGTATTGCACTTCCTTAATTATTTAAGTTAATTAGAATAAAGGAACATAAGTTGTTGATGTTCGATTTTTTTGGATAACGAGGTTGTTAGGTCAAATCTTTTCAATCTAGAAGCAATCTTAAGTTAATTAAAGTTATTAAGATTATATGAACTCGTAATGTAAAAAGAACTTAAACAATGTTGAAGTCGGAGTTAGTTAGGCTTTCATATTATGTCATCTTATAACCCAAATTTAACTTAACGTGAGTAAATTCTTGGAGGTATGTACATCTTCACGAGGTTGTTACGTAGGATGTTGACACACATCAACTTCAAGGTTGTACTATTAGACGGAGTCACAAAGACACCCCCGGATGCGAGATCGATTCTAGGTTGATCACTCTAGCATCTAGTGTGATTGCACAACATGGAAACCTCTCTCCAAGTGTGGGACTTGTGAAACCGAGAGAGGAATCTCTAGATTAGAGGCTGCTTCCTCAAACTCCTCTGATTTAGATCTATATTTGTACAACTACAGAGTTTAGATCCTAATCCTACTCTAAATTGCAAGGAGACAGGGATAAAAGTGCAAAAATTGAAACTAACTAAAGATGGTGATACACCAAAAAGGAGTGGTGAATATTTTTGTCATGCAAATAGACACAAATCAAATATTGCAACATAAAAACATACACAGGATGATAAGATATAATTTAGGATTTGAAATGAAGCAAATAATACAAACAAAGGACTGAAACCCATTCACAAAGCTTGCATTATCATTTCCAATGTCAAAACCATTGCATTACAACCTCAGAGAGGTAAAAACTATTACAGTCTTTGAAGAGGTCTGATTCTTGCAACAATCACTTGTTGGAGGTGAAAGAAGAAGATTTCTATGCCAAGAAATGTTCCACCCTTCGAAATGAGCCAAATCTAGCTTTTACATTGCATGGGTCGAGCCCAGGAGAGAGAAAACATACAAAACATGGGAGCCCATTCCTCATTGACTGCAAATGCATTAAAACAGCATGGGGGACCTTACAAACCCATACCCTATCATTTTTTACCGAATTGGAGGAGAATGCGACCCATCCTGCATTAAATTTGGTCGCCGAAAGGTCACTTCGGCCATGAACACGCGTCAGAGCTGTTTCTTAACTTTCTCTCTCCAAACTAAACCAAAATCCAAGATTGACCCCGGAATCATGTAGAGAATTTCATAATCTTTCTAATGATATAAAGAATGTGCAAATCCAAGCTTTGGATCGAAAGATATGGTGATCGAAAATTTAGGGCACAAAACAGCAAAAATGGGTTTTGAAATTTTTCCCACGCTTTACGCTGGATGACACGTGTCCAAAGCATTGATTGGATGAGCAATTCTCTCTCCTTCCCTTACCCGTGGGTTTTCCTTGAAAGTTTTGACCTTTTGTGATTTTGGAACATTTTCCATTTTTTCCCGCGCCCGCCACTTGGGACACGTGGCATGCTTTGGTTGGTTGACAGGGGCGCGGGGAAGACCTTTGCTTTTAGCTTTTTGGCCGAAACTTTTGCCAAATTCTCCAAAGTTTCCCGAGCTCCACACTCTCCTTCTCCTTAGGACACGTGTCCTGTTCTGATTGGCTCGGGCTGACCCTTCAAACTTCCCCCTTTGAACTTTTGGACGTTTTCCCTTGTGACACGTGGCATTTCCTGATTCGTCCGGGCTTGCCGGCTTGAACATCACGTCCTTCGCGTCTTTTCGGCCTAGATGTCCCAAAGCTATCGGGACAAATTCCTCTGATCCGCCTGATTCGGGCTTCCCTGTCCCTCTTTGAGGTGAAGACACGTGGCGTGATTTGATTGGCTCTTGGCTCCTTCGGCTCCCCATGTCCGCCGCGTACTTATGTCCCAATTGTCCCAGACTATCTGGGACAGATTCTTCCGAACCGCCCGAAATGGGCTTCCTTGTCCCTCTTTGCAGCTTCACCTTTTCATGTCCTTCACGTCTTTTCAGCCCAAATGTCCCAACCGTATCTTCACAATAGTTAGTCAATTTTCTCACCTTCGGCCGATTCGCCCTTTCGCGCCCCTGCGTGTCCCCATGTCCCAGTGTTGCTGATGACCGCCTGGAGGCTTTTCACTGGTTCGTACCCGACGTCCCAATTGTCCCAAGGGCCACCTGGACCAAGACTTAGCCAATCTTCATGATTTTTTCTGGCCCAAGCTTGTTTTTTGCAACTTTTTCACCCTTTTTTGAACTTGCTCCTTTCTTCTTAGACAAGAGAGTTAGAAAAAATCCGAGGGGACCCTAGAAACATGATTTTTTTCCTTGAATCAATCTATTTTCCTGGGACTTGAGTATTCTAATGCATGTTATCAAATTTACCCTGGGGGTGAATTTTGGATAACAATTTGGCGACTCAGCGGGGTTACCTGCCTGCTAGGTAGAAGATACCAGTTGCCTGAAGCAGTCCATTGGGCATGGAGTCATCAGATATTCTGTTTAGAACCCCAACTGACTCAGAATGTGTAAGGAGGAAGATGGAATATCACCTGATGGAAGCAAGGACTGCAAAACATCTCCATGGACAGCAAGTTGTGCCAAAGCACTTAGGGAAAACAAAACTAACCTACAGCAAAACAATGTGCACAAGCACTTGGAGGAATGAAAATCTAATCTAATATTTATAAGGTAGTGAACTTCCCACTAGAAGAAACGCTTGAGATAGATTCCATTTACTCTTGGAATTTCTGAGTTCTTCACCATCCAATGGGGCCAATTGGAAAGCATTGTTGTTCTTGCACTTCATGACCATGTATGGGCCACTCTAAATGGCATCAAATTTTGAATGCCTTCCCAGTTTTTCTCTATCCACATCCCATTTCAACACTAGATCTCCAACTTGAAAAGATCTATCCTTGGCCTTCCTATCAAAGGTCTTCTTGATCAATGTTTGATCCTTTTCCATTTCTTGGGATGCCCGATTTCGATCTCTTGCAGCTCTATCAACTCGCATACCTCACCTCCATGGGCTCAAACTCTAGCAGCTCCAGTGCTTCATGAGTTCTAATGTTGGCAACTCAAGTGACATGGGCAAGATTGCCTCTCTTCCATAGACAAGTTTGAATGGAGAGTTACCCGTGGATCTCTTGGGAGTTATCCTATCGGCCCATAAGGCTGATTTCAGTTTTGGTATGCCGGGACCTTTGATTCTCATCAAGAGTCCTCCTAATGATCGTCAACAAGTTCTTGTTTGTAGACTCGGCTTGGCCATTACCTTGGGGGTAATAGTTTGATGAAATGCTTAGGTAGATACCATTCTTGACAGCCCACTCAGTCACCTTAGATCCAATGAATGCCAATGCATTATCAGAGATTATTGTAGTAGGTACACCAAATCTGGTTGTTATCCCTGTAGATCAAGGATTTCGCGCTTGTTACCTGTCCAAGTTAATGCACCAAACTAAACACAAAAACCCTGAAAAACTCTAATGAAATCGATACCTGATGGACAAGATCCGAAGATGTAGACGGATAAGGAGGTTGATATAGATAAGACGGGCGCACACGAGCAATTCACACAATAGATCCGAGTAACCTGCAAGACACCAATGCTTGACAGAAAAAGATGGCGTTAAAAGATATTTGGGTGGACTGCCCGAGAAGCGGGTCCGGGAAGTGATAAGCTTCCTCGGCGGATGTCAGTCCACGTTTTCAATTAAGTAGAGAAGCATACATGATAAAAGATGTACATATAAGACTAGATTTTCTGATTATGGTATTGAAACCGAATTTAAACAAGAGACGAAAAGCTACAGAAAATAGGAAACTGTAAAATAAAGATGGATTTGTGTTACCTGTGTCCTTTTTACCTATCTGTAGGATGATCGGCGTCGATTAATAAGGATCGGCGTCGACTGATGTGATCGGCGTCGACTATGAAGAATCGGCGTCGACTGTATAAGATCGGCGTCGACTGAAAGTAGATCAGTTGATCAGGGATAGTGCAAGAAGATTCAGAAATTGGAAAGTGATGGACAGATAGTCGACGTCTGCTGGATGTGTGAAAGTCGCAGTAAGATCTTTGGAACAGAGTCACCAGAGGATCGATGGATACGTGCGATGTTGATGTGATAGGAGTAGAGTAAGGGTGCTTCTCTCAGGATTGTTTGGACAGATCCGATCTCATTTGATACACTTGATGCTAAAAGATCTCTCTTTCTTACAACTGTGTCTCTTTCACGATCTGTCTCTTTATCTCTCTCTCTGTTCGTGCGCGTCCTTTTTCATCGTGTGTCCTTCTGTCCTTAGAACTGAGTTCTGGACTTGCTTTTATAATCAGCGCCGCTCCTAAAAATTGGCGCCGACCGTATAGGTCGGCGCCGATCATGGGACAGACTCCTGAGATGGCAAAAATGATTGATTTCTAGAAAGATGAGAATTACCCCAAATACGGGAAATATCCCGCTTGGGGAAGAGGAAAAATAGGGGTGATACATAGATAGAATAAATTTGGGGTAGATAAGTGATTAGGATACATGGGAAGAGGTGTAATTAAATATTTAATATTTAATTACTCATGGGTAAGATACAATGGGGTGAATTAAATTTAAGATAGGTGTTTAAATCACAAATCGGATAATATCCCAAGGGGATAGTGGCGACATAAACGTGCCCCAGGTTATCTGTGAGGGACACTAAATTGAGTAACCAATTTTAAGTGTCTACATTTTGCCCCTTTTTGTCAAGTAACTTACGATAAGCAAGGTTATGAGACAAAAACAAAGAGATGGAAGAAGGGAAGAATGTATGATGATGTGATCCCCCTCAAACTAGGGATGGGATGGGTGATAGAACAGACGATCCCAAGTTTGAAAGAGGTAGATGAAAACGTAGGATGCCCCAGTCGGATGTCTGGAGTAGATCTGATCATTGATGACACACAAAAATAAATAAAAAGGCAGCAACCTAAGGAACTCACATTGGTAGGGAAAACTAGACGGTCTCCTCATGAGACGACGTTAATACCTACAGACCCATGAGTGTAAGGAGAACTGCAAAATAGTCAGCATCTAAAGAGAGACACATTGGTAGGGACAACTAGACGGTCTGCAAAGCAGACGACGTTAGTGCCTACAGACCCGTTTAACTCCAAGCTGCCAAAAAGTACGAGTGTCCCACGCAAAGGGAACAAAACCCGAAATAGACGGTGATATCGAAAAGATGCGCCGAAAGGCAATATTCAGCACAAAACAATGATCAGATGGATAAATAAGCCAAGCATCAACACTATGGCAAACAGACATGGAAAATCGATGGCGATCACAGTAATCGGCGACGACCAAGATAAACGGCGTCGATCAACAAAATCGGCACCGACCAAACGTAGCGCATATAAATATGCGAACGGAAAACGTAAACGATTTATTTTCATCGTGACGATTGATTCAGAGAGAGTCAGAATTTAGATTTGAGCACCATGGAAGCCTCTGGGAGCGGTCAGAAGCGCAGGAGGACACGACCTGGGGTAAGTGGTTCTTCTTGAACCCGTTGCATTTGATTTTTTTGTTTGATTTTTTTTTTGTTTGTGGGAGGCCAGGGTCCGATTTATGCCCACAGTCAATCGGCGTCGATTGGTATAATCGGCGTCGATTGATATTAATCGGCGTCGACTAGAAATAAACGACGCCGATTTTATCAATCGACGCCGATTGGAATAGATTAGATTTTTGTTGTTGTTTTGGATGTGATTTGGGTAAATACGAGACTAATATTGCTCTTGATGTCGTGGGTGCAGGCACGAGAGGCTCTACACATGAGGGATGCTATTCCCGAGTTACTGGAGACTATTCACGGGATGTGCCCGATGTAGATTGGCGGCATCTAGAGTTAGCCGGGCTCGGGGCTTTAGATACTACGAGATGAGTGCCGCAAGATGTACTGGCTGATGCGGGCACTAGTGCGACGGTGGGACAGCCATACGTGCACGTTTTGGTTCAGAGGCAGGTGAGATGACCATCACCCATGAGGACATATACGAGATTACGAGCTGCCGATCACTTTGGGACCCGATCGCGATTACACCACGAGAGCAAAGCAGCGAGAGGGCCCTAGTTTGATTATATAGAGACATGGCGAGATGATTCGGAGATAGTGTCAGGGGGTAGTGCGGATAGCCTCACAGTATAGATAGGGCAGTCCACGGAGCGAGATGGATAGTGCTGATTCAGATGGCCATATCTCGAATTTAAACATCGACAGTAAAAGCTAGAAAACAGAAAGCTGTAAAATAAAGTGGATTTGTGTTACCTGTGTCCTTTTTAACTGTCTGCAGGATGATCGGCGTCGATTAATAAGGATCGACGTCGACTAATGTGATCGGCGTCGACTATGAAGAATCGGCGTCAGATCGTATAAGATCGTCGGCGTCGATCAAAGTAGATCGTTGATCAAGGACGCAAAGGCAAGAAGATTCGGAAAGTGGAAAGTGATGGATGATAGTCGACGTCTCACTTGGATGTGCAAAAGTCGGTAAGAATCTTTGGAACAAAGTCACCAGAGGATCGATGGATACGTCACGATGTTGATGTGATAGGAGCAAAGTAACGGTGCTCCTCTCAGGGATTGATTCGATGGATCCGATCTCATTTGATACACTTGATGCTAAAAGATCTCTCTTTCTTACAACCTGTGTCTCTTTCGCGATCTGTCTCTTTGTCTCTCTCTGTTCGTGCGCGTCCTTTTTCGTCGTGTGTCCTTGTCCTTAGAACTGAGTTCTGGACTTGCTTTTATAATCGGCGCCACTCCTAAAAAATCGGCGCCGACCGTATAGGTCGGCGCCGATCGCGGGACAGACTCCCGAGATGGCAAAAATGATTGATTTCTAGAAAGATGAGAATTACCCCAAATACGGGAAATATCCCGCTTGGGGAAGAGGAAAAATAGGGGTGATACATAGATAGAATAAATTTGGGGTAGATAAGTGATTAGGATACATGGGAAGAGGTGTAATTAAATATTTAATATTTAATTATTCACGGGTAAGATACAATGGGGTGAATTAAACTTAAGATAGGTGTTTAAATCACAAATCGGATAATATCCCCAAGGGGATAGTGGTGACGTAAACGTGCCCCAGGTTACCTAAGCAAGTAAACGAATGTGAGGGACACTAAATTGAGTAACCAATTTTAAGTGTCTACATTTTGCCCTTTTTCTCAAGTAACTGCGATAAGCAAGGTTATGAGACAAAAACAAAGAGATGGAAGAAGGGAAGAATGTATGATGATGTGATCCCCCTCAAACTAGGGATGGGATGGGTGATAGAACAGACGATCCCAAGTTTGAAAGAGGTAGATGAAAACGCAGGATGCCGCAGTCGGATGTCTGGAGTAGATTTGATCATTGATGACGCACAAAAATAAATAAAAAGGCAGCAACCTAAGGAACTCACATTGGTAGGGCAAACTAGACGGTCTCCTCATGAGACGACGTTAATACCTACAGACCCATGAGTGTAAGGAGAACTACAAAATAGTCAGCATCTAAAGAGAGACACATTGGTAGGGACAACTAGACGGTCTGCAAAGCAGACGACGTTAGTGCCTACAGACCCATTTAACTCCAAGCTGCCAAAAAGTACGAGTGTCCCACGCAAAGGGAACAAAACCCGAAATAGACGGTGATATCGAAAAGATGCGCCGAAAGGCAATATTCAGCACAAAACAATGATCAGATGGATAAATAAGCCAAGCATCAACACTATGGCAAATAGACATGGAAAATCGACGGCGATCACAGTAATCGGCGACGACCAAGATAAACGGCGTCGATCAACAAAATCGGCGCCGACCAAACGTAGCACATATAAATATGCGAACGGAAAACGTAAATGATTTATTTTCATCATGATGATTGATTCAGAGAGAGTCATAATTTAGATTTGAGCACCATGGAAGCCTCTGGGAGCATCAGAAGCGCAGGAGGACACGACCTGGGGTAAGTGGTTCTTCTTGAACCCATTGCATTTGATTTTTTTTTTTGTTTGATTTTTTTGTTTCTGGGAGGCCAAGGTCCGATTTATGCCCTGATCGATCGGCATCGATTGGTATAATCGGCGTCGATTGATATTAATCAAAGATCGATTGACATTAATCGGCGTCGACTAGAAATAAATGACGCCGATTTTATCAATCGACGCCGATTGGAATAGATTAGATTTTTTGTTGTTTGGATGTGATTTGATGGGTAAATACGAGACTAATATTGCTCTTGATGTCATGGGTGTAGGCACGAGAGGCTCTACACATGAGGGATGTTATTCCCGAGTTACTAGAGACTATTCTCCCGGATGTGACTGATGCAGATTGGCGGCATCTAGAGTTAGCCGGGCTCGGGGGCTTTAGATACTACAGAAAAGTGCCACGAGATTTAGAGCTGATGCGGGCACTAGTGCGACGGTGGGACAACCATACGTGCACGTTTTGGTTCAGGACAGGTGAGATGACCATCACCCATGAGGACATATACAGGATTCTAAGACTGCCGATCACTGGGGACCCGATCGAGATTACACCACGAGAGCAGCAGCAGAGGGCCCTAGTTCGATTATATAGAGACAGGGTAGATGATTCAGAGATAGTGTCTAGGGCAGTGCGGATAGCCTCACAGTATAGACAGGATAGTCCCGGAGCAGACGGATAGTGCTGATTCAGATGGCCATATCCTATTTTGCTCTGCCAGATTCAGGAGGTGGGAGATTCCCACTATTGTTATTAGACTGCGTTTGCGACATTCTGCAGTTCAGGCAGGTGTTTGCTTTTGCTGATGCCCTGATAGCTCAGATATATCATGAGCTATGGATGTACACCACAGGCCGGAGGACAGGTATCGATGTCAGTTTTGTGCTCCATTGCTGGGCCTATGAGCATATAGCGGTGATCAGGCCATCCGGGCTTCCTTGGATGCCAGCAGCAGTGGGAGGTATCGATTATGGATTCAGGTGATGGCGGGCTGACATGGCCGCTGGGGATACAGGGAGATCGGCCGATTGGTACACCGAGCGTTTCAGGACGCTGACACCGGATCAGGTCATCTGGAGGCCATATCGGGTATTTCCGACATGGGCGGGTCAGGATGCTCACTTGGTGGCATTGAGGCGGAGCAGGGTGGTTAGGGGCCGCAGGCCTGATATGTGGGAGTGAGTCCCGTTTATGCGGGTATTGAGACAGTTCGGCTTAGTGCAGACAGTGCCGACCACCTACACGCCTTATAGGCGAGATAGCAGGGAGACTGATCTGCCGATTTTGATCCCGGCAGATCCATTGAGAGAGGCCCCACCCTCTACAGACAGCGATGATGACGCAGGGGTAGATGAGGGTTATGCAGCATGGTATGATACAGAGCTACCACGACATCTCCCGGCATCTATAGATGCCGACGAGGATGACATAGCTGCGATGCTGGATAGACTGGAGGGAGAGCATGCCACCCTGACACAGACACATCAGGTAGCTCTTGAGGAGATCAGGGCTCTGACAGAGGAGAGGGATGCCCTAATTTTGGAGAGAGACACCGCTCGCCAGGAGCGAGATATAGCGATCCAGCAGAGGGATCGCTACCTTCGACATAGGGAGGCCCTCAGGGCCAAATATGGGGAGACAGTGCCATGTCGAGTCCAGTATGCGCAGGTACGACCTCAGGAGGAGCACCACCAGCTAGCCAAGAGCCCAAAGCAAAGACCAAAGAAGCCACCATTACGAGCACCGGTACCATGAGCTTGAGCACATATCAGTCTCTCCTTGCTGAGGTGAGATACTATGAGGATGCCTTAGCACAAAGCATGCCCCGAGATGTGCCGCATGCACGGGCGAGGAGGAGAGCAATGATGGCTATAAGCGAGCGGGACTCAAAGTGAGGGAGCACCGGGAGAGATCGAGGTGGACATAGACCTCCAAAGAGCAGGTGCATCTAGCTCGATAGGATGCGGCGAGGAGAGACAACTGGTCCGAGAGGAGGGTGGAGGAGATAGTGTCCTCCATGCATCGACTTTACCATATAGGGATTGATGTATTTTGTATCGTATAGTGATGTAGCCTCGATTGGAAGGCATTGTATAGATGGCTTGATTGGAAGCCACCCATTTTTTTGTTGTATAGTACACACATGTATATATAGATTCATCATTTCATTTGTCATATAATTGTTCTCATGCTTTTGATTTTGATATACATGGATAGATGTAGCGTAATTGTGATGGATATAGATATAGATATAGACCGATAGATGATGAATAGATGTGATTGGATAAATATGGATAGATTTTGATAGAGGATAGAAATAGATGTGATTTGATTTGATGTGATTGATATGTGGATATAATTTTGATGTATGGAAAATAGAGATAGATAGATGTAATGTAACTTGGATGTGCAAGTTTTTAAATATTTTGATGGATAGATGGATAGATAGATAGATGTATTGATGTATGGATGTTAATTTATTTTGATGAAAATGGATATAGATAGATCCATATGTGTTGATAATAGATGCTTTGATAGATAAGATGAAATTAGATAGAAGATAAATTTTGATTGAAAATGTGAAATGTTTGACTAGATGAAAAACAAAGAATAATGGGGAATACTCTTTTCATGAGAGCCAAGGAAGTAATGAAAATGACCTTGACTAGAATAAAGAAAATATACCCGGATAAGAAAGAAAATGATAAGTTGGACTCCCAACCGACCATAGATAGAATCTGGATAGGAAATCACAATATCATGCATGTAAGGCCCTATATGAGGTTAAAATAAACCTGACACTAACTAGCCGCAAAACAGATCTAGGAGGGAAATGAAAGGAACAGTAAGTAAGTACCTTGTCGGAATTTACAAGGGACAGAATACATGTCCATAGTGGGAAAATAGGATTCTCCATATGATCTACAAAAGGTCTTAAATCTCAGCTTCATGATTTTGGCAGAAAAGCAAACTGATCAATGCGGGAAGTTTGCTTGATATGGAAAGACTGATCAATACGGGAAGTCTTTCAGTGATGCTAAAAAGTGTATAAACTGACTGAAAGGCTGATTAATTGCAAGAAGCCTTGAATATTTCTTTGAGAAACAGCTGGCCCTTCCTTCAAGGGAGCGGTCTGTATTTTGAATTTTAATGATAGCCATCCTTCGAGGGTATGGTCTATATTTTTGATTCATTTGATAATGTAGGGATAGCTGTCCTTCGAGGGATCAGTCTATCTTTTTGGATAGCATCTCTTCTTTTTTTTTTTTTTTTTTTTTGAAAATCTTTTTGGAAGAAGCTGAGTTTAGACCTAGATAGATCAGATGGAGGGGAAGAGAACATAAAAGAACATGCACTCATGCCCCGAGTAGATCCGATTAAGATAAGCACTTGGGATAGATGAAGTGGTGATTAAGGTATTCCTACCATGAGGAGGAACATATCCAAAAGAAACATGCAATGAGTAGAGCCGCGATACTCATATTTTAAGGTAAAAGAGGCAATAGGCGGAGAACCACATAGTTTCGAATCACCATGAAAGTATATGACTGGTTGTTTAGATGGATGAAAGATCTGTGTTGCGACTAGACTTGTGTAAGATAGATTTTAACAATAGAAGGGCCGTAGATGCAAGGCATTAAGAGGTTCCGCTTCAGGTATACCATCCATGGAAGATAAACGATAAGCCCTGCACTCCATATTTATGAGTGATAATGTATGGGCCCATCCAGTTGGGAGCAAACTTACCACGTTGACTTCTTTCGAGTGTAGTGACATTTTGATTTTCTTTAAGAACAAGATCACCAATTTTGAAGTCACGGTGCTGCAAGTGCTTGTTATAAGCACGTTTGACACGCTCAAGATAGACTTGATGATGTTCAAGAGCGTTGAGACGCCGCTCATCTAATAATTCAAGTGCTAGACGATTTTGACGATAGTCCTCATCGGAGACAAATTCTCTGAGAGAAACACGGAGAGATGGGATTTGGACTTCCAAAGGAAGAACAACCTCAGACCCATAGACGAGAGAGAAGGGAGTAGCACCAGTAGGAGTACGAATGCTAGTCCGATAAGCCCAGAGAGCAAAAGGGATATGTAAATGCCAATCCCTACCAGCTCGACTAGTTACCTTCATGTAGGATATTACGCAAAGTTTTATTGGAAGCTTCGGCCTGACCATTAGCTTGAGGATAGTATGGAGAAGAAAAACTGAGTTTGATATTGAAAGCGTTGCAGAGGTTCTGCAAATCAACGTTCTTGAAAGACTTACCATTATCTGTGATTAGCTTGTGTGGAACGCCAAAGCGACAAATGATGTGTTGATAGACGAAATCAACTATGGGTTTAGCCTTTGTTGAAGAAAGAGGGATAGCCTCCACCCACTTAGTAAAGTACTCAGTGGCAGTAATGATAGAATGATGACGTTGTGAAGAACGGGGATTGATGAGACCAATAAGATCAAGACCCCATTGTGAAAAAGGCCACAAATCCGCCGTAGGTTGCAAAGCTTGACTAGGGATGTGTGTAAGATTGGAATGTTGTTGACACTTGACGCATTTCTTAGTGTATTCACAACAATCTTGATTAAGAGAAGGCCAATAATATCCCAAACGTAAGATGCGTTTAGCCACAGCCAAGCCACTAAAATGTCCACCACAGATACCGTCATGGACCTCCTGGATGGCTTTAGATGATTCATGGGTTTTGAGGCACCGAAGCAAAATACCATCAAAGCCGCGTTTGTAAAGAATCCCGCCTAGAATAGTATAGCGATTAGCGCGTTGGATAAAAGATCTTCTACCATTGGAAGTCAGATCTGGAGGAAGCACCGAATGAGATAGATAATCAACAATCTGTTGATACCACTCATCCTAAGTATGGGTTGTGACAAAGATGGATTGAAGTTAGTTGCCTAAGATGAGATGGTTGATCTAATCGTTGCACGTACCCACATAAAGTCGCGTGAGTCTTCGGTGAAAGGTGGGATAAGTGAGGCTAAGGAAGCCATTATATCTACGAATCGATTTCAAAGTGAGGAATAGCTTGGATAGTGAATTTATCGAAAGATTGGAGTTGAGCAAGAACGATATCACGATATTTTTGAAGGATATCATTCTTGCATTGATAGACACCCGTGACTTGATTAACGATGAGTTCAGAATCACCAAAGATGTCAATATGACGAGCGCCGAGATTAATGGCATTTTGAAGACCTAAGACAAGAGCTTCGTATTCAGCCATATTATTGGTGCACTCAAAGTTCAATTTGTGTGTGACCGGGATAGGCGTACCCCAAGGAGGAATCATCACGAAACCCACACCTCCCCCTTGCTGGCATTTGGATCCATCAAAGAAGAGCTTTACTTTAAATGGAGATAGACCAAAATCAATTTGTTGGATATATTCATCGGGGAATTGAGCAAGGGGGTCTTGAGTGTCCGGAAGAGGAGCATCAGCTAATTGATCTGCAATAACCTGACCCTTGATAGAATTTTGTGGGATAAACTCGAGGTCAAATTCGGTCATAAGCATGAGCCAACAAGTGATACGATCATTGTGATAAGGCTTTGCATGAATTGTCTTGAGTGGATTGACACTTGTGACAATATAAGTTTTGTGATTAAGGAGGTAATGACGAAGCTTAGAAGTTGCGAAGAAGAGAGCACAACATAGCTTTTCAGCTTCGGAGTAACGTGTTTCATACTCATGGAGGGTGCGACTGATGTAATAGACAGCTTGTTCTTTACCGCAAGTGTCCCGATGCGAAATCATGGCTCCCAAAGCATGGTCAGTCACAGAGATATAAAGATAGAAAGGCTCCCCCTCGCGTGGAGGTGTAAGCACAGGTGGAGAAAGAAGATAAGCTTTGAGATCATCAAAGGCCTTTTGGCAATGTTCATCCCATTCAAAATGAACATTCTTACGGAGGAGATGGTGAAAAGGCTGACAACGGTCCGAAAATTGTGAGATAAAACGACGACCGATTCAAGACGTCCCTGGAGACTCATGGAGTTGCTTTAAGTTAGAAGGGGGAGGCATCTCAAGGATAGCTTTTATTTTTGCGGGGTCCACTTCAATACCCCTGATGGAAATGATAAAACCTAAAAGTTTACCAGTGAGAACGCCAAACACGCACTTAGATGGATTTAGACGAAGACAAAAGTGGATAAGCCTCTCAAAGAGAGGTGCAAGGATGAAAAGATGATCCTGACGATGTTTGGACTTACCGAGGAGATCGTCAACGTAATCTTCCACAGTTTTGTGTAAGAGATCATGGAAGATGTAGGTCATTGCTCGCTGATAGGTTGCTCCTGCGTTCTTAAGACCGAAAGGCATGACGCGATAACAAAAGGTCCCCCAAGGAGTTATGAAAGAAGTCTTATGTTGGTCTTCTGGTGCGATGAGAATTTGATTATATCCAGAGAAACCATCCATAAGAGAAAGCATCTCATGACCCGCAGTTAAATCCACGAGTTGGTCGATATTAGGTAGAGGAAAATCATCTTTTGGACAAGCAAGATTAAGATCCCGGAAGTCGGTACAAATTCAAATTTTCCCAGTAGCTTTAGTTACTGGTACTACATTGGAAACCCATTGTGGATAATCAATGGGTTGGATGAAGTTAGCCGAGAGCAAGCGCTGCAACTCTTCTTTAACAAGAAGGGCTACTCTAGGGTGCATTTTACGTAATTTTTGTTTAACTGGTTTGATGTTGGGAAGAGTAACGATATTGTGGACCACAATATCGGGATCGAGTCCGGGCATATCCTCATATGACCAAGCAAAGGCTTGACGATGGTTGGAAAGAAAAGTGGTAAAATCTCCTAACTCCTGTGGATTAAGGGATTGGCCGACCTTAATGATGCGAGGGTCTTCAGAAGTCCCTATATTAAGGTCGACAGTGGCTTCGTTGAGAAGCGTAGACGTGTCAGAAGGAATAGTCTTGGGAAGATATGAATCCTCTGCCCCCAGATAGGTGAGGACAGAATCATCATCCGCACAATGGATAGTGTTGATAGTAGGAGAGTCATCTCCAACTATTTCAGGGAAGATTAACGGTATGGAAGCGGACCGGTTGTTAGTCTTATAGGCTAGCGGCCCTAAGGAAATGGTATTGATCAAAAAAAAAAGTTAGGTGGGATGGAAATGTCATCGTCCACATCGAGTGATGCTTCTGACTTAGCGGGAGAAGATGGTTCCTCAATAGGAAGAGGCTCATCGAGAATAGTGACGGTGGCTTTTGAAAGAGGTTTAAATCCTAAACCAAATTTTTGATGTGGCATGAGAGTAGGAATGGATGTGAGGTCATGCACACCTTGCTCATATTTTCCTAGACCAAAACCCTTCCACGCGCATCGATATAGATAAGTTTTTGCAAACGTGGGATTTTGTAGATAATCGAACCCTGTTAAGTAAGGTTTGGTCCTAGGAGGAGAATCTGGGCGATAATGAGGCGTATCAAGACCACCATAGATGAAATTAGTCTGTTGATTGGGCAGACCAATGGTGACGATGCGACCGAGACCTGGTTGATATTAGGTTGTTTGTCCGGTCTACCATACTCACTAGGATTGAGATGGGCGTCGAAAGAAAAGAGAGGAAGCTCTCCCAGTGAGAAACGCTGCAATGTCTCTTCTAGATTTTGTAAATCCGGTAGTTTGGTTGCAGGTATGGAAGAAGATGAGGCCCCGTCAGGAGAAGAAGTATTTTCCTTTAGAGGGGCAGACCTTGTGGTCATGTCGCATTGTGCGGAAGGAAAAGGATCTCCTGGATGAGTATATATTTTGCCCTCATATTGATATTTTAAGCATCGATGGAGGGTGGATGGGACACAATGCATTGCGCGAATCCAGGAGCATCCGAGGATCATATTATAGTGGAATTTTCCTTCGACAATGTAGAAGAGTTCATGAAGCAGCTTCTTACCTACTCGAATGGGTAAGACCACAGTTCCTAAAGTAACTGCTAACTGATCGTTAAATGATCGAAGGGCGAAAGGCGGGGGTGACACTACGTTCTTTGGTAACTTAAGTTGCTCAAATGTGTGTGAGGAGATGACGTTGAGTGCAGCTCCACTGTCGATCATAACGCGTTTTAATGTGGTGTTGTCGATTTGGACTGTGATAAAGAGGGGAGCCTCCAAATCCTCTGAAGAAAGAGGAGGAATTTCCAATCTTCAAAAGAAATGGCGGTTGATGGTCTATTCAATCCAACAACCAACTCAAAGGGCTGGGGCTCATCTGAATTCACTGCGATGCGACGCAGATTATCAATCAGAGCCTGGCGATGTTGTGGAGAGGATTGGATGAGGTCAAAAAGAGACATTTTGACCGGAGCCTGAGTGAGTTGTTTCATAACACTCTCCTCAACTGACACGGGAATTTGAGCCCGAGGTGCAGCACGAATAGAGACCCGAGGTCGTGGGGCTAATGAGGAAGGAGGAACTCCTTCAGGGGCTGTAGAAATGATAACCCGTGGTCGAGATGTTGTAGATGAAGATGGATTATCATAGTGTTGGGTTCTAGTGGCGATATGGATTGTGTCAATTTGAGAAGGTGGAAGATCAATTGGAGTGGAATCACTAGAGGTCTGAGTGGATCGTTGGGGCTCAGATGGGGCTAAGATGACAGGAGATACTTGTTCCTCCTCCTCCAGCAAAAGATCACTTTCTTCCAAAAGGTTGTTGACAACAGCTTGAAGAGCTTTACATCCCTCAGTATCATGACCCGGGGTACGGTGGTAAGCACAAATTAGATCAGAGTTAAACCAGGTAGGTTTAACTCCTTTAGGGTTATAGGGTTTAATCGGAGGAAGGGATATGGATGAAGATTGGATAAGTTGGCGAAGGATTTCGGTGTAGAACCCGGTAGATGAAGATGAGGATAGAGGTGATGAAGGTGCCTCTTTTGCCTTAACAGACTGCCGAGGCAAAAGAACCTGCATGTTAGGTTTGACAGTATTTTTAGGGATCATCTTATTCTTTTGGACACTTGGAGGAGCAGTCTTGGGCACTTGAGATGGAAGTAAGTGAGACATGATTGATTTTGGTGGAGGAGGAGCCCCTAAAATAGATTTTGAAGATGATGGAGATGTGACAAGTGTTGTGGTCTTCAAAGATAAAGGAGGTTGCTTGGTCGAATTTACTGATGATTTAGATAATGTCGATTTAGATGAGGAAGAAGCTCCCAAAGTAGGTGTAATCGGAGGGACATAGGACGCCCTGGCTTTTGGTAATGAAGATGATGATCCTGATAGAAGAGGTGGCATCTTGTTAGTAGGTAAATCCACTTTTCGGGGTGTTGGTGAAGAATGTGTTGTAGAAGAAGATGATGGTTTTGATAAGTGTGTAGAAGAAGATGCCTTCTCAGTGGATAAATCCAATCTTTTATGGGGCGTAGAGAGAGATTTTTGTGGGAAAGCACCAAGGGTCTTGATGGTTCGAAATATGGGCTTTCCTTTTTCAGGGATGGTGACAACTTCAACGGCATAAGGTGATTGTAACCTTTTCGGAGGAAGCAAGTGGGGAGGTACTGATGGCGCAATGTTAGATTTTGGTTGTCTCGGTTTAAGTTCAGGAACCGAGCGTATAGGTGTTGGTGCTACTTCTTTTGATTTTCCTTTAATGGGCGAAGCAGCACTAGTGGTGGAAGAAGTGAGTGATGAAGAAGCAGTTCCTTGCGAAGGGACTACTTCTGGTGCAGTAATTATGGGTGAACTACCATGGAAAAGAGACAGGAAGAGTCAAAATCGAAGACGCTTCCGTCGGAGTTGGCACAATTATAGGTACGTTCACCAGGGGCATAGTTGCAGTGAGAATGGGAGCAACAGAAGTAGATGTATCTGTAGTGGAAACTCGAAGGGATGTAATTGCCTCGAGCATTGAAAGAATGTTCGACGATGAGACAGATGAGGATGACACTGTCTCGGGTATGGATGGAAGGTGAGACAAAGGAGTGGAGAGAGATGAACCCGTATCTCAAGCAATGTAGGAATATTCAAAGACGGCTATCTGAAGATGGTGGAATTTCAGTGATTGGCGGAGTGGAAGGAGGTTCTGATTCGGTTGATGTGTTCGCAGATGGCTTGGTTTCAGAAGAAGATTCTTCAGTAGAGATGAAGTTGATAGTATGAGTGTTTGGTTTTTGAGACTCTGAAGCATTATGGTTCGGGGAATGATTAGGAAAAGGTTGTTTAAAAACATCCAATGCCTGATTTGGGGGAGCATTTGGGTTATCCAGAATGAGCTCGCCTTTATCAATGAATTTTTGGACAAGATTTTTGAAAGTCTGACATCGTTCGATGTCATGACCTTTGGTTCTATGATAATGACAGAAATCATTTTCTCTATACCAGAATGGACGTTCTTGGCTTTCATCGATATTCCTAATAGGGGGAAGTTCGATCATGCGAACTTCCAACATTTTCTCTAAGATAGAGGCATATGATTCCCCCAATGGAGCGAAGGATCGAGATGATGAAGTCCCTTTTCGAGAAGATGAGGAGTCTCTTCGTGGTGTTTGATTAGAAGTATTATCGGCTCGTGATGTTTTTAATACGATGGCATTGGTGGATCCCTGATTCTTGTCTTTAGAAGGGGAAGAATTTGGTTTGGTAAACCGAGAAAAATCGGGTTTAGATTTAGAGCGAAGTTTTAGCTTCCCTTGTTCAATGGCGCGAGATTCAAGTTTGCGTGCCATCGTAAAGGCTTCTTCAAAGGTATGAAAAGTCTGGATCCTTAAAGTGGAAGAAATGTGATTAGCACAAGATCGAGTAAACAACTCGATTTGTTGGGATTGAGGAAGGGAGAAAGACAATTGGTTGATTATCCCTCTCCAACGAGCGACAAAGTCTGCAATAGACTCATCATCGAATTGACGAATGTTATAAAGATCTGTAATCGAGATCTTATGCGCGATATTTATTGAAAAGTTTTCAACAAACATCTGGGCCAATTGAGAGAAAGAAAACAAGGAATGTTGAGGAATGTTATTGTACTCGGGTCTAAAGCAGACTCGCTAGAGACATAGGAAAGGTACTGAGAGCATAAGCTCCTGATCCTGGACTATGAGGTAGCAAGCATGTTTGAATGCTCGCAAATGTTGTTGAGGGTCCTCCCGACTATGAAACTTTGAAAATTTAGGAAGTTCCCATTGGGGAGGATAAGGCTTAAAAGCCACTGAGGGGTGAATGGGTTCATTACACACTTCTTCAAAGGAGTATGAAGGACGAGCCCCTTTTGTGGAGGCTTCCAAGTCTATGATTTTCTTGAAGAGAATTTGAACCACGTCAGATTGAGGAGGAGGCACACTGGCATGTCCTACATAAGAAGCAAATGGTGGATGTTGTTGAGGTGTCAACGGGGATTCATCTGTTGATTGATAGGATGATAAGAGGAGTAACCAGGCGTTCTGGGTGACACCTGGTGGGGTATTTGCTGTGAAGTACCTTGTGTATAGGTAGGCTGTGAGATAATAAGTGGTTGAGAAAATGAAGGTTGGATGACGGGTGGAGCCTGTGATTGGTGGACTCCTATGCTTGTTGACTGAATCGGGATAGATTGAGGAACATGAGTGCCAATTTGATTGGACATATTGGGGAACAAGACCTGAAAGGGGCCTTCTACTGCCGGATTAGGCATTAAGGGTGCTGATGCTAAAGGATGGGTGAAGGTCACTGTTGCTGGAATATTGGAAGAAAGACCCACTAGAGGACGAGAAGCAGGAACCAACTGACTATTCGGAGGGGGTTGGCTCATAAAGGGGTATTGACCTTGGGATACAATGGAGGGCATAGATGAATTAACAGCAATATGTGGGTGCGCAGACGCATTCATTATAGCCAGGGTAGAGGACCTCTCAGAAGTAGGTTGTGGAATATTCGAGGTAACTGCGGTGTTAGGAATAGGTAAGACTATTTGAGAACTAGTCGATATGGTTGGTGGAAGAGAAAAAGGAGGCACAGGGGCACCACCCTTCTCCGTGACTCGAGGCAAGAGAGATGATGCAAACTATTCTACAAAGGCCTGGGATGGTTCACGAGAATAATCGTACACTTGCTGGATTGGTGGTCCTTGATCAGATATTTGAATAGACTTGTGTACTAGGTAGTCCATAAGGGCTACCGGATTGCGATCGAGGAACGCCTGAAATTCAGGATCCCCACGAGGAACATACTCTGAGTCAGAAGTAGATGATATTTCTGAAGGACTAGGGGAAGCTGGACGTGATGGGGTTGCTTTGGCTTGAAAGAAAGGATTATATGACCAGGATGGGGAACCAACTAACAGCGGTCCCGAGGAAGATTTGGGGGGTGCCGAAACATCCACACTAGTGGTAATCTCGGAAGAAGAAGGGGCCAGTTGAGCCATTCTTCTAGATTGTAACCGAGTGATGACCGTCATAAACACGCAGAAAAGAAAATTGACCTAACTAATGCACAGACAATTCAAGCAGCGCAGGTGATTATCTCCTTTAAGTTTTGATGCTTTTAAGAAAGAAAATATTAGGGAAGGCTTTTTAGAACAGGAACTACTCAGATAGCCAAACTAAGGATGGTTTGGGGAATGTTTGGTGAGGAGTCCCGAAGGCACTTCAGTAAAAGACCGGTACGTGGCTTGATATAGGGGCCTACCCCCGCACTTCACACACCGCTGCGATAAGGGAGTCGGGTGCTTTGCCAATATATACCAGAACTTCCGTGAATTTATAGCGCGGCCTGAGTACCGCGTAGGCTCTTCCTCTTGGATATCACTTCCAAGTAGGCGAGGCCAGGGAAGGAGTTTTGTTTAAATGCTTTATACCTAGTGATTTTGGCTTTGTGTGCAAGGGTGAAAAATAAAAATCAAATAGTGTCACTACCGATTTTGATCAATTTTCCAACCTAATTAAAACTAGATGAGAAACATGCAACAGCAATGACAAAGAAAAGGTTCTTTTTAAGCACTTTAAAAATGAAGTGTTTGATTTCGATGAAGACAAGTCAAACAAATTCTTTCCCAAATGCGATTAAATTCTTTTAAGCACCAAAAATTGAAATGTTCGAATGTGATAGACAATCAAACAAAGAAATCCTAAAAAGGAGAAAACACCGTAAAAGAGAAATACCTGTAGATTTAGCTCTCCAAGGTGTGTGGACTTCAAAAAGCGCGTTGTTGAGCTCTTCCCCTCGAACAATCCCACGAACAAGCAAAGTGCTCCGCAAGAAGAGGTTAAGCAAAAACAAACAAATCCGTAAAGATATATCCAGATAATGGTGAAACGAAAAATTTCTATTTTAAGGAACTAGAAAAATTTCAAGATAACGATTTCGCATAAAGAACAAGATTGAAATGATGAAAGGAAATGCTCAAGCAGAACTGATAAAAATCAGCGAGGAAAAAGAACCAAGCTCAAAACTAGAAAAGAGATGAACTTACCAATAAGGGACTTTGGTTAGGTCCCACCGGGCGTGCCAGAATGTAGATCAAGGATTTCGCGCTTGTTACCTGTCCAAGTTAATGCACCAAACTAAACACAAAAACCCTGAAAAACTCCAATGAAATCGATACCTGATGGACAAGATCCGAAGATGTAGACGGATAAGGAGGTCGATGTAGATAAGACGGGCGCACACGAGCAATTCGCACAATAGATCCGAGTAACCTGCAAGACACCAATGCTTGACAGAAAAAGATGGCGTTAAAAGATATTTGGGTGGACTGCCCGAGAAGCGGGTCCGGGAAGTGATAAGCTTCCTCGGCGGATGTCAGTCCACATTTTCAATTAAGTAGAGAAGCATACATGATAAAAGATGTACATATAAGACTAGATTTTCTTGATTATAGTAATGAAACCGAATTTAAAACAATGTATGTAAAGCTACGTAAAACAGAAACTATGAAATAAAGCCGGATTTGTGTTACCTGTGTCCTTTTACCTGTCTGCAGGATGATCGGCGTCGATTAATAAGGATCGGCGTCGACTGATGTGATCGGCGTCGACTATGAAGAATCGGGCGCCGATCGTATAAGATCGGGCATCGATCGAAAGTAGATCGATTGATCGTGGACAAGTGCAAGAAGATTCGGAAATTGGAAAGTGATGGACTGATAGTCGACGTCTGCTGGATGTGCGAAAGTCGGTAAGATACTGGAACAGAGTCACCAGAGGATCGACGGATACGTGTGATGTTGATATGATAGGAGCAGAGTAATGGTGCTCCTCTCAGGGATTGATTCGGACAGGATCCGATCTCATTTGATACACTTGATGCTAAAAGATCTCTCTTTCTTACAACCTCGTGTCTCTTTCGCGATCTGTCTCTTTGTCTCTCCTGTCTCGTGCGTCCTTTTTTCGTCGTGTGTCCCTGTAGAACCGAGTTCGACTTGTATTTATAATCGGCGCCGCTCCTAGAAAATCGGCGCCGACCGTATAGGTCGGCGCCGATCGCGGGACAGACTCCCGAGATGGCAAAAATGATTGATTTCTAGAAAGATGAGAATTACCCCAAATACGGGAAATATCCCGATTGGGGAAAAGGAAAAATAGGGGGATACATAGATAGAATAAATTTGGGGTAGATAAGTGATTAGGATACATGGGAAGAGGTGTAATTAAATATTTAATATTTAATTACTCACTGGTAAGATACAATGGGGTGAATTAAACTTAGGATAGATGTTTAAATCACAAATCGGATAATATCCCCAAGGGGATAGTGGTGACGTAAACGTGTCTACACACCATATACCAGAAGTTACCCCTAAGTAGTTCCTTGTAATCAAAAGTGAATAAGTGCATGTACTTTATATAGAGTTAGAGGTAGTATTCCTTCTCATTTTCCATCAAAACATCACAAATTTTATTTTTGGAGACGACTCATCAATTTCTTATTGGAAATAATTTTATGGGTTCATGAGTTAGTGTGAGGATATCTCACCCATACATCCAACTCCACCTGTTTCATCTTCTCAGGTCCACTTCACTTTGTAAAAAGTGAAATGTGAGGGACACTAAATTGAGTAACCAATTTTAAGTGTCGGATGCTTAGACAAATCTTCTAATATCTAATATGGAGTATGGTCCTTACCCCTATGAAATCAAAATATCCTACACTCCCAAATTTCTTCTCCTATGTTTCTTACTAGTCTCTCCTTTCATCTTCTTAGGATCATTTCCATCTTAGTTATTTTTTTCTTTCTTTCTTTTTGTTACAAGAACATCTACTTCATTATGTATGCTCTATCTACTACATCAAAAGAATTCATAGGTGTTTTTCCTTTATCATTATCTCTTATATCAGATGTAGAAGCTCTATCTAGACAATTATACTTACAACGAATCTTTTAATAACAACCATAACATACAACTTCATATTTATATCTTATTGGAACCCTATCTCCCCAAGAATTTTAGGAACTAAATTCCTTTCCTTGAAGAATATTAATAGTTAATCGCCCATCTTCTAAGGATATCGTCATACTAGGGTTTTATTTAGTGGTGAATATTCTTTGCATGGAGAATATTCTATTTTTGAAAAAATTTGAAAAGGTGAATTTTATGGCGCAGTCGGTGACCTATTCACCTAAAAATTATAGTTTAATTTTTTTACGGGTTAGCTTCACCTACCCTTGAAAATATCCCCTATATATTCCTAGATTATTCTCCCAAGTAGAACACTACTAACTCACTCATACCACCTAGCGGCATATGTATTATAAAGTATAGTAAATGCGTGATAGGAGGCGGAGGCTACATACGTGCAACAAAGAGTTTTGATGTGTGACAGAGGATGGAGGCTGTAGACACATGACAAAGAGTTTATTGACGCGTGAAACAAAGTGTTTGTTGACGCGAGATAGGAGGGTAGAGGTTGCAGACGCGCGACGGGAGATTTATTATCGTGTAACAAAAACTTGTTTATGCATGAAAACAAACCTCCTGTCATGCGTTAAAAAGTTTATTGTCACACGACAGAAAACACCATTTTGTCACACCACTTGAAAATAAGGTGAAAAATTTGCATACAAACCCCAAAAAAATGCATGTCCCATGAAACCGGTTCTGAGGATATTCACCAGGGATTTTCCACCTCTGATTTCCAAGAGATCTCTTAAAATGAACGCTTCTTCATACTCAGTGGAGTTACTAGAAAAATATTTTTTCTTGCCAAAAGTAGTTGTGGTGTCTAGACAAAAGGTGTTGGTGTAGGCTTCGCCTTAATAATAGATAATTTAGGCTCCTCTTCCATGCTTTCTTCTTGCCTTTTAGAAAATTCCTTTACTTGTTTGAGGGTTAATGGGTGGTCATACTTCACTCATTTTCTGATCTCTAGATTCATCCCAAGAATGAAGTGCTTACAAAGGAGATTATCCACACCATTCATCAACCCATTTGCTAATCCTTCCTTCCGGATTTGGGCGTCGAAGCTTTCTCCTTAACTACCAAAACATAAGCATGATAATCTCTTATCTTATCCTTCTCTCCTTGGGCTAGCTTTTTGATATCGGTCATGAGATCTACATACCTTTGTTGTTCACCAAATTCTTCAAGAAAACATTAAGTTAATAAATCCCACGAGTTTTTCACATTATTACCTAGTGTTTCAAACCACTTAAGGGTTGAACAATCTAAAAGGTAGGAAAAATTCAGTCCATTGTTCCCTTCTTATGAGGCCATTAAAAATACAAGATCGTTTAAACTCTTGAATGAAAGAGGAGCATTCTTCATTACATTGAGATGAGAAAACAAGAATATTTCCCATTTTCAAAAGTAACCATAGTGAAATACGAACCCACAAGTAAAATCATTAAGACTTATGTGCAAAACTATTTAGAAGCACTCTGATGAAAGTGATTTTACACCTTTGTGCGATAAAATAGGAATGAACACATAAACTTACATTTACTATGGTAAAACTTGACTTCTACCGTAAATACTATTCATGGTAAAAAGAGACTTTACTTGTGGTAAACAATATTCAAGGTAAAAGCTGACTTTACTATGGTAAATACTATGCATGGTAAAAAATGAATTTACTATGGTAAATAGTAAGCACGGTAAATAAAGGTTACCCTCCAAATGATTTCGACTAAGTGGGAATACCTCTCCTGAGAATCCACCAATGAGGAATGGTCAAGATACAAAATGAAAGTGTTAACATCAATCGGCACTAAAATAATATTCCATAGGTAACTCCTCTTATTATGATTATTTCAGTAATGCACAACTTTTGGTTTGGTGGTAGTAATCTAGAAACACAATAGCAAAGATAACACAAGAATACCATAGACTATTTTATAAAGGAATGATGACAAATATGAAATACAATTGTAAAATATATTATTAACATGAAATTGTTAAAATATCACCCCATGAATTACTAAAAGTGTTACTGAGCTCACTCGTTTTCCAACGGTAATTATTAGAGAAACTTCACAATTACTCCTCTTGATGGCTTCTTTTACACACCTTTACAATGACTCCTTTTACATATACGACTCTCACACTTCAATCTATGCTAAATGAGGGGGTGGCCTCTCTATTTATAGCATTTTAGGATTATACACCCTATCTCTAAGATAGTATAAGAAATATCTTCTGGCTAATCATATTCCATACCTTAACTCTTATTTTTACATGTAGGATTATCTTTTAAGATAAAATAAACCTTATCATTTCACATGGGTTCCACATTTTTAGACTATATACAAATAAAATATTCAAAATATTTATGACATCACTCCTTTTCCTTATTACAAATATAATATTTCTAATTCCTAATCATGTAGACCCTATTGACTTTTGACCCTTTTAACATTACCTGGACCACTTACGAAAAATATTTACTTTTTACTATTAGCTTGTTACTACAAAATTCCTATTGTACTTTGACTATTATAAATCACTTGTACTTTATTGTCAATGTCGTATTATCGGTGCCATTATCTTCTATCAAACGCTACTACTAAGTATACTTAATAACACCCTATTCATAATACATACATTAATGAAATAGAAATCATGGAGGAAAATTCTAGTGCTATGAGCTTTTCATTCTTTACCTTGTATTCATAATTTACTTGCTCGATGATCAATTTGAATCACTCATGACCTTTAGCTATCTCGATATTCCATCTAATAACAATCTTCAGCTCGGAAGTGAGTGCCTCATACTCTACAATATTATTGGTGCATGGGAAACTCAATCGAAATGCATATGGAATGAAGTATATTGTTGGTGTGATAAGTACCACACTGGCTCCTAAACAATGAAAAATGAATGATCCATCGAATTACATCTTCCACATGAAGGATTCTTCAATGTACATCATAGAAGCATTTGTCAGATCTAGATAGAATGGTTCGGTCCCTGGTAGGGGAGCTTCAGCTAGTTGATCTGTAAGAAATTTTCCTTTGAGTGAATTTTGATTTACAAATTTAATATCAAACTCACTTAGGAGGATGATCCAATTAGCCATCTGTCTTGTGAGTGTGGGTTTAGATAGAAGGTATTTTAAAGGGTCAACTTTGGAAATGAGTTTGGTTTTATTATTGAGTAGATAGTGGTGAAGCTTTTGGAAAGAAAATACCACAACTAAGCAAGATTTCTCGATCTGGGGATAATTCAGCTCATATGTAATCAAAGTGCGACTTAGGTAATAAACCACCCTCTCTTTTTGGCTCATATCGTATTGGGCAAGCAATGCACCAATAACATACTAGGTAGCTGAAATATACAATAATAGAGGTTCACCAAGGGTAAGTGGCATGAGAACAAGAGGGCTAGTTAGTGTTGTTTGAGCATTTCAAAGGATTTTTGACACTCAAGTCCCTAGTTAAAGTTAACGTTCTTCTTAAGTAGATGTGTGAAAGGATGTCACTTATCTGTAAGTTGTGAGAAGAATCGGTGGATTTCCTAAATTTTAACTTATAAGTTGCACAACTATTTAAGGTTTTTTTGGTAGAGGCATCTTAGTGATAGCTGCAACCTTAGTGGGATCCACCTCAATCCCTCTTCTTGATATAATTAAACCTAAGATCTTTCCTAATTATACATTCTAGAGGGATTTTTTAAGATTCGGTCTCACTTTGTAATCACGGAGGCGTTGAAAGATACCCTTAGCACTTCTAGGTGCTCTTCTCTAGTTCTAGACTTTCCCAAAATATCATCCACATAGTCCTCCATGATTTCATTCATCATGTCATGGAAGATGATGTTCATTTCTCTTTGATAAGTGGCTCTAGTGTTCTTTAGACCAAAGGGCATCACTTGGTAGAAAAATTTTCCCCAAGGGGTTGTGAATGCAATCTTGTGTTGATCTTCCTTTGTGATCTTAATCTAATTATATCCTAAAAATTCATCCATGAGGGAAAACATTTCATACCCTGTAGTTGAATCAACAATCATGTCGATGTTAGGAAAAGGAAAGCATATTTAGGGCATGCTTTGTTAATATCCCTAAAGTCTGTGCAAATTCAGATACCAATTGGTTTCTTTTGTATTGGCACTATGTTTGATATCCATTATGAGTAGTCAATCAATCTAATGAAACTTGCCGCTAGTATTTTTTCTAATTCTTCTTTGATCATGAGTGCAAGTCGTGGGTGCATCTTACTTTAGGTTTTCTTGATAGGTTTGGCATTTAGGTGTACAACAAGGTTATGCACAACTAGGGTTGGGTCCAAACCTAGCATATCTATATAAGACCACACAAATATGTCTACAAATTCCTTTAGCAGCTCCATAAATGTTTTTGCTCTTGTGCCAAGAGTGAAGCTCCAAAATTTACCATTTTGGATCCTCTTCTAATCTGATATTAACATTGATAGTATCTTTGACCAACATTTTGGATGTATCTTCCATGCATGTAGGATCAAGGGGGAGAGTAAGATCCACTTCTACAGGTGGCTCAAAGAGAGTTTTATCTTCACATGGGTCAACTATCTTGTCCATTGATTTTTCTATTTGTTCATCCACAAGTGCCTCAAAGAGGTTTTCACTATGGGACAAGAGGCTTATTCTTTCTATAAGGATTTTCTATGGTACTTTTTCCCTTTCTTACTTTTTTTTACTTAAATGACCACAAAATTTTGCCTCTTCCCAAAGTACACACATGCGTCCAATTTGATGGAGAAACCTTTCTTATGGTCACTTTGATCAGAATGGTGTCCCGAGTACCCATAAAATCTGCAATGGCCTCATCATTTTCAAATAAATCAACTGACACATGAAGTTTTTGGCCCCAATCAATGAGGCTGGGATATACAAGGGTAATTTGGGAATCGGTTTGGGGTTTAGACTTGGATGGGGTACAAATGGCAAAATTTAGGAAAATATTAGTAGAGGCAAGGTCCTCATATATGTTATAATGGGAATTTACTTCACTATCTAAATGAGGTGAATCATCCTTAAAATCTTAAGAAGTATCATCAATTTTGAAGGGTGGAAGATCTTAAGGCTTAACACCAAGGCCATGCTTATTCACTTTCCGAAGGGCTAAAATAGGCTCTAGTACGCCTTTGTACATCATCAGGCCACATCAAAATCCCTAATACCCCATGATGCACATCATTTTGTGTGCTTTGGCGTACTATGGAGCTTGATTACATGAATCCTTTGTTCCTTCAGGTATCCAACTTGTAGGTGTATCTAGCATCTTCTCATCTGACAAAATACCACAAGGAAAAAAATTCTTGAAGGGGCTAGGACAACTATCCGGGAGCTTGTGAATTGGAAATTAGGTCTACCACATGTTTTAGGTGATAGTGAGAGATTGGAGACCAAAAGGGCATGTTGAAGATTGAAATCCTCAATTGGGCCATACATCCTAACCTTTAGCTCCCATGAAGCAAAGGGAGAGAGTGATGAGGAAGGATCCTTATTATCAACTTGCAATGTGTCATGAGTGACCCGAGATTTCAAATCTTCCATTTGTACTGGTATAACAATGTCTGATAAAGGAAATTCATATGTTACTCTAGAGAAACTATGCAATTATCTGTAATGTGTAAATGGCTCAGGATCTCCTACGACGGTGATCATCTACCCCTCATGATATAACTTAATGCATTGATGAAATGTGGAGGGTACAACTTGCATGGCATGGATCCATGGACGACCTAGGAGCATGTTATATGGAAGATCCAGATCAAGGACGTGGAACTTTGTATCATGATTTGTGGGCCCTACTTCCATAGGTAACACAATGGTTCCAGATGATTCCCGCTCGGCATTATCATAAGTCGTGATTGTGATTACATGAGAATCCATCTCTACTTCTGTATGCCCTAGCTATCCGATGAGAGTCAAAGTATATATATTTAAAACGACTCATTACCCAAAAGAAATATTTTAATATTTTGGTGAGTAATAAATACCTCAATGTATAGGGTAAGTTGTGCGTATGGTTATTAAGTGGGACTTCACTTTGGTCAAAGGGGATATAGTCAATCTGAGCAAGATTGTCCACCATGCCCGAAGGTGTGAAGGATCAACGTCTATTGACACCCCTAATCCCTGAAGGGCCTTATAAAGGATATCTTTATAAGATTCGGATATCTTGAAGAGGTCTAAGATCAAAATTGTATGCAGGAGTTTTCTCAATTTGATCTACCAAATCATACTAACTATTTTGAGGGGTAAACACAAGAGGTGTTGGGATCACTAGGCTAGGACATTGTGTTTCCACAGGCGTAGTCATTACTTGATGGTATTCACATATTCATTGGATGAATGGATACAACCTATGAGTGAATCAAAGGGATTTTGGTGGAATTATATCGTAGATTGCAGCTCTGTAGTCATCATATGACTTACCTTTATCCAAATTTTTTGTGCCTTATTTATAATGATTAGGGAAGGGTAGTTTAAATACTTTCATTTTTCCATTAGGCCCTTGTCCTAATTTGGGGGAGTCTACTTCAATATTCCCATCCTCAATGAGGTCTTGAATAAAGTTTCTCAATTTTAAACACCTATCGATTTATGTCCTTTTCCACGATGACAATCATAATATTCATGATCCCTATACCATCCTAGCTTAGCAAATCATCTATGTAAGTAACTATTTCTAGATATTGAACCATGTTTACCACCTCTAATTGCTTCAAAATAGTGGATAGTGAATCGGTGAGGGAAGTAAACACTTGGCATTTGACTGGATTTTTAATAGGCCCTTTGGTCAGTTTCAAAAGAGGACCACTTTGAATAGGTTAAAATGTTTAAACTCGTTCGAGTTTGTGATGCCATCACATACAAAATTCTTGTTCTTGTTGAACAATTTAGGTTTATCCTTAAGATTTTATTCTTGTTGGTATTTTGAAAATGGTTTTATCGTCCCTTTTGCTATCAAAGCCTTCTCGATTTCGATTCCTTTCTCAATAACCTCCTCAAAGTTGGTAACTCGGTGTATTTGTAAGTGGAATGCAATGTTTAGATTTAAATTAGGCATGAAGATACTAACCAATTGTTTCTCATGAATTATGCAAGGGAAACAACTAGCTAGCCCTTGCCACCATTGCAAGAAACCGGCGAAAGTTTCATTTGGTCCTTTTCAGCATTGCGAGTTACGAGATGGTTATGTAATTCTCCATATTGAGCAGAAGTGACGTAGGAATTTTTATGCTAGCACGGGCCATGTGACTATGGACCCCTTTGGTAAATAAGGGAACCATTCCAGTGCATGTCCTCCTAAAATATGAGGGAACAAACGTATGAGGTAATTGTCATTTATAAGATACCTCTTTGATAGCCATGTAAAAGTCTTTGATGTGATCATGAGGATCACCCTTTCCTTTATATTTATCAAATTTTGGGCAATCAATTTTTTTGGAAATGGTGTTAGCAACATGTCTCTTTCGAAAGGATAAGGACATAGTTCCTCATATTGATATTTCTTACTATGGCCTACGTTACTTTCTTGAAGAGTTGTAAGCATATTTTTCATTGATTGTAACTCACTTGTAACTCGTGTGTAAAGAGTTGCTCTTTTGTAGGAGAAGATGGTCTAAGCACTCAATTTTTCTTGAAGGCTTCATCTTCTGGAGGTTCAGTATAAAGTTCACTAACCTTAGTCCTAGGTTTTTCTTGATGTGTACCCTTTCCTATGTTCTTACTTATAGAAGAAGCTAAGTTCACTAGTTGTTGACTAAGGGTTTGTATTTGGCTTTGTATAGTGACTTCTTCATTTTGAGGGTCCTCTTCTTCATCATTTTTAGGAGGAGGTAACTCCTCATGTTCACATTCTACCCTAACTTGATGACACATCTTAAGGGGTGGTGGTCGAGAACCACCTCTTTTTTATCACCTTCCATGTGGGTATTAGCCGGAGGTAGAAGCATGTCTTCCTTCAATGCTATCATCCATGGGAGGTCTTTTTGTTTCTTCTTCCTTTCTATTAGTATCTTGGCTAGGGGCTTCTCATTCTTGTGGCACTGTGGCACCTAGCTCTAGAACTCATGCAAGAACTTGATCTCTATTTCAGAATAGGAATTTGTCAATTGAGAGACATCAACATTGTCGATATCTTTAAATGAATCACTCTCATCTCCGCTATGATCAACTAACTCATTTGTTTCCTTTACTTCAGGAGAAGAGGGGACCTAAATTGTGTCTTGAAAAAGGGTTTAACTCTCGCCTCTTGGATTCCATTTTTGTGATATGGACCTTCGTAAAAACATTTTATCACAAAGTATCGTCTAATGTACTCAAGGGTATAACAAACCTAGGTGTATTGTGTAACAATTTTGCTCTATGGTTTCAAAGTATGTCAATAAATGGACCAAAAGAATAAGGAATCAATCAATTCTATGAATTTTCATAACATGTATCAAATAATGATGCTAGTTTTAATAAACCAATCAATCAATCAAGAAACTACACCCTATGTTAATGTTTTCAAAGATAGTTTGATGCTATATGATCAACACAATGTCAATACTTAAGTCAAGTTCAAAATGAACAAGGTGTAAGTATTAGCAAGGGGTTGATGCAATATCCAATCAAAGGATAATTATGAAAAGTATAAGTCAAGTAATACCCGAACCCTAAAACAAATGGAGGTTACCCATGTGCACCACACAACAATAATACTAGGATGCGTTACTTGAGCTTTACGAGAAAGTGTGATATTAGTATCGCACTAGTATCGTTATGATAAAAAAGTGATTAACACTCTTTCAAGATCGAGGTAACGTTTGAAATAAAAACCAAGTCTATAGGATTTAACCAAGTCTATTTTCCTTTCTTGTAGCAAGCAACATAGAAATTTTGTCTCTTGACACTACATTTACACATAGTATCAAAAAAATTGCAAACCACTAAGGGACCAAATTAAACTTTCTACCTTTACCATAATACATCACTTTTCTCAATTCAAGGTTCACAAACTACACATTGTTCAATATGTTGCTAGACAAGGAGGAACTCAGTAAACTCTTTCCCCATAATAGTAATGAGTCCACAATAATTTAACTATGCAAGAATAATAACAAGGAACTATTCCACTCCATTTTACACATATTTTTATTTACAAATTCAGGACCAAACCATCCTAAAATACAAGTGAATAATCCTCTTTATAAATGGAACAACATGTCAAACATTACAAGAGTCCCTCCATACCAACATGCAAGTCCAAGTCCATTTGTTACTGGCTCCAAAACCATAAGGAAATATGCTTGGTTTTACACCTAGAGCCAATAGGCATCACTACATGCCATTTCCCCCAAAGGAGGGCATGTTAGCCCCCTCCCAAGCCCGAGGGAAGATACGGAACATGCCTCCAAGATTTTGAGGATGGGCAAGGAAAAAAACACCAAATACATGCACATACGACCCAAACTATCAAGTCATTGCCACGGATATGAGAAAACCCAAGAATTCACAAGAAGGAAGGAGGTGCTCAAAAAGAGAACTGACATTCATGTTTCCATTTAACCAAATGAGAACCATGTTAGGAATATTCCTTGGATTAGTGCTCACATTATTGTTTGTAATAGTTAAATGTAATATTCATATATTACATTAATAAGTTAGTGTGTTAGTAAGATATTAATATTGTTATATTAATATCATATTTGTGTGAGAAAAATAAAAGATTGTAATATTATTAATATGAGTCATAAAACAACTCATTATTAATAATATAGGATATTGTATTAGTTGTGATTTTTTTGAATAAACAACTCACGTAGATTATTATGTGTGGAGATATTGGTGGGATATATGAGAGAATAGTGGTGAGTGATCATAGGAGATATTCTCTAAGAGAGATTAGTGGGATGATATTGGTAAGCCTCGTCTCCTTGTTAATAGGAATTGAAAAGGCTATATATTGTAATCTCTCTCACCATGTAATTAGCTCCAAAATTATTCAATCAGTAATATAGTGTGTTTTTAATTATATGTTTGTGCTCTAATTTTGTGTTTATGTTATAAGCTTCATTATGACATTGTCTCTTATTGATTTGTACAATTATATGATATAATTATTGTTTATTTATATTAGATAAGCGAAAAATTTCACATCATCAACACTCTACCAAATAATCATAGGCCACCAAGGATTTTCCTATCCCCCCAAAACTTTCGCTCTTAGCACCTAACAAGAGGAACAAGGATAATAAACTAAGAAAACAATATCAACCAAACTCTTTTTTTGGGGCATATCGAACCCATGTATGAATCACCAGTTAAGAAAAATAAACATAGATCAGATTTAAGATCAACAAAAGAAAGTCGTCGGGATTACTTGACAAGTAAGAACATTCAACTCCATATTGGAAGTTAAGCCCTCTATAGACACAACATCACACACTTACTACTATTATTATACCGTCAAATATGTTGTTTTATATTTGGATATTGTGTAAGAAAAATATTCACCGATGACCTATTCCATACTTAGTGCACATCTGTCTTATTGGTCTATATTGCTATTTTTCTTGTACACTTATCACTCATACACATAGTCACGATCAGTTTTCGGGGATCCTTGTCTTTCATTTTCGACTCATCTCTTGCTCCTGGTCTCTAGACACGGCACTCAATATTGGACCAGGTAGTGTCAACTACCATTGTCCATCATGGGTGCACTTGTCGTCTTTATATTTGGTTTTATTTTTGACATTAAGGTTAGTATTTTCAGTTTTCCCTCTCACATTCCGAGGTACTAGTTGGCATGTCGGGTAATTAGTGTCGAAATTTGAACAAGAGATCCCTATCTAAACATAACATACATATGATTATATGGGCGGACTATTCTTCTCGAGGGCTAACTATCCATATACAACAAGGACTGAATTTGGGCTATTACTCTGCATACACATTGCATATGAAGGGAGTTCATTTTATTCCATTCACACATTTACATTTTTATCTAGCTATTCCTTGTTATCTTGGTGTCATTGGTGCGAGTAGGGAAACATAGGAGTGTTATTTCACACACAAGCACACAAAACTACGTTGGAGTCCGAGATGTAGTGTAATACTCAATGATAATTCCATCACTTTGTAGTAGCATACATAGAAAGTTGAACCCCTTAACTTGTATGTTCATTTTTTAGGGTTTGATGATTTGTTCGGTATTTTATAGGTGAATTATCCATTGTAGATTCTACAACACCCATGAGAGTTCAACAACATACACATGATAAAATTTGAAAAAGTGTGAAGCCCTAACGACTATATCACAACCACATTCTAACATTTTTTGCGGACAGGGCACCCAAAGGTGCCCCCATCCCTCTCCCAACAATGCCCATTCTAGCCGAGTTCCACCTTTGTTGTATTTATCCTAGAGTTCGTTGCAACCCTCTGTCATTTTGTTTCATCATCTTACTTTTCCCGGTCATCTGCGAGATTAGTAGAATCAATGTAGGTACCTTATCATTCATATATCCTTTCATTAATAAAATTGAATAAATTTTTAGCATTCATATTTTAGTGTATTTCATTTACTATATTTTTGTATATTTAGATTCATATAGAATTATTATATTTTATCGAATCATTTTGGTGAACTCCGTAACATAGAAATATTTTCCCTATAATCCACTACAAACCCTAATGGCTAAGGATAAACCTTCACCTTCTCAGCCATTCATGCCTCATGTGAGTGTCGATGTTCTCTATGATGAGATAAACATAGATGAGCTTGCTACCTTATATCATAATATTACTCTTTCGTATGATACTCGAAAACAACTCTTAGATAATGAATGCAATGTGTGTACTATATTTGATAATTCTACTATTTGAATTGTTTCCAATCGATGAGGTTTACTCATTGCATACCTTGTTATGTGGTTAGACACACCCCTCATTACGAACTTTAAAATAAAACTTAGATGATTCTATTATTAGTCTCATGCTTGGACCTAATGATAATAAACATGTTCATGTTAATTCTCATATTAGTCAGCAATGATACTCTATCTACAACTCATACTTCTCGTATTTTTGAAAATGATTTTCATAATTCATCTCATACCAGTGTGCCTACTCCTTCATTCTATATCGATGATACACTTAATGATATCCTTTTATCTGAATTTGTTTTTGATTTTGATAAAACATTTGATAGTCACAATACTACCTTTTTACAAGTTTTTTTAGTGGTGAATATTTTTCATATGGAAAATATTTCATTTTAGAAAAAAATTGAAAAGGTAAATTTTTCCGGCATGGGTCGGTGACACATTCACCTAAAAATTACAGTTTAATTTTTTAGGGGTCGGCTTCACCTACCCTTGAAAATATCCCCTATATAATCCTAGATTATTCGCGGGTAGAACACTACTAGCTCACTCATACCACCTGGGGGCATATCTATTATCCAGTACAGTAAACTTGCAAAGACACAGAGGCTAGTACACAAAGTGTAGTTTTATAGATATTCATCATATTTGTAGTCGGGTGACAAGTATTGTTCTCATATGCCCGATAAGAAAGTTCCACTGACGTGTGAAAAAGAGAGTTTGTTGACACGCAACAAGGGAATTTTTTTGACGAATGACAACTGAACTTATAGGGTAGGTTATTGACGTATGACAGGAGGTTTTTGACGCATGGTAGGAAGTTGTTGACGCATGATAGGAGGTTATTGATGCACGAAAATCCTTTATTGTTGACATACGGACGAGGAGGGTAGAGGATGTAAACACATGATAGGATGTTGTTAACATTTGGCATGAGGTCGTTAACACATGAAAATCCTGTGTTGTTGACGCTTACGGCAAGGAGGGTGGAGGCTACAAATGCATGATAAAATATTTTTTGTCGTGTGACAACAAGTTTGTTGTCGTGTGACATCAAACCTCTTGTCGTGCGACAATAAGGTTAATGTCGCATGACAAGAGGTTTACTATCGCATAACAACAAATCTCCTATCGCGCATCTATAGTCTTTCTATCACACGACTTAAAAATGAAAGCTTCTTTCAAGCGAAATATTTGCACACAAACTCCAAATAATTCATCTTTCCGGTGAAAGTGGTTCCGAGGATATTTTCAGGATTTTCCACCTTTGATTTCCCAGAGGTCACTTAAAGTGAACCCTTTCTCTTTGCATATTATTGAGTGTGAATCTCACATTCCATTTTCATCTTCTTCACGAATGTATCTAATAACATGCATGATTCATGTCATTCAATTAATTCATCTCCATGTATCACTTCATCTCCATTTATTTGTTCATCTCCTCATATCACTTCATTTCCATCTCCTATGGATGTTTGATGTTAGTCCCACTTCTTGTAAAGATGTTCCATGTTCTTCACCATATGTTACCTTTTTGGCACCAATATCTAGTTTTCCCTTAGCATCAAAATCTCATATGTATCCTCTAGATATTCATATGATTACTCATAATGGAAAATTGTAACCGCTTAACACATTATTTCCATCCTTCATTAACCCTTCACAGGATATCTTTTCCCTCATGCATGATGTTGCTTACTTACAATTTCAATTCCAATATCTCAAATTAGAAAGTAAGGCCTATTACACTTCCATTGATAATAATTAATTTCATGGCAATCCTATTAGAAAAATATTCACAACTCCATCTCTCAAAGTGTGGGACTTTGACATCGAAGAGCTCTCTAGATGAAGGCATGTTCCTATTCCTCTATCTAGTGCACACATAAATTTTTGTAGAGGATCTATTCTAAAATATATTTTAGTTTTCTAAGGAGACATGGTAAGAAGATGCAAGAAATTAAACCTAAACTAATGAGAGGTGATGCACAAAGGAATGTTGAACACCGGACTTTTATCAAACACAAACCATTGAAATGTAATACAACCAACCATGCATGAGATAACCAATATTGTAATGAAAGATCAGATAAAGGAAATAAAACAAGAGAGGTTGAAATCATCCACATACATGTATTATTTCTTCACAGATTGATACTGAGACGAGCATTCTGATGGCCAAGAGGTAAAAAACTTGCATTATAATCTTAATAGAAGGTTCGAACTCCATAAATTCATCTGTAGACTAGAGAAGAAGGGAGGGTGCAAAACCAAAATGTCCAACCCTTTACAATGAGCCAAGCTCTTACCTTTATAGATGAAGTGAAGAGAGGAGAAGAAAAGAGGTGGGAAATTTGATTTGGAAGCTTAGCTACCAGCCATTAATGCCCCTACAAATGCCCACAATCTGTCAAGTCTGCATCTCCATGTTTGTTTGGCGTGTTGAAGAAGGAAGAATGGAGGATCAAATCAAATATGATTTGGTTGTTGAAGGAACTAGATCATTCATTAATAGCATGAAAGATTTTTCCTATTTTTCACCCACCTAACTTCTCAAAATTAGAGTTTCGGGCTTCCAGTGGCATAGAGGTGGTGAGATCTTTCAATGGTACCAAATTTGTTGAATTTCAAGCACTAGATCGAAAGATATGCCCATTTGAATACTTGAATCGGATCCATACAAAAATGGTGAAAAAACCAATTTTGCAAAACGGGTCCGCGGGCCCGAAATTCACTTTGCACCTTTTACACAAAAATTACAAAAGTGCAAAAAAATGCCCGAAATTGTAGCCTCACAGCTTGAAATTCACTTTTCCCAAAATCCCCAACAAGTTTTTCACGAACTTACATTTCCCAAAAGTCATCTTGGGCTCATCCCTCGGCCTGCATTTTCCAATTAGGTGAAAAGTCTTCAGCAACCTGCAACTTATTTTTAACTTTTCCCTTTTAGCAAAAATTCCTTCCTCAAAGTGGCCCGCTTTCCCACTTTGACTGAGACATGGCGATGTGTCCCTTTTATTTGGTGGGGTCATATGTATGATTCGCACACATGGAGGCTCCACACACGTTTGGGACCTGCCTCCAAATTTTCTATTTGAAGTTATGCCGAGCCACGCGTGGAGCTCCGTTTGTTCCTTTGATACTTAAGCCGATTTGTTGGCTAGCTCAACTTTTTGACTCGACCACATGGAGGTTTTGCGCAGTTTTGGGTCCCTCTTTGATTTTGCCTCTTGAATTTGCATGGTTAAGACATGTGGAGGCTTCCATTGGTTCTCCTTAGTCGATTCAATGGTTGACTTTTCCCCTTTTTGAGCTCTAGACACGTGGAGGCTTGGCACTTGTTTGAGTCTCTTCTTTGGGTTTCACCTTTGAATTTATGCGCAGATGAGACATGTAGAGACTTTTGTTGGTTCTTTATACTTAGTCAATTAATGGCGATTTGGCTCTGTTTCTTTTTTAGACCTAGAACACGTGGAAGCTCCCACTCGCATTTGAGACCCACTTTTGGATTCTGCCCTTTGAAATTGTGCCGATGAGGACATGTGGAAGCGTCCACGACCCTTCGATACTTAGCTGATTTGGGCCCACTTTGCCATTTTTTCTCTTGGACCACAGCTACGTGAAGACAACAGCATTTGAAGGCACTAGTTTGGAGACTGTCTTTGGATTTACATTTGAAGTTGCACGGAAGAGACACGTGGCACTTCTTCCTTTGGCTTTATACGTAGAATTTTCAACAACCTGATCCAACTTTTATGGGGATTTAGACATGTGGAGGGCATGCACTTGTTTAGGGACTTCCTTTTCACTTCCGACCTTTGGAGATGCGCTGATTTAAGGCCTTGAGTGAACATTTCCTCATCGGGTTCTGGGACACGTGGAAGCTTCACACTCATTTGGGGAACCACCCTTAGCTTCAACGCTTGAAGGTGCTTCGTTAAGACACATGGAGGCTTCCACCAGTTCTTTTATACTTAACCAATTTGGGCCCGCTCTGAATCGTATGTGAAGTCTGAAAACTTTCGAGCCTTTCCTCGTTTTCCTCTTGAGAGCCTCTGGTTTTCTTTTATGTTGTTTCGGCCTCATATTTGACCTTGCTCCTTCATTTAGAGTCCACCTACCCCTCGGGTTTGGATTGAAATGTGGGCTTGTACGACTAAACCGACCCTTCGATTTTCTTCTATGTGGGGTCGTGTTTGATCAATTTTTCTGGGGAAAAATTGGGATAATAGTTTGGTGACTCACGGGGACATCTGCCTACTAGATGAAGAGACCAGTAGCCTTGGAAGTATCCATTGGGCATGGATTCTACTGGTAATTTCAAATCTAGTCTGGAACTGCCTTCCATGTGCATGCACTCTTATCTTTGCAAGAAAATCTTGGATTCAAGATTTGTGAGAGTAGAGAGTTGTCTGAAACCTGGAAACTTCTCCCTCATTTGATTTTCTGCAAACCTAATCTATTGGAGTGCAATGAAAACATCCAGACCTACTCAATAGGGATACTTTTCATAGATTTTAATTCTTGTGGCCACAAGTCTTTTCCATGAGTGAGATGAACTGTATACAAGCATACAGAAAGCAATAGAGCATGTGCACCAGCACTTAGGGAAATTGAAACCTAAACTATAACAAGACAATGTGCACACACTTGGAGAAATTGAAAACCTAGGCTAATATTTACAAGGGTGAGAAATTTTCCTTTTAGTAGTAGTGTTTGAGGTAGATCCCATTGACTAGAATCTGTAATTCTTCGCCATCCAACTTAGCTAGCCGGAAGGCATTGCTACTTTTACATCTTGTGACCATGTAGGGGCCACTCCAAATGGCATCAAACTTGGAATGCCTTCCTAGTTTTCCCGATCTACATCCCACTTTAGAACTAAGTCCCCCTCTTGAAAGGTCCTTGTTCTTGCTTTCTTATCAAAGCTCTTCTTGATCAATGCTTGATCTTTCTCCATGATCTGCATTATGTTCTCTTGCTTCTTCTACTCCCATTATCTCTACATACCTAATTTCCATAGGTTAAAACTTGGCTAGTTCCAACTATTTCATGAGCTCTAAAGTGGGAAGCTCCAATGATATGGACAAATATTGCCTCTTTTCCGTATACAAGCTTGTATGGGGAGCTTTCTATAGACCTTTTGGATGTGATCCTATCAGCCCATAGAGCTGATTTGAGCTTTTGTGTGCCAAGTTCTTTGATTTTCATCAAGAGTCCTTCTGATAATTCTTAGTAGGTTCTTGTTTGTGGAATCTTGCTTGGCCATTACCTTGAGGGTAATAGTTTGATGAAGTGTTGAGGTATACACCATTCTTAACAGCCCATTCAGTGATCCTTGTACCAAGGAATGCCAATGCATTATCTGATATGATAGTGGTAGGGACTCCAAACCTAGTGACTATCCCTTCATAGAAATCCAAGATGTTGGATTCATTTGCCTCCTTTAGTGCCACCACTTCAGTCCACTTGGTGAAATAGTCAGTTGTTGTGAGTATCCACTTGTGGCCTGGCTTGAATTTGGGTTGATTACTCTAATGAAGTCTAGTCCCCATTGCATGAATGGATGATCCACTGAAATTGGATGAAGGGGGGCTACTAACTTTTCCTTCCCTATGAAGAATGCACTTCTTGCATTTCTTGATCCATGAGTAGTAATCCCTAAACACCGTAGGCCAATAATAACCATGCTTTCATGATTTTGAGAGTTGTTACTCGAGGAGAAAAGTGGCCTCTTGCTTCTCCATCATGGAACTCATGTAACACCCTCTCAATTTGGCTTGTCCCAATGCACCTCAATAGAACACTATTGATATCCTTCTTGAACAAGACACCACCAATAAGCACATATGGGATGGCTTGTAATCTGAAGTATCTCCTCTTTGCTTTGTTCCATTCTGGAGGGCACAAACCTGTTTGGAGATAATGCACCAAGGCTTGAGTCCAACATGGAATGGGTGCATCATTATCTGGCTACTCTTGATCATTCTGTAGATAGGATAGCCTCTTCTTCATCTGCTGACTCAGTTTGTTGCTTGGAAGTGAGCTTCTCACATAGACCCTTGCCATGAACCAACTTGGTCACTTTGATTTCAATATCATACTCCATTACATGAGTGATCCAACCTACTCTCTTCTCATTCAAGTCCTTGTTTAGGAGAAAATCCTTGACACCAACATGAGACAGCTAGAGTTGAATCTTGTTGTTCGAGACCAAGTGTCTGAACTTCTTCAAACTCCTAATGACAAGCAAGGACATGATTTTCAATGAAAGAATACTTTACTTTGTAATCCTCCAAGCTCTAACTGAAGAAGGCTATGGGTTGTTCTGAACCTTCCTTGTTAGGTTGAACCAAGATAGCTAAGATTGTGTCTGACCCTCCAAAAGCATACAACATGAAGTCCTTTGAAAATTCTAGGTTAATAAGAGTTGGGCTTGTGATATTGCATGAGCTTGATGGCCTCAAAACTCTCTTTTCCTTTTATTGTCCATTTAAATGCAAGACTCTTCTTCAACATCATTGTTAAAGGCTTCACAAGAGTGGAAAAATCAGGCACAAATCTGTGAACAAAGTTTATTCTTCCCAAGAAGCTTTGGAGAGACTTCTTGTGTTGTGGAAATGGAAGTGTTGGATGGCTTCAAATCTTTTAGGATCAATTGTTAACCCTTCTCTTGAGACAATGTGGCCCAAAATTTTCCCTCATGTGCCAAGAATACACACTTCTTTGGATTCAATGACACTCTCGAACCTTCTACACCTCTGAAATACCTGCTTGAGGTGGAAGAGATGGTCTGACAACATTCTTTGAGAAGATGGTGATATCATCTAGATACACCAGAACCATCTTGTTGATTAAGCCTTTGAATGCCATGTCCATAGCTTGCTGAAATGTTTCTCTCGGCATTTGACAATCCAAATGGCATCTTCTTATAAGCATATGTACCCCCATTTGGTGGTGAAGGCCATCTTGTATTGATCTTCCTCTTTCACCATTATCTAATTATAGCCTGAGTATCCATCTAGCAATGAAAACCTCTCAGAGCCAGCTACAACCTGCAAGATTTTCTCCATCGATGGAAGTGGGTAGTGATCTTTGAGTGATGCTCTATTTAGATCATGGAAGTCTACACACAATCTGATTTCTCCATTTCTTTTCCTCACAGGCACCAAGTTTGCAACCCAACTTGAATGTTTGATAGGGAAGATGATGTTGGCCTCAATTAGCTTGTTCAACTCTTTTCTCATGAGAGGTTCAATGTGAGGTTTATTGGCCTTTGCTTTTGTCTAAAAGGCTTAGATCCTGGATCCAACTCTTGATAGTGTGTTGTGCCAACCTTGGGTTGAAACCTCTTAAATCCTTGTAAGTCTAAGAAAAGACATTTGGGAATTCTTGACAAAGTTGAATGAACTCATATTTTTCTTGTTGGGTACTTACCTTGCCAATTCACAACGTTTTTGCCTTCATCTATGGAAATGGGCTCTGAATCTTCACCCTTTACTGAATATTTTCTTTCTCCTTTTGGAATTGATCATTTGGGTTGAATATTGACTCCAAAGTTACAAGACCTTTTGGTAATTTGTTAGTTCTCAGCTGCACCACTTGGTCGCCATACCATTGTTCCAATTTGTCTTGGTTTTTAGAGGAGAACTCAACTTCTTCTTGTAGAAAATTGACAATTTTTGATCATTCTCGAAGACCTGCCAACTTGTGTTATTATCTGGGATAGTTGGCCTCACAACCACCTTGATATGGGGCTGAGACTTATCACTTTTTATACTTTCTATAACATCAAACACTGCCCCAATTGCTGTCAGTCATGTCTATTGCATCATTATTTTTCTTGGGTATGGACACAATGTTGAAAGCTTCAAAGTCCTCGATGAGGTCCCATACCTAGTTTTTATAGCTCTGAGTAGGTCATTCCTTGCAACATGTTGTCCTCTGACTTGGTTCACAATCAGCTCACTATCACCAAATATTTATAGATTCTTAATCCCTCTCTTTCTTGCCCAATGTAGTCCATGGATCAAGGCTTCATACTTTGTTGTGTTGTTTGAGAAAGAAAATTGGAAATGAAAGGATGAGTAATATTTTGTACCTTGAGGTGAAACAAGCATAGCTCCTCCTCCTCTGCTCCTTGTCTATTCTTGAGCCATCAAAGAATAATTGCCATACCTCATTATCATCCTTGTGGTCTGGCTTAGTGATGTTAGGAAGAGGATGATTCTCCTCATGCAAACAATAAACTCCTAGCTCAGATTCCTCCATTTCCTTGTAAGGGTCAAAAGCATGCCTCTTGCTTTCCCATTCATCAAGAGTCAAGTCTGGAATATATCTGAATTTGGTATCAACTTCATGGGTGCTTGGATAATCTTCTTGATCAAGGGCTGAACAATTTACATTGATTGGACTCGGTACATGAGGCTCAATATGGAAAGTTATGCAATAGGCTCAGATCTGATCATAGCCTTAGCTCCATACCTTGTTCTAAATAACATGTGTGACCAATCAATAGACAAATAGCCTCAATTTTAGCAGTGAAGTCTCTTGACAAACACAATGTAAAGTGTGGTGGAAAGTCTATGATTGATACATTTGCAAGATGGTCACATTGGGGCATGCATGTAATGTGAGGCTCAAATCCTTGATGACTCCAACCATTGTTACCATTGTCCCATCCAATTGCACTATGCCCTTGGAGATGACTTCATATTGAAGACCCAGCTGATCGGTTATTTGTTTTGGCATTACAGAGCTACTTGCTCCCGAATCAATCATGTAATTATGTACCAATTTGTCCCAATGATCAATGAAACATAGAATGGAGGGGGCTTCAAATTCTTACCTTGTTGTCCTCCATGATTTCCTTCATGAATTTGAATTTGCATTGGTAAGTACTTTCTCTTTTGTTGGGGGATGATTTGAGGTTGACCAATTGGCCATAACAGCCTGCAATAGGTCTCTCTATCTAGGATAGCCAATGACTCCCACATTGAGATGTTTACATTTTTTTCTTCATCTTTTCAATGATGTTAAATGGGGATGAGCTATATTTTTTCTTCCCCTTTCCTTGCACATTCTTCTCTTGCACATGGGTCATTACAACTGGTGCCTAAGCGAGTCTGGAAGGTGGCTTGGGCTGACTTTGCACATTGGGAGTTGTACTTTGATTTACTTTGTGGGAATAGAGGGTTGTGGACCATTTGAATTGGAGGATTTCCCCTCTCAATATTCCTCTTCTTGGACCGTGTATTTGCTGCCACACTATGAGGAGGTGCTTGATTCATACCACAGAAATCTTTATTTTCAATTAACAAGCATGGTCTCACTTGGAGGTGCCTCTTTCTAGGTTTCTTGCTATTGATTTTCCTCTTGACTAGGCTCTTGGGACACACCAATGGTCTATACCATCAAGGCCTGGTTTAGTGCACCATTGAAACACATTGATTGGTTATGGGGCTGACTACATGGGAAACACCAATCATATTCTTATGCCATGTTGTTTTGTGTTGGAACCAAAGCCCTTGATGTTGAATACATTTGGATCATATGGTCGGAAGGCCTAGAAACTTGAGGTTATCCTTGGTTTTGGTTTTGATTTTTGCAGCCTAAGTTGGTGGTCTATTTTGTTGGTATGGGGCCTAGCTTGATACTGAGTTTGAGGTTGATATGGCCTAGAAACTCTAAGCTTGTTTCCTCTTGATAGTCACTAGCTCATTTCCTAGGTTCTATAGTTGTTTCATAACCTCTTGTAGCTCATTTAAGAAGATAGAAGATGAGGTGGAAGCTTCATCTGAACTCGATTCCTTGGAGTAGGTATGGGAGCTAATGTGGGTGTTTGACTAGTGCTTGGAGCTCCTAGTTTTGGATATAGAGGCATAGGTGGCCTAGGTGCAAGTTTACCAGCCTGAATTAAACAATTTTCAGCTCTAATGGAAATGTTATAGGCTGCAAGTAAGGTTACACCTCCCATGGATTGAATCATTAAGGAAATATCAGAATTTAAAGCTCTAAGGAAGTATAGAAAAGCACCTTCGTCTATTGGTCTTACAGCCACCAGAATCCTATCCCATGTCTATTGGAATATGAAGTTGAAGTCGGTCAACTGCTCATTAGGAGCCCTCTTGATTGTTGTTAGTTGTTCCAACAAGGATAGATTATCTCCCTTCTCTCCAAATTGATTGTGAAGAGCTCTACACAGATGGTCCCAATTCTGAATAGATCTGTTGTTAGACTCTGAACCATTGCAAAGCTTTACCCTTGAATGAAGAGGCTAACAATTTGATTGCAATGTCCATCTCAATGATTTCATGAATTACACGAGACATTTGTAATGTCTTGAATGTGGTCACTAGGAGTAGTCTGGTTCTCTCTCAGTGAAATATGGAATGCTCTTGATTTTTACAATTTGGAACTGGATTTTGTGCATTGAGAGTGAGTGGGTTGCTGCTAGTGAAGTTGACATAGGGATTGGGTGGTGGATGTGCCATTATGATTGGCCTAAGAACTCTTGTTGATTGAATGAAGGCCTACTAGGGGAGGTGTTGACAAGGTCTATTTGGTGGAGATGGAGACCTTTGAGATCTTCTTCCCCTTCTCCCTTTGTCTGGGGACAAGTGCAGATAGACAAATAATCCTTCTTCTCTAGTTCTTGATCTAGTCTAAATTCTTCTCATGAATCTTCCAAGCTGGGCTGTTGAAACCAATGGACTCTGCCTCTTTTGGAGTCATCGCTAGATGTGTAATTTCAAAGCTTCTTACAAGTTGAAAACTTACAACAAGTGCACATCAATCTTTCTGCAAGTAAAAATGGAGACCTCTTGGTCCCAGTGCATGCCAAAACTGTTAGTGTAAAAATCACAACACCCCTGAATGTCTACAACTCGATGGGTTGAGACTCTCAGTGTGATTGCATAACATGGAGCATCTCTTAAAGTGTGGGACTTTGAAATCGAGAGAGCTCTCTCGGATGAAGGTCGGTTCCTATTCCTCTATTCAGGTGCACACATAAAATTTGTAGAGGATCTATTCTAAAATCTATTCTAACTTGCCAAGGAGATAGGGTTAAGAAGATGCAAGAAATTAAACCTAAACTAATAGAGGTGATGCACCAAAGGAATGTTGAACAAGTTTTCTATCAAACACAGACCATTAAAATGTAATACAACCACCATGCATAGATAACCAATATTGCAATGAAAGATCAGATAAAAGAAATGAACACAAGAGAGGGTTGAAATCATCCACAGACATGTATTATTGCTTCACAAATTGATACAGAACATTACAATGGCCAAGAGGAAAAAAATTGCATTATAATCTTAATAGAAGGTTGAACTCCATGAATTCATCTACAAAGATAGAGAAGAAGGGAGGGTGCAAAACCAAAATGTCCAACCCTTTACAATGAGCCAAGCTCTTACCTTTATAGATGAAGTGAAGAGAGGAGAAGAAAAGAGGTGGGAAATCTAATTTGGAAGCTCAACTACCAACCATTAATGCCCCTACAAATCCACCCACAATCTGTCAAGTCTACCTCTCTATGTCTTATTTGGGTGTTGAAGAAGGAAGAATGGTGGATCAAATCAAATCTGATTTGGTTGTTGAAGCAATCGGATCATACATTAATGGCATGAAATATGTTTTCCTATTTTTCACCCACCTAACCTTGTCAAAATTAAAGTTTCAGGTTTCCATGGCATAGAGGAGGTTGAGATCTTTCCAATGGTACCAAATTTGTTGAATTTCGAGCACTGGATCAAAAGATATTCCCATTTGAATACTTGAATTAGATCCATACAAAAATGGTGAAAAACTAGTTTTGCAAAACGGGTCCACGGGCCTGAAATTCACTTTGCACCTTTTACACAAAAATTACAAAAGTGCAAAAAATGCCCCACAACGTCGCAAGCCCACAATTGACTTTTTTGCAAAATGCCCCGCAATCCCGCGACCTTACATTTCCCAAAAGGCATCTCCGGACCCGCCAGCCTGCATTTTCCACTTGGACGAAAAAGTGTTCCCCAGGCCCGCTGACCCACTTTTGGAAAAAATTCCTTCCAAGGCCCGCCTTCGCGCTTTGACACGAGACATAGCCACATGTCCCTTTTGTTTAGCAAGGTCATATGTTTGATCTGGACACATGGAGGCTCCACGCACATTTGGGACTTGCCTCGAATTTTGTCTTTGAAGTTGTGCCGAGCCGACGCGTGGAGGCTTCCACTAGTCCTTTGACGCTTAGCTTCTTCGGGCGTTCAACTTTTGGGCTCACCGGATGGCGAGTTGGCTCTAGTTCAGGGTCCTTCTTTGGGCCGCACTTTTGAATTTGCGCCATTGAGACACATGGAGGCTTCCATATTTAGTTCTCCTTTCCTTAGCTGATTCAATAGCCTATTTTTCCTTTTCAAACTTTGGACATGTGGATGCTTGGCGCTTGTTTGAGTCTATGCTTTGGGTCACGCCTTTGAATTTGCGTGGATGAGACACATGGAGATTTCTACTAGTTCTTTATACTTAGTCGATTAAATGGCCGGCTCTGTCTCTTTTTTGAACTTGGGACATGTGGAATCTCCGTGCTCGCTTGAGACCCACTTTTTGATTTTCCCTTGGAATTACGCTAATGAGGCATGTGGAAGCTTCCATTGACCCTTCGATACTTTTTTGATTTATACCCGCTACCATTTGACTTGTTAGACCGGAGTACGTGGAGAGTTGGCACTACTTTGGAGACCACCTTTGGATTTACCTTTGAAGTTGCGTGGAAGAGACACGTGGCATATTCCACTGGCTCGTAGAATTTTCATTGGCCGATGCAACTCTTTGGGGATTTGGACACATGGAGGGCTGCGCTTGTTTAGGGACTACCTTTTCGGCTTGACCTTTGGAGATGCGCCGATGAGACAAGTGGAAGCTTCGCTGCCTCTCTCTTATACTTTGTCGATTTAAGGCCTCGAGTGAACACTTCCTCATCGGGTTCTAGGACACATGGAAGCTCCGCGCTCATTTGGGGAACTGCCCTTGGCTTTGACCCTTGAAGGTGTGTCGTTGAGACATGTGGAGGCTTCCACCAGTCCTTTTATACTTAACTAATTTGGGCCCGCTCTGAATCATATGCGAAGTCGAAAACTTCAAGCCTTTCCCCAATTTCCTCCGAGAGCCTCTGGTTTCTTTTATGTCATTAAGCCTCATATTTGACCCTTCTCTTTACTTGTTGGACCCTCCTACCCATCAGGTTTAGATATGAAATGTGGGCTCAAATGACCGAAGCCGACACGTTGATTTTCTTCTACGGGGGTCGTGTTTGATCAATTTTGCCGAGGGGGAAAAATTTGGATAACTTGATTACTTAAAGCCTTTTGACATAGTCTCACAAATTACTCTCTCCAATGGTACACACATCTACCTTTGGGATTTATTAGTACCTATTATGAGATGGAAGAATTTTTTCTCCATTGATTCATAGTTATCAATGGACCTAGAGTCACATATGATCATCTACCTAGCTTACATTATGGGAAAGAACAACCTATCATTGATTACATTTTACAATTCAATGCTTGCATGCACCAACTAGTCTTTGAGCCTATTGACTTAGAGAAGTAATTTATTTTCTATTGTGGTTTAATTCGTCCCTCAAAACAACATTTCTAATATGAAACATGTGATTCATTCACACTTTTATGGTATAAGGTCATTGATTTAGAATAAGATCGCATTTGCTACGCATGTTATAGATCCTCCTCCTATTACTAATACTGCTACATCATCTAGTTCTCCTCCACTATCATCTATTAAGTGTCCTATATGATCTCCATATCATCTCGCCTTGTAAAAAAATTCAGTCTACTCCAGGTACATAAACGTCACCATTTCCTACTCCGCATTAGACTACACCTCCAACTCCTACATTTGTTTCACAAGGACCATTACATTTTTCACATCACGTTAGACCTCATGATGTGTTGTGTGCCTTGCTTGATAAGCATTTAATCTACTTACTTTCTAATCAACACCATCCATCGCATCACTTGCAATGCCGATGTCGTAGACCTTACTTAAACTATAATTGTATCAATGGCCATAGGGAAAATGAATGTTATGATCTTCATGATCACTTGTAACAACTAGAAGATAAGGGAATCATTTCCTTTAGCTCTCGCTCATGTGAGCGGTCTATATCTCCACTCCCTCGTAGGTGTGTTGTTACTCCAATTAAGTTATCTCCTTCAACTACTTCTAAGGTCATTGTTCATCTTCCGCCACAGTTATTACTCATGTGCACTCTCCATCTCATGCATTCATCATTGTACCTTCTCATCTCGCCACATCATCCTACTACCGCACATTGGCTTCCATAGACCTCATATTTTACACTTCCCACCACTACTTCACCAAGCATTAAGACCGGTCCACATGAAAAAATGTGACATCGAGTGGCTCATCATCTAACTACAATTACCAACATAAGTTTTCCGTTCAAAATTTATAGTTTATAAAATAAAGCATGTATAAAATCTACACTCTGATTATCTCAAAGAGGAGGGAACACATAGTAATATCGGTGTAGCCACATGAGGGAGATATAAGCATGCAACGGGGAAAATACAAGAGACTTTCCCTACTTCTCACTCTCCTATTTTTATTATCATCAATCACATGAAATTGGATGCGATCAAGGTTGATATAAATGTTGAGATTCCATGAGTAGATTTTAGTGTGACTATCGACTAGTGATACTCCCTCATTCTGATAAATAATATGCACCTCTATTTTCATTCTTTAATCTTCTTGGATATAGGCATAGATAGCCATTTCAATGGACATGGTGTAGATTTACTCTTTAAGAAATAATACCTTTCTATTAACAATAAATGAGACATTGAGAGGCTCATCATCAACATCATATGTCATTATCACAAACTATGATTCCTTATATAAGCTTCATCTTCACATTTTACAATACATGAAATCAACTATGTTTGAACCATACAATTTTATTATCTTAAAGCGGGGAAAATTTTAGTGGTGAATATTCGTTACTTCATGAATATTCCAGTTTTTAAAATTTGAAATTGACGAATTTTAGGGTAGGAATTAGGATCGGGTCGCCAAAATTTTATGGGTACAAGTTAATTTTAGCGGTCAATTCATCATTCCCACAAAATAGAAATTTATGATATTTGACTTTATGTTGTTTGCCGATAGCATTATTTATGCTACCAACCAATATTATAATATATGATGTAAATCTCGGTAACATAAAACATGTTCCGCCAACAACATATGTTACGCTACCTATCGGTAGCATATAAAAATGCTACCCGTAGCAATTTAAAGTGATGTCGTTAAACCAGGAAAAAAATAATGGTATTTTTTTCTTAGTCATATTTTGGGAGGATAGATTTCTCATTGAGATGATCATTTTAACTGCTAACATAAAAAAATCACTTTTTTTTTTTTTCTTTGCACCATATTTTGTGGCAATAGATTTATCATCGAACCAATCATTATAATTGTTGTGAAAAAATCATTTTTAAAAAAATTACATATACTATTGGCTAACATCAAATACTATTAGCCAACAACATAATATATGTTGTTAGCCAAGAGCATGAAACATGGTACCTAGACCGACAATATATTTTACTTTGAATCTTGTTTTCTTCATATTCGCCATCATCGCGAAAGTAATTTTCACATATTCGCAAATACATTATAAGGTTTTATTTGGAGGGACCCTTAAAATTTTCATTGTCTTGAAGAAAAAGGAATATGTAGTGATGACATTGCAAACTAAAACTTCCAACACACCCGCCTTTTATTTATTTTTATTGACAAAAATATAATGTGGCCCATATTTTCATTGTAACAAAGAAGAATTTGACATAGATTCCCCTCAACATTTTCCCCACCCTTATACTTCTTCTCCTTCAATGCGTCATTACACCGCTCACACATAATTTCTATAGTTTCATAACAAGATATATATCCACTATTAGACTCCATTCCTCTACTTGCCCTTTTTCCCATTTAAGTATAATTTAATTTTAATTACGCAAAAGGCGTTTTTGTAAGTTATAATAGCCATACAAATTACAAAAAATTCAGAAATCAGAAGGTCTTGGTGGATGTCGTACTTCAACATCGAAATCCAACGGTGAAAACTGCCTCTACCGATTCAGTGAAAAGGGTGGTCACCCCATGTAAAAGAAGGCATATGCTGCTATTTTTTCGAGACCAATTTGGAACTGTCATTTGTGCTTCAAACCCAAATCATCGATTTGAATAAGCTGTAACACTTGTGAACCATAGACATTTTGGGCAACCAAAATTCTCATTATTAATTAATTTCTAAACCATGGGAATCATTTTGGTTAGCAGAATAGTTGTGAGGTTAATATGTTGAGAAGATACGAGGACATGCAAGTCCCTGATTGAGGAAGTGTTGTTATATGGTTCTCTAATAACAGTATGTATTCTATGTGGTTGGATTGGTTTGTAGTTAGGTTCTGTTGATTCAGTCAAATAATGAACTAGGTTTTCTGAGTAGAAGAAACCCCTTGTTTTGTAAATGAAGCCGTGAAAAACTGGATGCTTCAGTTTATCAACGAATCAGAAGGCCCTAATATGGGTGCCCACGAAGAATTGTAAGTAAATAAATTGAGTTTCCTCCATAGATGTTTCATAACTAATCCATCTTAAAACTGATATGAACAAAATGCAATTGAATATTAACGATTGGTACTTTTTGTACCTTGTTTATTTGAACACAGAAGGAATGCCCATGCACCAATGTGCTCAAATCCAGGTTTAATGGTTCTATTAACCCGTTGCATATGAATCCCTAACTCCATAAGAGCCTGCCATTTCTTGGCCTTCTCATCCTCACTAAGATTTGGGTCAAGAATATATTGCTCTGATCTGGCTTATCAAATCATCCCTATCGGAAGACCCAACACAAGAAGATTGAATACCATTTGGGCGTTCCTACTCATTGGTTATTGAACTGTGGGATGAAACCGCTTTTCAATTTTTTCTTTGAGGTTTGATTTATGTTTCAATGTCCAAAGTTTTAAATTTTCCTATATATTCAGGAAGATCAATCTAATCTATAAAACTGGCAAGTTCTATCTCTATAATTACATTCGCAGTCCCTTCCAAAAAGGAGCCTCTTCTATCAAATTTACATATTTTACTCCCACGAGGAATATTTCTTCTCCTAAATTTGGGCACAAGTGACCATTTGTGTACAAAGAAAAGGGAAGTAATTGCATAAAATAGAAGCTAGATGTGTCCCTTGCCACTTTTGACACTTGGAACCTCCGCACCAGTCACTTCACCTCCTAATAACTCCAAAATGTTCCGTCTACTTTACAATTATTTTGTAAATTGTGTGCTGGCATTTAGTGTTAATGTTTAAGAAGTGTAAATTGTGTGTTGGCATAGTGTTAAAGATTAATTGGAAATGGTAAATATGGTAATCATTGTTTGCAAGCCTTCTCTACACGTAGGCAGCTAGGCCAATTTTTTTCCAGCAGTGCAAAAACTTTGCAAACCCTAAATTTCTTAACTTTGCAAACCTTAAATTTCCTACAAGTTTGATAATGGTGTACGAGATGAGGATAAATCTACAATATCTATAACATGAAAAACCTCAAATTTAATTGTCATTGAATGACCTTTGACCCAATGGGGAAGATGCGTGGCTCTTAAAGATCCCACCAAGGTTTAATTCTTGCTAAAAGCGAAGTCAAGAGATATAGTAATAAGGGATGAGGTCGGGATCGTACCACTGGGAGGATTTTCCAAAATGGAAACCCCTCAGTCCTTGGCCACTTAGCTGAAGAAGTCTACCCACCTCAATCATGGGATATGACAAAGTATATGACCTACCAGTTTTAAAAAAATCAATTGTCAAATCAAGGAACTATTGATAACAATTGATATAAGGTGTGGGTGATTGTTGTGAAAGCTACTAGTTATAATACACTAATTTTATTTCTATTATTAGAAATGGGATATATGATTGATAGGTGGAACCACCGGTGAAATTTAATTATCTCTAGAGGGATGATGAACTAGATGCCTCATCTGGAGAGGAGGATGGGTTGGAGGACTCGGAAGAGAAAGAGATCAATTTTGTGGAGAATGTGGACGAAACTCCTATATAAGCTCTATTGTGGGACCGTACATGTGATGAGAATCCTTTGGTTAACATGGATGGGAACTATGTGGACGTTTCTTTTGGTATCGAAGCTCTAGCCAATGCTAGTTTACTTGGTGATGCGTTGAATGGGGAGGAGTTTTGAACCATGATAGTTGGTGGGACAGTGGGGAAATTGGGCGGTGCAGGATCATGGTTATAGGGGGACAAGTTAGAAGAGCATGAACCCTTTGTTTTTTAATTTAACTCTACATAGGATGGAATTGACGTAAATGCATGTGGTTTGGTAGTTTTTGAGTGGGACCAGGAGCAAATTTGACTGTTGCTTGGGAGTGAGGCGATTGATTTAGTTAAGGAGAAGCTCAAAGTTTTCCTAGGGCATGAATTAAAAAATTCTTTGATTTCTTCCCCTCCTAGGACTATTGATGGGGGTTGAATGGAATTCCACCACAAAAAACGTATTGAAATGCGTATCCGTTCTAGAGCAATTGTTGGTTGAAAGTCCTAGTTTTTTTAGTTATGAGTCAAGTCTTCTTTACTCAAGCTTAGGCTTAGCTCTCCGCTGGTGTTTTTCTTTTCTGAACATTGGTAGAGGTCATTTGTTTTCTCTCCATTGCATCTCTCATGTTGTATCTTTTTTTTAGCCCAGGAGCCATAATCCTATTTTTACCCTATCTAATAAAAAAATGATCGATAGGTGGACGGGAAACTCAGACGTGTTTTAGTATGTAGTAAATGAGAGGTGCATATACATAACTATTTTATTATAAAATGATATATAAGTAAAATACAAGTAGCTTGAAGATTGGCTAAATAGGGCACACATTTAATATATAATATAAGAGTATTTATTAAGCAATATTCCACCTACCATATAACAATTAGATCAACAATACATATGAAAGTTGGGAGTAGTTTTATTGGGTTTATTTTTTTATTTTAAGGGCATATTGTGACATATTTTTATATTATATGTTATTAGCAATGTAATACTTTTAATAAATCCTTTAATATGCCTATCGGCCTCTCACAAGCCCACTTGGCTAAGTTCGTAATTCCCACTTGTTAGTGTTCTAAGTTTCCAACTTACGTGACTTCATCAACAAGCCTTAATTGAACCAATGCAGGTCGGTGACAATACAACTTTTAATAATATTTTATACACATCTACAATAAAGATTTTCATTTCTTTCCTTTTATGAGTAAATGAATTTGGGGTAAAAATATATGAAAAGATTTCAAACTTCATTTTTTACTCATAGATGATGGTGTCATGTCGTATTGTCAATGTCCTATACGGTATATTTATACTGATACAACTTTCAATAGTGATAAATATGCTCTGCGTATGATAAGAAATTGAAGGCCTAGAGATCCCGAGGTCTATTGATATCATCGGGCTATTTTTCCCCCTTCCCGCACACGAATTGCTGAAGTTGTTGAAATTTCTCAATAATATTAATATTCAAAATTAAAAATAAATATGATCTGGCATTCTTAAAATGGTCCAATGTCTTCTTAAATTAAAATTGCTTTGACTTGGGATAGGCCTGGGCTGTAGCCCCCATTCACTAGAAGAGTGTGTACAGATGCAGATTTTGGAGTTGAAAGCATGCTCAAAGCACAATTTTGGCTCCATGTATGGGCCCCAACAGATGCAATATGGATCAAGATTCAATACTGATACAGGTTGAGCATTGAAGCATCTCACCAATACCATCGAAGGCTCTGGCCTGTGGTGACCTGAGAGATGAAAATCCTATGTTGGCCCTTAGCCCAAAATCAAACCGAAGTCAAAATGAAAGCAATAAGGAGTGTACTTAGGGATGGTGAATCATAATGTTTCTTCTCACCACTTCTATTGATGAAGATTTGTAGGGCATCCATTGATAATTGGTTTGAACTTCAAAGAGACTTCTTTTTCCCACTTTGAAAAGGATGGAAGAAAACGTGTAATGGAAAAAATTTAGATTCATCAATACACTTGGGTTCAGTTTGGAGTCAGTGATGATAAACACCAGATTTTTCCTCTGTTTAATCGTTTGATTCCAAGGAATTTGATTTGTTGAATCATGGTCATTAAATAGAATAATACATAACCTCTACAACAAATATATTCTGCAGTTATAATAATTATTTAGCAAAAAAAATATAAGTCGAATAGAGTAATTGTCTTATGAAAAGATGGTGGATGTCATGGCAAAGAGTTAACCAGATAGTTAAGGCATGTTGCAACAAGGTCAAAACAACCGAACCAAAAGATAAAATAAATTATTAACAAAGGCCCCTTTTCCATTTTTGCTTCTGAATTTTTCCATTACGTTCAGTTGTGTACGACCGATTTTATGGTGCCATAGAACTTAAGAGAAAGTTATTGAAACTTTTCGGTGGCCCCTCTATATGCCTTAGAATTAACACAATACACCGCTATTCATAAGATCGATGTTGCTTTCTATTTTGATGTCTCATGTTACTCATTACTTCTTTCATCCTGTCCCACACCTACTTTGTGGCTCAATACGAATGTTTATGAGGAGGAATCTTCTTCGCATTCTTGAAATCTAAAGAAAAACCATAATCATACATGATCATCAAATCGACAACATTATGAACCCTCAATGCAAAATTGTAGTTTTTTTAACATATGTAGACTTAAAGATTGCACCAAAAATAGTAACTTAGCCTTCCAAATATTCATTGACTACACCTTGTTTTCTAAGATATATCCAAACTATATTTCCAAGACGCCCTGCACATCGAATCCCCTCTCTCTATCAATAAATTTACATTAAACACACATAATACATTCCTTCCTCCTCGTACTCAATACTGACTTCAACAAAATGGTCCCCTTGACATTATCCTCTCCTAATTCCTTAGTCCTCCATTTAACCCCCTCTTTTGCAACCCTCTTCCTCCTTTTATGTTTTGGTCCCTCAAAATCAACCTCATCTTACACTTCCCTTTGGTGTTCACATCGCACATTTCACGTGCGATTGGTAGTTTATAATATGTGTTGTGGTCTTAAGCGTACATAAGAGGCTGCAATAGGATAAGCTCTAGGGTGATTTGAAATGATGATGGGATCGATAATACATCACTATCTGGAGTAATTTGTATTTAAGTTTATTTTCAAGTTGTCATTTATGTGGGTGAATTCCTTCAAGATGTGCATTGATTAGATTGGAAGAGAAATGCGTCAAACACAAATACCAAGAATAAGATATTTGCGTAAAAAAGATGGAACTACTATGTCAAATGACATAGAGAAATCCCCTCTGTGAGTCTCTTATAATTCTTCTATACATTAATGAGGCCTAACTAGCATCCAACTAATTTCTGCCCTTCAAACCATATGACCGTACACTTGCATAGTTGAGGCTGCCTTCGTAGAAAAGAAGCTAAGTAGTCAAATCCTCAACATTGTTAGTGTATGATATTTATTTTCCTTGTACTTTTTTATTTGCTAGGAGATTTCCTAAACTCATGGGATATGTTTACTTAGTTGCTTGAGTTGTGTTGAGTTAGCTTACTAGTTTTGTTTAGTCAACTCACTAGTTGTGTGCAAAGTCAAAACTCTACTTCTAGTATCGGTTGGTGAGATTTATTCCCCATCGATCTAGGATGAGGTTGAAATTTCACAACCTATATGTACATGACTTGCATTAGTCTATCTCATGGAATATGGAGAAATTGAACATCATATTGATTTAGAGTCATTCTTGTCTTGTGAGTTCTTGATAATTTTTATTAGTTATTTTAATTTCTTTAGTTACTCGTGCATTTATTTTTCATCGAGAGATCCGTAAAGCGTAATATGGTATTAGAAGCGATTCCGGTGATACATTTTTCATTATTAAGTTATTTGTAGTTTTTGAATACTTCGTTTGAGAAACTAACAATTCATGTGCAAATAGATCTAACTCCGTTTGACAAGTGGAGGGTTGTCAAAATTTCCAGGGTTTACAAAAATATTCAAAAAAAACTTGGGATTTGTTAAAATCCTTCGGTTTAAAGCGACCTAAAAAAATTAGGAGTTTTTTTGGAGAAATTTGTGTTTTGCCTTGGTCTTTGCATTACATGTTTCATGATAGATTCAACTTGGATCTCGGTTGTTGGGGTAGATCGTTTGGTTCATATTAGAGGTGCCTTAATTTTTTCTTGTGTTACATGTGACACATATGAAAACAAACCGAGCTCAAACGTTTTGACTTTGTGCTTCACCATTTAACTCAACCTATGTGTATCTGGCTCAGTGTGGATATTCCATGGCTAAACTTGGTATGAAAAGATTGCACCACTGCTCATTCATCCTTTGACTACTGGAACCTCAACCCGGGTTTCCATGACTTCCCTACCTCTTGGAATGACAATGTGTTCAGATATAGCTTGAATCATCTCTACCCCGAGATCTCTACGCTAGTTTGACCATGTGCATGAACTCTTGGATGGGATCATTCTATAGCATCCTCTGCGCTAACCTCCACTCAACCATTTCTCATCCCATCTACCTAGTTTATTGGCTAGGTGGACTAATATAGACCATTGCTTGGTTCTACCCAACCTTGTCAAGCTTCATTTTCTTGGATTGACCGACACATTTTCTTGGATCGGATCAATTCAAGTAACTCAACCTACATAGTATTTCGTGGATCGGGTTTGGAAACTCTAATATTATTAGGCCTATGATGAGGGCCAAAGAAATTTAGGCACAAAAATCCAAGCTTATGTACCATGGCTCTACCTTTATGCAACAAACACGAGGGACCTTGAACATACAATCTCCATTTTCCTCTTAGCTTTGCCCCTCCATAATAGATGCAATGTTTTTGTATGGGCCCGTACCTAAGTCATTACATGTCATCTTACTCACTCAATCATGGGTCGGTCCTAAAACAATCAGCGATTATTTTTGGGCTTGTGGTGTTTATTAGGGTTAATGTATAAGGGGAAGCTCGTTTTATTGTTTTTTATATATCATTGGTATTGTAAACAACGCGACTATTATTGTTTTGCTTTTTATAAACCTTGTATTTTTGCCTAATCAAGACAAAGGGTGAGGCCGGGTTGGTAGGAGGCCAATTCCCGTCGAAGCTTAAACATTGTGTTCTTCATTATTTTCAGTTCCATTGAGTATACACACAACCTCATATCCTCTCGTTTTTGGCATTTTTAAAATCGGTTTGCAAATTTTTTAATTAAATAAGTCACTAGTTATGGGAAATGGTTTTGCTATATCTTTTGACCAGTAGCTCGGATTTGAGCATCGTTTTGGTCAAAAGTGCATATTTTCTCGTAATCTTCATGATGGTTATATTTATTTTTGTAAACACACTACTTTATAAAGTGCCACTTTTTGAGAGCGTTCTTACAAAACTCACTTGAGACTTCTAATTTTCACCTTTGAGTTATAAAGTTCCATCTAGGATGATTTTTAGGGGTTTATCGCATTATGGAGTTTCACTTTCACCGTTTTGTTGTTATGATAAACTTTGGGAACTTTTTGTCTTGAAGGTAGGCATTATCAATCATTGCATTGTGCATGATTTGTTGCCCTACCTCCATGGTCTTATTCTTGAGCCTGATGAGCCTCTACAGAATTATGAGTAGTTTAGCGACAATGATGAGGTATATGGCCTTTTCGGTCTAACTATTTCTAGGGATACATTGTGTTTTTTAGCACATTAAGTTCTCTTTCACTTCTGGAAAATTATCCGATAGTTGTATAACAACCTTATTTCACCATCTGAGAGTGACACTTCCCTGGACCACTCTAGTGACTCCATAGATTCTCCCCCTTCTCACATCCCTTTCACTATTGAGTGTTCCTCTACACTGTTTCTACTCACGATCCTATGTTAACCATTCGCCATAGGATCTTTCTATTGATAACACTCTCCCTTTTGTTGCCTCAACAGGCTCATTGTCGCCCATGTTCATGCTTTCATTCACTCTCCGCAGCAATGTTCATTGCAGAACCTTACTTTTATGCAAATGAGACCATTTCCTCTCATTCTCCATTGTATCTTGATTGCTCAGTTGATGACACTCCACATACACAAGTTGTTACCTTTGAGTGTATCATTTCTTCATCTTGGACTTCCAAGTAGCTCTTATGACAGTCTTCTCCTCTTACTTCATCTTGTGATGTTTATACATTCTTGTTAGACATTGTTCTCATTGAGAAACCCCATTGGGATGTGTATCTACTCAACTTTGAGTTGTTTATTTGAAGATTCCACTTGTGTTAAATTACAGGAATATGCTCCGATTGAGCCATCACACATTCTGAAGGACCCATTCATCTCTCTTGTTTGGATTTCCCACCTTGGGACATTTGTCACTTCCACTATTTGAGAGATGTTTCAAGATGCACCTCTTCTTGTGGATTCCTTTGTGAGGGTTATCGAGCCCCACCATCTTCTCTCTCTGACATGTATACTATAGTGGCATTACCATTGTCTTTTGTGCACACATTTTCTTGACCTATGCCACCTTTCAGTTACAAAATACATGAAGAGATCAGAGTTCTATAGGCTTCTTCTTCCTTTTTGGAGTGGGTTGACTTTAATGCTCATTTTCTATCCTTCCCAAGGGTAGGAATGTTGTTTGGTGCAGTCGGATTCTCTTCAATCTTTATGCGGAGGACCACATCATCAATGCTCTTCTTAGGGGATCTTCTTGTCCTCACTTCTTTCTCTCTACTTTAGATGATGATTATTGTATGTGGGTACCTCATCAGGCTGAGTTACTGGGACACACTACTTCTTCTTCTTTGCTAGTTTTCTTGAGTGGTTTGATTTCTCTCTTTTGGGAGGGATTTTTTCCCAACTTGGTTTTCTCCCTTTTCTCCACTTCATGAGAGATTTGCATTGTACGTAGGTACCTTATTAGGCCATGTTGTTGAGACCCACTTTTCTTTTTCACTACCCACCTAAGTTGTGCTTATGGGGGGTGTTAGTGTAGGATATTTATTTTCCTTGTATTTGTTTATTTACTTGGATCTTTACTACACTCATGGGATATGCTTGCTTAGTTGTAGAAAGCAGATCGTTGACTTAGCTTACCAATTAGGATCGAGTTAGCTTACAAGTTGTTGTTGAGTCAGATCACAAGTTGTGTGGGGTAAACTCTACTTCTAGTATCAATTAGTGAGAGTTATTTCCCACTAATCTAGGAGGAGGTTGCACTTTCACAACCTATATGTACATGCTTTACATTAGTCTATCTCATGGAATATGGAGAAATTGAACATCGTATTGATTTGGACTCATTCTTGTCTTGTGAGTTCTTGATCATATTGCATCTTATTGTTAGTTATTTTCATTTCTGCAATTACTCATGCATTTGTTTTTCATCAGAGATCCAAAAAAATCTAATAAACATATTCTTGTTATTTATTTTAGATATTATCGAGGATTTAGTTGCACTCTTGATGCTTTCTAGTTTACTGAGATCTACATGGCAAGATCTCATATAACAAGATTTGAATGTAAGAATCTAGAAGATGTGAAGTGTGACATATTGAAGGATGAGAATATGTAATATTTAGAAGCATATGTCAAAAGGAGGGACTTATTCGGTAGAGAGGATGTCGATATGGCCTTCATTTCTTTCATGTCATAGTTCCACGGTCACACCTATGAAAGTATTGGAGATTTTAATATGCCATTGGAGATTCACTTTCGAGGTGCTCTATGCATGGGTTGAGAAATGTATGGAAAGGATTGCGTAAAGAAATCTTATCCTATACTTGAGCTGGTTTCAAAGTTTTCAAATCACGAAGAAAAGTTTTTCGATTGAAATTATTATTGCCACTTTTTTATCCAACAATTTATGTATTTTGTATTTGTTAAATTCATAAGTATGCATAGTATATAATGATACATTCTAAGTTTTAGGTTGTAGTGTTCATTGTTTAATCTACTTGTCATTTATGCGCTTGTTTACTCATTGAAAATGAAGTTAACATTTTTTTAAAGTAATTTTAAAATATATGTAGTGGAGTGGATTACATACGATATGTTACACATTTAAATTTTGTGTTATGCCAATTCAACATGCACGATAGCTATGCTCTTCAACAATGGCTACTGAGAAGATCAACAATGAATTTAATGTGTAAGCTCCAATCCCTCTCTCAAAATAAAAATAACATGTAGAGATAGTTACGCATTATGCATTGCTAATGTACATGATTGATATGCCCCTCCATCAATAGTCAGAGAAGGTCACACAACATCCTTATTGAATGGCTTCCAATCTATTTTATAATATATGTGAAGAGAAATGAATACATATAACTTTGGAAAAGGGATTGTGAAAGTGGCTTCCCCATCATGAAAATGGTAAGTGGAGAGCCCACAAATGATGAATTATTCAACAAAGCTCTAGTTACGGTGAAAAAAGTGATCCCCTATTATTAAGAAGATCATTTAAACTAGAAATCATATGCGATGTGAATGCCAAAAGGCATATAGTGAAGGAGAAACAAATGAAGGGAAAATAAGTGGATGGGAAAGGAAAGAAGAATTGAGGAGGCAATGTGAAATTATATGAAATATGAAGAGCATGAAATATTTGGTAATCAAAAAATGGATAAAACTCATCTTTCGGTAGCCGTCCAGAGAAAATGTAGAGGGAGATAAAAGAAAATGCAAGAAGCAGATGAAATGTTTTGTTGAGGTGAATACCTGATTGAATTTGCATATTTTGGCTTCATTTGGAAGTTCTGAAATTATAAAATCAAGGGAATTTGAATGTATCTAGCACAGGAGACGTTAGGGACACAAAAACATGAAGTAGTCATGTTAACAATGAAAGTACAAAAGTATTCGTGTAATTGCAATTCACGTCTACAAGGGAAAAATGAAAAAAGAAAAACAAAATGTTCCAACTTTGGAACCTTTCCACATTGAACACTTGTTGTAAATATTTCTAGCCTATGTATCCGTCATAAGCTCAAGAAATTCCAGGGAGATGATGCACATCTATGTATCAATATTTAACACCTTCCAACAAGTGGTCATATGAGCCAAAGGTAGATTAAGGTTGCAACTTTCATGCCTTACATGTTTCCCGGTATCATATTGTTCTTACCCAAGTAATATATGTTATCTATGCTCCACTTAAGCACTTGAAGCTCACAAAGACGACAAAATAATTTTGGGAAACTCAAAAAATTTAAGTGTTTGGAAAAGTGGAGCACATAATAGATATTATTTGGGGGAACAATATAAGTCATGGTGATCCACTTCTTCAACTCTTGTGTTATATGTGTGCTTGTTGTTTACGAATTTCCTCAATATTTTTTAGCTACTTCACTTGGTTTGTGATTTAAAAAGATCGTGTTATATGATTAGTTAGACAAAGCAATAAATAAATATTCTCCAAATTGGACCTGTACCATTAATAAATTGACTAGTGTTAAAAAGTTTACACAAAAAGAAAAAAAAGATATAATTTGTTTTTTAGATAATATGGTGCAGGAAGGGATGATTGTGTCGCCTTCGATTTGGTTTGTTTTGGATCCACACACGTTTGAGGCTTGAATACCTTCGGAAAAGTATTACATAGGGTCATCATTCTTTCTACGAGCAATTGTAGATGAAAATAAAGGCTTCTTGTAGAAATTAGAAATAGGGGTTAAACTCAAATAAAGATTACAATCACATAGATCTGCATGTGATTGTTGTTTATTTATTTCTATTGAATTGTTTCTTTTAGGTCTATTCGATTATGGTTCTTTTATTGTACAAAACATAATGGACATCAAAAGACAAATAAAACACTTGTGCCACCACCAATGACGAGAATGTCCTTTGATGAACTAATCTTGTACATGTTAGTTCTGCAAGCAATTAGAGACAAAAAAATGGAGCTTCTTGTAGAGTTTCCATGAGGGGTCAGAACTAAGGGCTAAACTCTAATAAAACTTACCATGTCATGACTTAATCGAGTACGTGTTATTTATTTTTGAATCGTTTCTTCCATGTATAAATGATTTTGGTTCTTTTATTGAACAAAATAGAATGAAAGTAAAAAGATAGAAAAATGAAAATTAAAACATAACAATTTTTATTTAATTTTAAATTTTTTTATAGAGTTAGGACACATTTTAAATTTGTTTGTATGGATGTTTGATATATATATATTCCTTAATTATTTATTTTCCTATGTATTTAACAACAAAATAAAAGTTGAGTGGGAAAGATAGACCCATGCCAAACAAACCCACCAAGCCATTTAACCACTCTTCAAAACCTAAAGCGAGAACATGGAGAGTGAAGCATGGTAAATGACCTTTCACACCTGCCATTTTCCTTAAATAATAATACAAGCACTTTATTTGAGATTCGTAGATGTGAGGAATGTAACGGTGGCAATGTTCACCTTGGCCACATCAGCCCTTTCCCACCCCTAGTGTTGCCCTCTCCTTGAGAATATTGACACCCACCTAATTCATAGGAAGGCATCCACCTTTGGTCTTCCCCTTGCTGGAAACTGTCAAATTCCGGTGATAGTTTTCCTAGGAATTTTTTTCAGGCAGGTTTTCCCTAGTTGTTTTCTCCTGATTAATGTCAGTGGTATTTAGAGTGCATGAATTAGACAGGATAATATTTGCTTTGGACTGAAATACTAGTTTGTAGCAACCATCTGTCCATTACTTATTAATGGTTGTCTCATCTCATTAGAAGCGTGGTAAACTTTTATTTGATTTTCCTTTACCAACTTTGAATAGGAACCTGCATTAATTCTCAGCCACTGCAATAGTTCTCACATTAACTATGTTAAATATCTACATTCCCCTATAAATACCCCACCCATCTGCATTCTATCCTGCACCACCATCTCAGTAAGCCTGCTCCTCTGTGTTACTCACCCTAGATCATCTACTTCTATGGTATGCATAAAATTTGGCATGTTTACTTCTTTTAACTATAGTTTATTGTTTTATGTCTGCCCAGATTTGTATTATAAACAAATGCATTCTTTTACAACTGATATTCGAGTATTTCTGGCCTGTAGAAATATTGTGCAAAATTTTATTGCAGATTTGAACATTGCTCCCTCTGGTGTTGTTGTTGTTGCTGCCCTCCTTGTATAAGTTGTTCTTAATTGTTTTCATCATCATCCACTTGATGTATGTCCATGCCCTACTCTACAGCTCTCCAACTTTGCATGGATGTCTTGTGTCTATTGGTGTAATATGTCTCCTGCACTAAAACCATGCACTCTTTTATAGTCTTTAATCCAACTACATCCCAAAAATTATATTAGGCAATGAGGTTATATTTGGGAGTGATTATTTAATTAATATCATGTGAGGTATTATGCAGCACTTGTGGTTATTTTGCTATGTGAATTCATAATTTCTTCTTCTTGGCAATACTTTTGCAACAGGGTGAAGATATTCATCAAGAGCTCCAACATTACGCAACTTTTTGTATGCCTCAAAGCATGCAAGTTGCTTCGCATGAAGAAGTTTTCCACTCACCGGACTAATACGACCCTCAATATAGGCACACTAATATTGTAGTGGGATAGAGACTCCCATCATCTACTGAAGAGAACTACTCATCCGAGAAGGAAAATAAATAAACCCTAAAGAATTTTTTAGCGAGGTGTTTTCAACACCACCCACCTCATCAAATTTTGTTGACTCCTCTCCATGCTGATATAAATTTTTCCTTTGTTTAATGTTGTGCATGATTTTTCTTTGTGCTTTTAAGTAATCACTTTGCGGTTTATTGTTATACACAGGGCCTATGTTTTAGAACCCATGGCCTAGAATTAGTAACCATGGCTTAGAATAGAGGGTAGCAACAATATATTTTGGAATTAACAATAAAATTTGATGTCTGTCATGAATATATGTTGTTTTCTCTATGAATTTGGCAAATATGTTAGGGTAAAATCGATTTTCGTAACATGCTCTTCATCCTTATTTTTTTATATGAGGAGTAGGATTTCTATACATAGCCATATCCTCATTGAATCATACGAAGAATTGAATAATTTTATGTCTTTTCAAATATAGGAAGAATGATTAATGTTTATTTCATTACATTTTATTAAGACATTTTACCAAATAGTTCATGTGTTGTTGTTCTTTGGTTAGTCGGTCAAGCATCATGTGCTCGGGATTATGATTATATGACACTTTTCAATCTTTTTTAGTTCGATTGTGCAAACAATCGTCTTTAGCACATTTTTTTAGTATATGTATTATAAGGGAACTCAAAAATGATAGGCGGGGTTTAATTTTATATAGATTTTTATGTGCGATATATGTTCTGATAGAACATTGTTTTTCGAGATTGATTTGTTTTGGGCATTTGTCCCTAGTTTTCCCCCCTTATTTAATTTGGATCAAGGGTTAGTAATATTTATTAGAGTTTAATGTAGTGTCTTCATAATTGTATTTCCAAATCTAGGTTGATCTGCAAATATAAGCACGAGAGGTTATGAGGAGATATAGAACTTGCGAAGAATTAAGACTTGTAAAATTTTTAAAGAACGGGTTGTTTTATTATTGAACAATTAGGTAGAGGGTATTTTTTAATAACATACGGTTTACTAACTAGGAAATATTTTGGAAATTATTGGCTAAAGTTATGCGATAATATGACATTAGCTAAGTTTGTTAAAGCTTGAAACTTGACATCTGATTATAAATCTAAAGATAATAATGGTTTTGTAGATGGATCATATTGACGCCTAAATGAATTATGTTGCATCACACTCTTTTTTTTAATCCACTATTACTGTTTTCTAAGCATTTATTATTTTTTATTCCACTAAACTTGTCAGTAGAAACATGCTTTATATTTAACAAATTTGGTTACTATTTTCAGTACTATGGTGCTCGAATGGAAGTCGACAATCATCATGATATATAATGATACCTCTGGTGCCGTTGTCAGGAGCCATCCTATTGATCGGTAGCTTAAATGGGTCCCCTCATTCATATGCAATCTAGGTAATCACCGACAAGAGTGCCATATATAGTTTCCCACCACCGCTTTGACTTTTGTGCATTCTTTGGATACTCTTGTTGCAAATACATGCTCAACCATTTCGATAGGATATCGAGTCTCTAATCCCATTAGCAATGGTTATTGATAGTGATTTAACCATTGTGTTAAACATGATGCACAAGGTAGATCTGACATACCTTCGCCTTGAAGTGTTGCATAATTTCCTCGAGCATTAGGCTATGGCCAATACTACTATTTCAGTGTTTTATGCAAACTTGAATGAGATGAACATTAGTTTCAATCAACATTACATTTTGTCAGACAATTACACATCACTGATTGAAGAATGCATGGATATTTTATCGAATTTAAGAAAGATACAAAAAGAAACAAATATACAAAATATCACGGAGTTTTATTGACACGGGGCATGGAAAAGGAGAGCATGATGGTATAGGAGAATGTGTGAAAAGAGAACTTATGACATAACATTTAAAGTTCAAGGATGGTGTTAAATTTATAGATTCAAAAAATATTATTGATTGGTGTGTCAAGAACATGGACCATGAATCTCGAGAGAGATCAATGGTTTGTAGATATTTTCGTTGATAGAGGAGCTTGACATCCGAAAATCTTTGAAGATTATATAATAGTTGCGGGATCAAGTGATATGCACTCATTTCTTAGTTCAGATGCAAATGCTTGAAACATATATACTAGGTGTATGGCATGTGTTTGTATATCATGCATTGATTTTGTGCGAGAATGAATGTGAGTCATAACGGTGGGTGGATGAATGGACTTCTAGACCTATAATTTCACTCTACACACATTAAGTTCCATGATAATTACAAATTGCAGTGTCTTCAGATCACAAGATAACATCACCTGACTTTGACCAAGTCTTTGATTTAGTGCAACAAGGTGTACATATATGTACATGCCATGTTTTAGATTTATAAATTATTAAATGGTCAACTCTTAATGTATTTTAAATTTGACTTGAGTTTTACTTTGTGATGTAGGGCACATTTTTGCAGTTATTGTGACAAAATTTAACGAAGAGGGAACAAACTACTTCTTGTCTCATTGTGTAGAGGGGAAAAAATTGACTTCCACAGTCATTGATGGTGAAGACCTTGAGTATCCCACTAGGTCAGTGGTAGTCATTGGAACTTGGCTTCGATGATATCCTATTAAAAAATCAAACACTTAGTTGTTTGAAGACTATGAAGTACATCGAAATATACTTCACTATTCACATTTGGTTCTTGCAACAAATATTAAATTGATCAAATATCGAGGTAGGCCATTAAACAATAATCTATGGAAGGTTCGTGAATCAGATCATGAAGTAATTCTTGCTACTGTCAAGAGTAGATTTGATCCTTATGGTTCATTGGATTGAATTTTCAAAGGTATGTTCTTCATGAATTTAATTTAAATATTTACTTTAATGATTTTGTTTAAATTTTATATGATTTAAAATTTTATTTAATTGCTTACTAACATGTGTTATGTAGGTTAGTGGTCTGAGAAAGATTTCACCTTCACATGGTTGGCACTATTAGTAGAGAATTTATTATTCTTGAAGCAAGTGAAGCTAAGAGAAATTTAATATTAGAAAGGAACAACAAACAAAAATTCTCATTTCATGAACTATATTGTAAAAATATCTTATTAAAATTGTCATTTCACCACCTATATTCTATGAACCACTTATATTATTCACGTGATTGTGATGGAAAACCTTACAACCGACTCAAAGGCTATATTATTTTGATCTTTTGCATAAAATAGGATAGTGAGAGGAGAAAATGGAGATGGAGTAAATAGAGACAGGTGTAAAGGGTACCAATGTGGAGGTGTAAAATATGACAAGACCCTCTAGGTGCCACAAAGTCTAATATATTACTCGGTGAAGTTATATCCTTTTTTGGTCTCAGGGATCTTAAGGGACTATGCCCATGGATGCTTTCAAAAGCGCCTTCAAAAGATAGGGGTATTCATCAAGGCTAGAGAAGGGTGTGATGTGATTTCCCATGGATGATTTCAAAAGCGCCTTCAAAAATATAGGGGTAGTCATCAAGGCTAGAGAAGGGTGTGATGTGATTTCCAAACAACTTGAAATGCATACAAATTTAGAGGTCATCGAGTGTCTGAATCATAATGTCGTTGCATCTAGAGAAACATTCTCAAACATTGGAGTAATGCATCTTGGAAAATAAAATTGAACCTAAAAAATCCTCTCAAATTGTCAGTCTGGAGGTCTTGGTCTAGGTCGTGTTCCTGGTCCTATTTCTTGTTATGGTTACAGTCGTGGTCATTGAATATGGAAGTTTGAAGATAGGAATCAAATGCATGTGGCGGTGCTTGTGGAATTTCGTTGGCAGAAGGTGGGGTTGTTCCCTTATTGCTTTTTTCTCTTAGCGTCATAGATTACCTTTTGGGTATTATCGGAGAGAACTCCCAATGTTTGTGTGAAAATTTTAAAATCTCCCTCAGCTCCTACGATTTTTTTTATCATGATGCAGCAACAAGGCTAGTTTTAGTGAGGAATCAGCGAGAAAAAGAAAACAAAAGTTAAACGGTTTTTTTGTCTTAGGGCTCTTAAAGGACTACACCCGAATGAGATAGCTTGTAAGCACAAGGAGCATAGGGAACCAAAACAAAGCCTCCACTAGTTTTCAACAGAGTCATCCAAATGTGTGGGCGTAAACGGTTTAGTGCCACGAGCTATCATTTTCCAAATATAGCGTCATTGCCTTACACTAATGTAGACTACACTATTTCACTTGTTTGGAAACAATAGGACAGCGAGAGCACCGAAAGGAAATGGAATAAAATGATATAGGATTTCATGGAGGTCCCTACATTGAGGTGTAGGATCGGCGAGAAATCTCTAGGTGCCATGAGTTTGAGTAATCACACTGTCGAAGTTATACGATTTTTTGGTCTAAGGACTCTTAAGGGACTAAGCACTGAATGAGGTTTCCCGAAGCATGGGAGCATAGAAAACTAAAACAAGACCTCCACTAGTGTTTAACATGCCAACTAGACATGTTGGCATAGACATTTTGGTCCCTTGTGCTATCAGTTTGCAAAATACAACATAAGGCAATCTTACTGTTTGACTTAAATTTGCATTATTTCACGTTTTTGCAAACAATGGGACAGGTGAGTAGTAAAATTATATGGAATAAACTATAATAGGATTTCATATAGGGTCCGTACATGAAGGTGTAGGCTCTTACAAGACATCTCTAGCTTCCACGAGTTCGCGTAATCACCGTCGAAGTTATACATTTTTTTGGTCTAAAGGCTCTTAAGGGACTTCACACAAACGAGGTAGCTTAGAAGCATGGGGAAATTAGGGAGCCAAAAAGAGGAATCCAATAGCATTAACCAGGCCATATAAAAAAATTTACGCATACGATTTGGTCCCACGAGCTCTTTGTTTGCAGAAATATAGCATATGGAAGCCTTACACTTATTTAAACTACACTATTTAGAGCATTTACAAATAATAGGACAATGAGAACATCGAAAGGATATGGATAAAACTGAGATAGGATTTTTAGAGTGTCTGACTCGGAGGTGTAGGATCTAACAAGACATCTCTAGGTGACACAGAGTTCGAGCAATCACCGTTAAAGTTATACTATTTTTTGTCTCGGGACTCTTAAGGGACTACACTCGGACGAGGTAGCACTGGAAGCACGAGGACCTTACAAAACCAAAATGAGGCCTCCACTAGTGTTCAACAAGACATCCAAAAATGTTTTTGAAGATGGTTGGGTCCCAAGAGCTACCATTTGCAAAATATAGTGTCTTGTAGTGTTACACTGACTTAAACTACAATATTTCATGTATTTTTAAACAATAGGACAACGAGAGCACCCAAATGATATGGAATAAACAAGCATAGGTTTTCGTATAGGTTCCCTAGGTGGAGGTGTAGGATCTAACATGACATCTCTAGGTGCTACGGAGACGAAAAATCACTGTCAAAGTTAAACAATTTTTGGCCTCATGGCTCTTAAGGGACTATGCCCATATGAGATAGCCCAGAAGAATGAGGATCATAGGGAACTGAAATAAAACCCTCCACTATCATTCACCAAGCCATCCATATGTGTTGGAATAGACGGTTTTGTCCCATGAGCTACTATTTGCAAAATATAGCATATGGCAACCTTACACTGAATTAAACTAGACTATTTCGTGCACTTGAAAAAAATAGGACAATGAGAACACCAAAATAATATGGATAAAACCGAGATATTATTTTGTTTAGGGTCCATATGTAGATGTGTTAGATCTAACGAGACATCTCTTGCTACCATGAGAGTCGAGTAATCAGTACATCGAAGTTATATGGTTTTTGGTCTCGAGGCTCTTAAGAGACTACGCAAACAAGGTAGCTTTGAAAGCATGAGGAGCGTAGGGAACCAAAACGAGGCCTCCAATAGTGTTCACCAGGCCATCCAGACATGTTGGCATAGACAGGTTTAAGGTCCATATGTGGATGTGTTAGATACGGCGAGACATCTCTTGCTGCCACGAGTCGAGTAATCGGCCGTCAAAGTTATATGGTTTTTTGGTCTCAAGGCTCTTAAGAGACTATGCCAAGACAAGGTAACTGGAAGGATGGGGAGTGTAGTAAACCAAAATGAGGACTCGAATAGTGTTCACTGAGCCATCCAGGACATGTTGGCACGGATAGTTCGGTCCCATGAGCTACATTTGTAAAATATAGCGTTTGACAACCTTACACTGACTTAAACTACACTATTTCACACGTTTACAAACAATAGGACATTGAAAGTATGAAAAGGAGATGGCATAAAATTTCATAGGATTTTGTATAGGTTCCTTAGGTGGAGGTTTAGGATCTAACAGGACATCTCTAGGTGCCACGGAGACTGAGAAATCACCCATTAAAGTTAAACAGTTTTTGGCCTCGGGGATCTCGAGGACTATGCCTTGGCGAGATAGCCTAGAAGCACGGAGAGCATAGGGAACTAAAAAAATCATCCGCTTTTGTTTATCATACCATCCATATGTCTTTGGAATAGACATTTTGGTCCTATGAGCTACTGTTTGCAAAATATAGCATATGGTAGCCTTACACTAACTTAAACTACATTATTTCATGCAACACAAATAATAAGACGGTGAGAACACCAAAAGGAAATGGAGAAAATGAGATAGTATTTCATAGAGGGTCCTTACGTGGAGAAGGATGATTTGACGATACATCTATAGGTGCCACAAAGTTCTAGTAATCACTTGTCAAAGTTATCCGGGTTTTGATCTCGGTGCTCTTAACGGACTACGGCCGGACGAGGTAGCTCGGAAGCACAAGCTTGACGTAGGGATCAAAATAAAGCGTCAATAGTGTTCACCAGGCCATCCAAATGTGTTAGCTTTTACATTTTGGTCCTATGAGCTATTATTTGCAAAATATAGCGTTTGACACCCTTACACCGATTGAACTACATTTTTCACACGTTTTCAAACAATTGAGACAACTTCATCGAGAGAAAGGAGATGGAACAAACTGAGATAGGATCTCATAGAGGCTCCCTACGTGGAGGTGTAGGATCAAATTATAAATTTCTAGGTGTCATGGAGATCAAGATATTACCCCTCAAAGTTATAGTGTTTTTTGGCCTCCGGGATCTTAAGGGACTACATTCAAATGAAGTATCATAGAAGCATTGACACTTTCGTGCATTGAAATGAAGCCTCCACAAGTGTTTACTAGAAACCCAAACATGTTGGCGTATTCTATTTGGTGCAAGAGCTACCGTTTGCTTTCTCAATATCATTCTATCTTTTTCAAAGTACAGTTATTACATTGTGAGGAAGTGGGAAGCCATATTAGTCTTGTTGATAGTACTAATTACTCATGAAATATAACTCTCCAACTTTCATTTTATTTTTTCATCTTTCACATCATCTTGATAAGCGATTTTGAGGAGATACCCTCTTCGATGGTGATACACCAAATATGAATACGATCCTCTAGAGTGAATCCTCATCCCACCATAATACCATTACAAACTCGTTGTTGGTAATATTCCAAGGCCTCATGCAACATGGAAATTACAATCATAACAATAGGGGATTGGCTAAGAACACATAGGGGTTATCAATCACCTAGTAAATCTTTCTTGTTTAGTTTTGAATGGGAGTCAATTGGCCTACGACTTAGTGACCTTCCATTCATTGATAATTCAAAGCAAGGGTTTGGTGTAAGTAAGTAAGAGCAAGTTGGAAACATTGTGTTCTTAAGCCCAACAATCAAGATAGTCCAAGAAGCATTAAAGAATGTAGTAGGTGCATGATAAGATAGGAACCGAGTCAAAGAGACCACACGAGCAAGAAGAAGCACAGGTAAGGTAAATACACATTGATAAATTGAAAGAATAATTACTCAGATTAGGTAACTCTTTATATGTACATACATTATATATAAATATTGATTTCCAAACTTTGATGCATATTATACATTAAAAATGCTAGTACATGTACATCACCAATAAATGAAAAAATAATCCATAATGTCTTAAATATAGTCAAGTGCACATCATATTAGTTTCATACAAAAATAATTTCAGAAATGTAAGGTCTCATACAAAAATTTGAGTTCCAAATAGTATTAACGTGCACAATAAATATAAAAATGCCCGAATAGGTCATATACTATCAAGTTCAAATGCCATATAGGCGTACATACAATGTCATGCACATATGCATACAGAAAAATGTCATGTAAGACATATATATATATATATCCTAATCATCAAAATATATCCCTCTCTTGGCCTTGTTGGAAGAAGGCTCTCTCTTAGTCGAATATGGAGATCTATGTGATGACTTCAGATTATCCGTGTCCATGCTATGGGTCCTCTTCCGCTAAAGGCTCGTCTATATTTGAACCCGTAAGTGCAAACAATTTTTTTCAAAACTGAATTTATATATGTTTTCAACATGTATTTAAGACCATGCTAATGATATTATTTACATAAATACACACACTTACTACTGATCTCTCGGTCGCGCGAATCTGCATCTCATGCTTAGATGAGTCCTTTGGGAGCTCTGGAACAAAAAAATGGGTAGAAAAATGATGATATTGAGGACTTCGTGTTCTCGAGGTCAAAATGGAGGGTTAAAGTTCCCTACATACACATAAGATCACAAGATCAAACTTCATAATTAGCCAAAATAGAATTAAGTACATATATGTGTAATGACAATATTTTAACTAATTTTACCAATAGAGAACTATTTGTTTTACCCCGCCATGCACGTGAATAAAATGAATAAGGTTCTTTACTTGTTGCAAGTAACCCTACTTATACACGATGAAGGACATTATTAACATGTAATTTAACATAATATGAATTACACGAGTAATTTAACGAAATACATGTTGTTTGAATAACTAAGTGAGTTATTGAGTAGATGAAATCACATCGACAACACCTTTCTCTACTCGTCACGAGAGATGTTGGGATGTCAAGTGAATTCAACATCTTTATCAAGCATGTATCACATGAATTAGATGAACATACAAATTTTGACTTCAAAAGTTATATATAAGTAAATCATGACACCTCTCCCACACCTTGTAATATCAATGCATACATGTATAAACATAATTATTTCAAAAATTTAACTCTAATAAGTAAATCAAGTACTCGATCTTTTCTAACACACATAATAAAACATAGCAAACACACTGTGAAGGTGACGCTAATGACTATAATCCAAATGTCTCACTTAAAAAGGCATTTGACATAGTGGCATTATCATGTGCACACCCAACGGAAACTCCATCAATATGCATGAAAATATCATCCTCCTCTGGCCCCAAACATATTCTACCACACAATGAGAAAAATATGGCCCCTTATGCTAATACTCCCTCGGGAATACTCTATTACCTCTGTGAGCCTCTGGATCAAAAATCTCCCTTGTATGTCAAACAAGGGTCACAGATAGCCACAGAAGTCCATGGAATGTATCCATTTCTATTGTCTCCTCAACTACTAGAGGGACGGAGTCTCAGGGTGAGTGGGATTTTGTGTGGGGACTCTACCCTCCTGAATAGGTGCACATTGTGTACCTGTTCGATCCTTTCTAGAACCTTTTCCTTGGCTTTGTAAATCTTGGAAATCAAACAAATTTTAGATCTCCTTGAGGATAAAATACACAATAGATTTTCCTCAAAGAAAGTATAGTGGCACCTCATTGTTATTACAAGGTGGATAATCAAACACCATCCATCGTCGGTCCCAAAAATTATTTTTAATCGAATCATTATTACACCGATGGATGGGAAACCATTTGCATGAAAAGCAGAAATGGAAAATTAGTGCAGGGGTATGTGAATAAGGTGCATATGAGGTATTTTGTAATTTATTTTTTCTTTACATCCACACATGACATTTTTTTGGAATACTAAACCCCATAACCCTCTTTGTAAGATGTCTAATGATCAATTTTCCCTGTTTCCACGTCAAATTGAGCCTCTAATTCCTCGATGTGTTTGCAAAAGAGGCACGGTGGGGTTTTGTAGATTGAAAATCCCTCATTCTTTTGATTAAATCCTCATTTTCAATTTTGTTTTCAGATATGGGAAAGTGCTTAAACCTTCTTGACTACCTAGGGAATGTTGAGAAACTATGGGATGGATGGGACGGATGATAGGAATAGAAGGGTTTGGTTGTCTTTGATTCCCTTGACCTTGAAGCGTAATAATAAAAAAATGTATTCAATTCAATTTCTACTCTATAATTACCAAATTTCAATGCAATTTTGAGAAAAAAATTGTGACTACCTCTTCTCCATGGCGCCATTGTTTATTCGAGATCTTCCAGGTGATTGAAGATGATCGTTTTAGTCGAGATCCAACTGAATGAAAAACGTGAGGGAAAGGTTAAGCAATGAAACTCTCATTTGAGGGAGTTAACATGATAAACACTCATGTTTCTATTTTTAATTTAGAAACAGACATAACGTCATGCGTTATAGCCTTGCAAATTATCAAACCTAGAAAAACTTAACGTGATCACGTTATAATATAACTTGTACGTGTTTTTTCTATTTTCAATTTTTGTCCACTTTTTTCCTGCCAACTTCGTACACTTACGCATTATATGTATGTATGTATGTATGTGTATATGTGTGTGTGTGTGTGTGTGTGTGTGTGTGTGTGTGTGTGTGTGTGTGTGTGTGTGTACTATATATACACACATATACTCATATAAATTGTATATAATTTATATGAGTATATGTGTGTGTATATATATATATATATATATATATATATATATATATATATATATATATATATATATATATAGTTTCTAAAGTATAATTTTTCTACCTAAAATTTAAACATTCACTCAATTCATTGAGTACAGTGAAATATAGGCAAGAAGATTGTAAAATTTCTATTTATTTATTTATAGGTGAAATAGAGAAACTAATGGCTTTTCTTATCCAACCCAATACAACTAATGAAGAGAATATATTCATTGTTTAAAACACTAAATGTCTAATTTCCTTTTTTTTTCTTATAACCTTGCATAATATTTGACTAAGACTTTCAACATTTGAAATGCTAACTTTTACAATAAACAAGATAATATTTCCTTTCTTTCACAATAACAAAATGACATTCATTTTTTTTTTTAAATATATTTTCTTTTAACATACATTTCCATTGCAAGAACACTAATCTTTTGAAATGAGATTATATTACACTCTTGAGTCAAATATTTGAGTTTGAAATAAACATTTCCCATTCCAAATAAGGATGGTTTCCATAAACAAATCAAATACACTTTTGAGCTAATTTTGCAAGTTTGAAGGGAACTTAGTATCAATCCATTACAACTTCACATGCCTCTTTTTCCAACATGAACACTTTTGAATATCCAATGCAAATTAGTTTTACAAAATACATTTAAAATAATATGAAGTGTTTAAAAAAAAAGTTACAAAATCCCTCCACATAAGCAAAGACAACATGAAAAATAGTTTTTAACAATAGGATCTCTCCTTATTTTCTTCAAATTGCATTAAAGTCCATCACATCACTTGAGCTCCACCATTTTCTCTAAAATCTAAACACAACAACAAAATAAGGGAGTAGGAAACACTCTCCACCCAACAAATAATCCAATGAGAAGGAGAAGCCTTCCTCCTCATTGGCCCAAGCCTCAACAATGAAGCAATAAGGGGTATAAGACAACCAAGGAAACTTTACATGGCTTCCAAAATCAACATTCAAAAACAATCTTAACACAATAAGCACAATACCAAAATCACAACAAACATGCAAGTTTCCCAAGCACAAAGGCTCAATACTCAATCCAAGAGAGAGAAAAGAAACATGGGGATCAATTATGCCTCCCAAAGGGGTTGAGTGCCCACCTTAAATCCTCCAAGAAACTCCAATCACATACCCACAAAAATCTTATGCCTCCCTCAAAAATAACTCTTATGTCTCCCTCAACTCTTATGCCTCCCTCAATAAAACATACAAGATAAGAACAAATTTCTCTTATCTACAAAGGTGGGACACCCCAACCCAACTCCCTCCTAAGATACACAAAAATACTCTTATGCCTCCCTCCAAAATATCCCCATTTCCATTTTCTCCTACATAACCTAAAGGCCATTCTATTCCCAAATCCAAAACATATAACAATCATCCATTTACAATCATTTACACAACAAAATAGCTATAAGAATACATGGATGAAGTCCCTACCTTGCCATTACAAGAGTATCCAATCCACAAGCACAATATCTAAGCCTTTCCAAGTCCAAAGCAAGCACAAGCCAACTCCAATGATTCAAACAAACACTCCCAAAAGCAAGGTCCTCCAGAAATGCAAGATTCCAAATAGAACAAGTAACCCCAAAATCATCAAACAAACTTGAATAAATAGAATAGAGAGGAGAGAGAGGTGATGGGGCTCCATGTATGATGCCACATCATTCCTCCTCCACTCCACATCACATGGTCATACCCCAAACCCAAAACTCAATAAATTGGTGGTTAAGGAAATGACAACCCTTTTACACATACAAACTCTTACCCACACCTCTAAGAGACCAAATTTAAAACTCATCTAAGAAAGTAAAATAAATATCACTTTTTGTCTTACAATCATATAATTGGGTCTATTTTTGACCCCTTAACTCATAGGAGTAGTTCTTTAGGTGTTGTCCACTCAAAATTCCTGCTTTCGATAAAGTAAAATTTCAAAATTTTGAGTTATGAGTGTTTTCTCTAAAGTGCCTAAGTAGTGAAAATTGAGAAAATCTGTGTTTTGGGTCATTTTGTATGTATTTCGGGCCTGTCGGACATTTTTGTCCCGCCTGTCCCAAGTACGAAAGTGCATTCTGTTCCCCGATCGGCCGAAATCCCCGAAGTTGTTCCATTTTCGGGCCCGTCGGAACTTTTTGTCCCAAGTGTCCCAAAACTTTTTGTGCGAGATGTTCCAATTTCGGCCGAATCACCCGAACCGCGTACTTCGCACTTTCTTGTTCCAAATGTCCCAAATCAAAAAGTGCGAGTTGTTCCATTTTCGCCCGAACCGGCCGAGCCGCGTACTCCGGAACTTTTTGTCTCAAATGTCCCAAGTTCAAACGGGCCTTTTGTTCCATTTTCGGCCGATTCGCCCGAACCGCGCTTTCATGTCCCAAATGTCCCAAAGTTAATCGGGCAAACTGTTCCATTTTCGGCCGATTCGCGAACCGCGTCCTTCGCGCGTTTTCGTCCCAAATGTCCCAAAATGCATTTGTGCGTCTTCTCCCTGTTTCACCCGAATCGGCCGAACCGCGTGTTTCGCGCATTCGCGTCTCACATGTCCCAAGCGAACCTAATGCAATTCATACTTAGTTTTTCCCGCTCGACCCGAATATGCTAAAATATGAATTTAAGTTGCGGCTCGATCTTTATCAATCAGAAGATCAAATTTCAAGGACGGTGGCGTGAAGAACGAAGCTCTCAAGATCTTTGGTTACATCAGTTTTCAAAGATATTCATTGTCATCCTCAAGATGAAAATTGCAGTGTGTCCCTCGTGGCGAGGACATAGTGATACATGGAAGAAAATTCAAGCGGTGGTTTCGAAGATGGTGGGTCCTCTCTGGTGGCCGGCCACTGTCTTCTTCTCCTTGTTCTTTTCTCTTTTTCCCTTTCTTTTCCGTTTTCTTTGTAAGAAGTTAAGGTATTACGATTGGCGGTCCTTAACTATTCTCGGTTAAAGAAGCGGTTCAAAGAATAACTGATTTGTAAGCTATATAATGGCCTTTCCACACCATTCCAAGAGGAGGAAGAACTTGGCATATTTTACGGAAGTGTAAATAGATGGGAGAGAAATCAATACAAAAGGGCTTTCCATTCATTGTCTATCCAATCTCTGTTATCTCTGTGTTTTCTTTTAATTTCGTGAAGATCATTTGTTTCTAGTTCGTTAGTCTCACTGATTGCATATTTTCAAATATTGCGAGTATAGTGATCTTGTATAACCAAGAAGGAACTTTGTGTCCTTGATTAATGAATCTGAAGAAGATTATTTACAGAACTTTGTGTCTGGTAATCTCATCTTGTACAAACGATCTTGTTTTAAATTCACTGCAACTTCGTATACATAAAGGATTATTCTGCTATCTATAATCCTGCATGTTGCTCTTCTGCTCACCCTCGTATTCCCTTTCCTCAGTCCTTTTGTAACTGATGATCCTTGTGGAAAACACTTTCGTAATATCCAAGTTCAACTATAAAATCATGTTTTGTATATTTGTAAATAAGTTCGTTTCTGAATAAGGGAACCTCTCCCATTAAAGAGGAGGGACTTCTTGTCCCCTGACTGTTGCTCTTCTTAAAAGTCCTATTTGACGACCAACAGTTTTTGGCGACTCCGCTGGGGAAAATCACATTCCAGTTCAGTAATTTTTGATCATCTTTTGATCTGGCGACTCCGCGTTTTACTCGAGGGAGAAGGACCCTTGGTATTGAAGACTCTCAGTTTCAACTTTTGGAGCAGCAGGGTTTTCCTTTCCCTTCAACAAGAAATAGAAGGACTCGTTTGACAAGCACACCACCTGTTCAAGAAAGAAGTCCTGCGGGTGGTATTCCTTCAAAGCCTGCTAGTCCCAATCTACGAGCTTTGATCTTCGGGCAGTGTTAAGTTCCTCTCCAAGCTGTTTTTCCAAGAATGGCGGCGCCATTACCATGGGGTCATCGTGTCGGGCCCCTGGCCCTTACTCAGCCTTTGCATGAGTTACCTAGAGGTAACCGGAAGAACTTCCCCAAATTCAAAGGCGATGGCAAAGTGCATCCTGATGAACACATCGCAGCTTTCATTGTTGCCTGCGGAGTTTTGGGAGTTGAACATGAAGACGTCTCCGTAAGGCTGTTCGTGGAGACATTACAGGATAATGCTGCTGATTGGTTCTATCACCTTCCTATGAGTCTTATATAACCGCGGGACACCATGAGAACCCGAGTTCGAGAATCGTTTCAAGCCGGCAGAAGATGTGCATGCTTTGCTTGCCCAAATTTCTCAGATAAAGAAAGATTCGCAAGAACCCATGAGAGAGTTTGTGGCTCGATTCAACAGGTTGATAAATAAAATTCCAACAAACACTCGACCTATTGATCGGATTCAAAAATGTTTCTTTCTGAATGCCCAATCACCTAAAGTTAGTTATGCACTAAGAAGGGCTAATCTCGGAACGTTAGCTCTGGACCAAGAACTGGCTGTTAGTGTCGAGGATGACTTGATCATGTCAGGGAAGTTGAGAAGAGACACTTCCAAATCTAAGTCTGCTGCTTCTTCCTCTTCCACCCCTGGACCTAACACTGACCCATTAGTTCAGAAGCTTGCGAATGATCTTCTTGCTATAAAGAAACAACTGGCTCAGCACGCTCCTTATGCAGACGTTCCGAGGAGAAATTTCCAGCCCAGGAATCGTTTGCCTACTTCTCAAACAAGATTAGCACTTGAAGGACCTCCTGTTAGAGTCCCTGTCAATGCGACCTGCGAGGTGGAAGAACCAGATGATGATGAAGATAATGAAGCTTGCGAAGAGTTTGCGAGAGAATTTGATGATGAGGCAGAGGAACTTGAGGGATCTCGAGTGAATTTCTTTACCACTGAGGGCATTGATGATTATGATGAAGTGGTAGCAGACATGAACAACGAATCTTTTGCTATCATGACTCAAGAAGCAGACAAAGCGGAGGAGAAGGTGACCCACCACCTAAGAAATCCAAGGAGCGATCGGCAACTATCCTGTAATTGCAAGAAGAGGATCTCCTATCCCTACTTCGTCTACAGAGAAGGTGAGTCCTATCAATCCAGTTACCAAAGTTGCTTCTTCTTTTTCTCCTAAAGTTGATAAGCCTAGAATTCCAAATGATGATGGCCCGTCCATACGGATCCTTTGATATTGTTGATCACCTGAAAAAGACCAAGGTACAAATCTCAGAAGCTGAGTACTATCAAACCCATCCCAAAGCCTTTGCCAAAATGATCCACTTTGTTAATTCCAACTCTAAGACCACTTCTAAAGGCCTTCTACCTACTCCTCCTCTCACGCCACGACCCGATCACAGTAGTAGCTGCTTTATCACCTCGCCTGGTGACAAAATTAAACCATTTTATGTAACACTTCTCATAGCTGGCCATAGACTCAGTAATTGTGTCATAGATTCAGGAGCCTCGGACAATGTCATGCCAGCTAAAGTAGCTCATGCTTTAGGCTTAACCCTCACTCGTACTTATGGATCTTGCTACTCTATGGAGAGTAAAGAAGTGCCTCTGGTTGGAAGGATTAAAGATGCACAAGTGGCTTTTGCTGCCTTGCCTGAAAAGAAAGTGTTGGCTACCATCCTAGTAGCAGATATCCCTCCTTCATACGGGATGTTGCTAAGTAGGAACTTCTGCAAAGATGTGGGTGGGGAAATCCAGATGGACTGGTCGCATGCACTCGTGCCTGTCAATGGACAAATGAAGAAGTTGTTGCCTGAAAAGCAGTCTGAGTATATTGTGCAGAAAACGGATGATCCTAGAGCACAAATACTCTATGAGGATATGGGTCATGGCAACTACATGATTATGTCCCCTGACGAAATCCCACCCCCCAAAGTGTCTCCTAGAGATCCTAACGGGGTTTGGATTTTAGAATTTGATGGAAGTTGTTCCTCAGCTGGTTCTGGAGCTGGTGTTCTACTGGTGTCACCAGAAGGTGTCCTTCATCCTTTTTCATTTAAGTTGCAGTTCGAGAACACTAATAACACAGCAGAATACGAAGCTCTCATTCTCGGATTGCAGGTGGCCAAAGAACAAGGTATAAAGAATCTTCTGGCTCGTGGTGACGCAGAGTTGATTGTAAAGCAGGTCAGAAACCTTTTTCAAGTAAAAAATGGAAGGTTAAGGCATTACCGGAATCAGGTTTGGGATTCTATTGAGTTCCTTGATGCTTTCTCTATTGAAGCAGTACCTAGGGAAAAGAACAGCAGGGCTGATTCGTTGGCTGTCTCAGGGTCACTGCTGATTCCTCATCCTGACTTTTCTCGGGATAAATTCACCATTGAGATGGTCCATCGGCCTAGTGTACCTGATAATGCCAATAACTGGCAGGTTTTCAATAATGATCAGCATTTGCTTTCCTTCCTGGAACTCAAAGGTAATTTTGAACAACTGTATTTTGAGGGAAGTGACAACCTGCCTCGTGAAAGTGTGTCCTTTGGCCAAGCTGTCACCCAAGGAGAAGAAACAGATCAGGAAGGGTGCATTAAGCTCAAAGGAAACAAGATTCCTAAAGGGCTGGTGAGTTTGGAGGAACTATTTGATAAGCATGACAGGTATGTGAAATCTAGAGCTTTACGGGCCTCAGCAATCAGCTGAGTATGATAAGATTGATATTGGGAGTTCTACTGACCCCAAGTTCGTGAACATTGGAAAATGTTGCTCAGCAGATGAGAGGAGAAAAGCAATTGATCTTCTAAAAAGGTATAAAGATGTTCTCGCTTACTCTTATGAAGATTTGAAAGCTTTCAAACCAAAAGATATGCAGCACTCTATTCCCCTCAAGCCTGGAATTAAGCCTTTCAAGCAGAAACAGAGACAATACAACCCCAAAGTAGCTGACACCATCTTTCAGGAGATACAGAAGTTGTTGAAAGCTAAAATTATCTTTCCTATTCACCATTCAACATGGATTGCAAATATTGTGCCTGTCAGAAAAAAGAATGGTGAGATCCGCATCTGTGTTGATTTCAGGAACCTGAATCAGGCTTCTCTGAAAGATAATTATCCTTTGCCCATGATGGATCAAATATTGCAAGCAGTAACAGGCTCTGAAATGTTATCTATGCTTGATGGATTTTTGGATACTGATCGGGTAGAGGTTGATATTGTAGATCAACATAAAAGAGCTTTCACTACTCCTTGGGGCACCTTTGCTTACAAGAGAATGCCTTTTGGGCTTATTAATCTTTGGTGCCACTTTCTAGAGAGCTATGGATCGGCTTTTGGAAGCTTAAAAGGAAGTGTATTGTCATCTACCTTGATGACTTTGAGTGTTTTCAAGACAAGAGCGGATCATTTTGATCACCTAGAGAGCGATTCTGCTTGAGATGCGAGAGAGCATGGGATCTCTCTGAACCCTAAAAAATCTGTCTTTTGTGTCACTGAGGGAAGGTTATTAGGACACATCATTTCCAAGGATGGTATTAAGATTGACCCTGAACGAGTTCAAGCTATCCAGCAAATTCCTCTCCCAACCAGTAAAAAGGGGGTGCACTCCTTCTTCGGTAAGATCAATTTTTTAAGAAGGTTCATCCCTGATTTTGCAGAGTTAACTTTGAATATTTCTCAAATGATGAAAGGGAAACAAACATTTGGTTGGTCTTCTGAAGGAAAGGAATCCTTTGAAGGTATCAAAAGAGCTATCGCTAAAACTCCAGTTTGACTGTCTGATTTCAAAGAAAGATTTCATCATCTATTGCTATGCTACAGATAATACCTTGGCTATTGTCTTGACTCAAGAAGACTCTGATGAACATGAGCTACCGATTGCATTCATGAGCTATATTCTGAAAGATCACGAGTTGAAATACACCATGATGGAGAAACATGCTTTTGCAGTGGTCAAAGCTGTTAAACAATTTCGTTTCTATATCCTCAACTCTCACTCCATGGTGCTGGTTCCAGATACAACTGTTAAGTCGATTCTTACACAGCAAGAATTTGGATCCAAGAGAGGGAACTGGGTGGCTAAGGTCCAAGAGTATGACATTGATATCAAACCGACCAAGCTGGTTCGTGGAAAAGGTCTTTGTGAGCTCATTGCTGAAGGAGCCAAACATGAGTTGCTTGAGGAGAAAGTTGACCTTCCTACTGTTCTGTTCCTGAGTTCAGTTGATGAATGGTATGCTGACATCGCCCATTTTCTCACCTATGGGGAATGTCCCTCTCATTTAAGCGCCCAAAGAAAAGAGGACATTAAATTGAGGTCAAGCACAATATGTATTATGGGAAAATGCTTTCAAGCGTGGCTTAGATGGGAGATTTTTTAAGTGTGTAGACAAGGAACAGCGAGAGAAAGTTGCTCTCGGCTTTTCATGATCATGCATGTGGATGGCACTTTTCATCACGGTTCTACTCACAAGATACTCCGTGGAGGATACTATTGGCCTTCCTTGTTTAGAGATGCATCCAAGTGGGTGGATAAATGTGAGGCCTACCAGACCTTTGTGGGAAGACCTAAATTGGCTTCTTTACCTCTCAAGCCAGTTGTGATTGAGGAGCCATTTCAACAGTGGGGTTTGGACTTCATTGGTACACTCAATCCTGCTTCTAGTGCTGGTCACACTCATGTACTTATCGCCACCGACTACTTCACCAAATGGGTGGAAGCTATTCGGTCAAGAGCACTACTACTTACGAAGTGGTATGCAGCTTCATCAAAGAGAACATCTTGGTAAGGTATGGTGTGCCTAACAAGATTGTAACAGATAATGCCTCGAATTTCTCTTGGCTGAGATAATGGACTTACTGCTATGGGTATGGTATTTCTTTGGCTCACTCTTGATTACTACCCTCGAGGAAATGGGCGAGGCAGAATCCACTAACAAAAATCTGGTGACTATCATAAGGAAGTTGGTCAATGAGTCTCAACGAAACTGGCACAAGAAGCTCTATGATGCTCTTTGGGCAGACAGAATTACACCAAAGAGAGCCATTGGAATGTCTCCTTTTCAAGTGATATATGGAGCAGAAGCTCAATTGCCAGTGACAGTGGAACTACCGGCCTTGCATCTAATGAAGGCCATCGAGGATACTAGTTTCAGAGATGCCCTGGACAAGAGAATTATGTACCTGCACAAGCTGAATGAAGACAGATTGGTGGTTGCTGATAGGATATCTGTTCACCAGCAGAAGGTAAAGGTCCTGTTTGACAAGAAAGCTAGGTTCAGAGATTTCCAAGTTGGAGACATCGTACTGTTATGGGACAAAAGACATGAACCTCGTGGCAGCCATGGAAAATTTGATTCCCTGTGGCTCGGACCTTTCAAGATCAGACACTTTGCTGGTGAGAATTCCTTTTATCTTGATTACATGGATGGTTCTTCTCTCCCACTTCCTTATAGTGGGCAGTATCTCAAGTTGTTCAAGTCCTAGGTGATTAGGGAGTCCCTTGTATATTCTGTACAGTGTTTTTGCTTCTCTGCTTTTGGTGTGTTTTCCTTTTGTTGTTTTGGTGTGTTGCCCTCTGTATTGGTGTTCTTTTGACTCGTGGCCCAATGGATAAGGCCTTTGGTTTGCTTTCCCGAGTTTGTCTAGGTTCTTGCCTTGCCTCATTCCTTGAATTTATGGCAAGTCATCCCCGAAGGAGCAGTTGTTGTCCACTCAAAATTCCACTTTCTCGATAAAAGTAAAATTTCAAAATTTTGAGTTATGAGTGTTTTCTCTAAAGTGCCTAAGCCGTGAAAATTGAGAAAATCACGTGTTTTGGGTCATTTTGTATGTATTTCGGGAACTGTCGGACATTTTTGTCCACTTTGTCCCAAGTCACGAAAGTGCATTACATGTTCCCGATCGGCCGAAATCCCGAAGTTGTTCCATTTTCGGGCCCGTCGGAACTTTTGTCCCAAGTGTCCCAAAAAAATTTGTGCGAGATGTTCCAATTTCGGCCGAATCACCCGAACAGCGTACTTCGCACTTTCTTGTTCCAAATGTCCCAAATCAAAAGTGCGAGTTGTTCCATTTTCACCGAACCGGGTGAGCCGCGTACTCAAAACTTTTTGTCTCAAATGTCCCAAGTTCAAACGGGCCTTTTGTTCCATTTTTGGCGATTCGCCCGCATGCGCTTTCATGTCCCAAATGTCCCAAAGTTAATCGGGCAAATTTGTTCCATTTTCGACCGATTCGCGAACCGCGTCCTTCATGCAATTTTGTCCCAAGCTGTCCCGAGTTCAATTTCTCTCTGTTCCCGATCGGTGACACTCCGAGTCGCGTACCTCGAGCTCTTTGTCCCAAATCAAAAAATGCAAACGCTGTTCCGTTTTTAGCCGAAACACACCGAACCGCGTGTTTGCGCATTCGCGTCTCACATGTCCCAAGCGAACCTAATGCAATTCATACTTAGTTTTCTGCTCGACCCGAATATGCTAAAATATGAATTTAAGTTGCGGATCTGATCTATCAATCGAAGATCAAATTTCAATGACGGCAAGCTTGAGAAGAACGAAGCTCTCAAGCCATTTGGTTACATCGAGTTTTCAAAGATATTCATTGTCATCCTCAAGATGAAAAGTGCGGTGTGTCCTCGTGGCGAGGACATAGCCGATACGTGGAAGAAAATTCAAGCGGTTTCCAAAGACGGTGGGTCCCTCTCGGTGGTATTGCCACTGTCTTCTTCTCCTTGTTCTTTTCCGTTTTCTTTGTAAGAAGTTAAGGCGTTACGATTGGCGGTCCTTAACTATTCTCGGTTAAAGAAGCGGTTACAAAGAATAACTGATTTGTAAGCTATATAATGGCCTTTCCACGCCATTCCAAAAGGAGGAAGAACTTGGCATATTTTCTGGAAGTGTAAATAGATCAGAGAGAAATCAATACAAAAGGGCTTTCCATTCATTGTCTATCAATCTCTGTTATCTCTGTGTTTTCTTTTAATTTCGTGAAGATCATTTGTTTCTAGTTCGTTAGTCTCACTTTGATTGTATATTTTCAAATATTGTGAGTATAGTGATCTTGTATAACCAAGAAGGAACTTTGTGTCCTTGATTAATGAATCGAAGAAGATTATTTCTGAGAACTTTGTGTGCAGTAATCTCATCTTGTACAAAGCGATCTTGTTTTAAATTCACTATGCAACTTCGTATACATAAAGGATTATTACTGCTATCTACAATCCTGCATGTTGCTCTTACTCGCTCACCCTCGTATTCCCTTTCCTCGAGTCCTTTTTATGGCCAGATGATCCTTGTGGAAAACACTTTCGTAATATCCAAGTTCAACTATAAAATCATGTTTTGTATATTTGTAAATAAGTTCATTTACGAATAAGGGAACCTCTCCCATTAAAGAGGAGGGACTTCTTGTCCCTGATTTGTTGCTCTTCTTAAAAGTCCTATTTGACGACCAACACTAGGTGAAATTAAGATGTGTGGGACAAGCTTAACTTGTCCCACAAGCCTCCAAAAATGGCCCTTAAGCCCAAATCCGAATTTGACATGCAAGGTTGAGTACACAACACTCAAAAGTAATAAAATCCTTTCAAATCCAACATAAATTAGGGACCATCTACCAACATTAAATACCTCCCCTTTTTCACATCTCAAATTACACTAATAATCAAGTTTAATCAACTTAAATGGGGTACATTAACTAACAAAATAAAGGTGAATCACATTACTAAAATAATTCACATACTCACAAAATAATTAAAGAAAAAGGGAAAACAACACATTTACCCAAGGTCACATTTGAGGCCACCCCTAATGGGGACCTCCTAACAATCTATCAACAACAAACAACATACAAATACACAAGTTGTCAAGGTGACTTGTTGCCAATACCCCAAATTCCTTCACTATTGGTCTCCTATCCCCTTTTATTTTTGTGTTACAATTTCCTACAAAAATCAAAATAATACCTCTCTAGCCTCGTGGCCATATTAACAACATCAAGACAATAAAACACACATACATATCAATTCACATCATCAAATATCATAACTAAAATATCACTAAAATAAAGTAATTTCACCAATTGTTCACAATTTCAAATATTTTGATTCTATCATTTCATCAATTAGCAATAAGATCACAAAACCAACTAAATCATCTAGAAAAATCTATATATCAAATCCAATGTGTTGGTTCGGTGTAACTATAGATCATCAACTATTTATATGTCAATTCATGAATGTAATCTATCATAGAAGACACATCATGTCAAAATTATAAAACATCCATACTATCTATCAAATAGGCTAATCAAATATAGTAATGTCCATCTATCAATGTCTAAAGATCAAATATGATAATAATGTCTATGGCTCCAATCCAAAGTAATAAAAATCATAGTAAGATCAATGTCGAAGAGGAGTGGGCACTACATCCCTCCTTAGACTCGACTTCCTCCTGGAAGCCACTTTGGAACAAGTTTGGGAGATGAGCTCTCAAAGGTGTTGTTGTCCTCCCATGTAGTCTATGTCTCATCGTATCGATCCCACTGGACATGAACCTGATCAATCTCTCAGCCTCAAAGGGCCACATTCCTACACTATAAAATATGCAAGGGTTCACCATCACGCCCTTGATCCCATACCTGCAATGCGGTCAATCCAATATATCGGAAGGATCTGGAATATACCTCCTAAGAACATAAAAATGAAATACATCATGGTTACGAGACAAGTTTGGTGGAAATGTTAGACGGTAGGCTAAAGGACCAATCAGCTCCAAGATCTCAAAGGAACCCAAAAATCTAGGAGCTAGCTTAGAGCCTTTTCCATAAAAATAGGGATCATATGTGGCTTGACACAAAGAAACACATTCGTTCCCACTCAACACCGTAGTTTGTCCTCCTCGATTTGCATACTTACTGTGCATGTGCGTCACGATCCTCTTACTGATCTATGTCTAATCATGACAACCTACCACTCCATATCCCTGTAATAAATTTGGTCCAAGAGATGCCATGTCCTCTACCCTATGCCAATTCAAGGGTGTCATGCACTCCACCTGCCATATCTTTGCGTAAAATGGGGCCATACCAATTGAACTTTGAAAATTGTTATTAAAAGAAAACTCCACCAAGTATGAATAATCCTACCACCTTGATTGATGGTGATGTACATCGAAGTATGTCCTTGAAAATATTTTCACCTACTCTGTCTTTCCATCTATCTCAAGGTGATAGGTTGTATTGAATTTTATCTTTGTCGTGAGAGCATACTGCATGGTAGTCCAAAAGTGAGAGAGGTGTATAAGGGATCACGGTCACAAGTAATCCTTTGTAGAATCCCGTGGAGTCCAGAAAGTCTCATCCTAATATAATTGTCCCACTACACTTTGGGTGTATAGGTGGTCTTCACCAGAGAAAAATGATTCACTTTCATTTATCTATCCACTGTGACCATAATGACATCATGGTGGTATCTCGACATAGGTAGCCCTACTATTAAATCCATGGAAATGGTGTCTCATTTCCACTCTGGTATGGCATAAGGATACAAAAAGCTAGTTGGATGTTAATGCTCAACCTTCACCTTCTGACACTCCAAACAATGAGATACAAAACAAGTTATGTCTCTCGTATCCCTCTCCATTTGGACAACTATCTCAAAGTGGTGTGCATCTTCTTCACCCCTAGATGGGATGAATAGGGTGCACAATGTGCCTCAACAAGGATATCCTACCTCAATCCTCCATCTCTAGGTACATAGATCCGACCTCTATGCCAAAGAAGACCATCTTCCTCTAATGTAAATCCATCAAACTTCCCCTCAAGGGGTCTCTTAAAATCGATCTCTGCTCTAACTAAAAGGTAGAAGTTGTCATGTGGAAGTTGTTGTAATATCCTAGTCCTCAAGTTTGTACCAACTATTGTAGCCATAACCAAATGTCTCCAATGACTCAAGGAATTTGCAACCACATTCTCCTTCCCCTTCATATGCTCAATCTCCATATCATACTCACAAAGAAGCTCCATCTAATACCATTGATGGGAATTTAGATTAGGCTATATGAAGAGATGTCGAAGACTCAAGTGATCTATCCTAAGAATGAACCTCTTGCCTAAAAGGAAATGTCTCCATCGAACCAAATCATGCACAACTGCTGCAAGATCAAGGTCATGAGTCAGATAATTGAGCTCATAATCCTTGATTTTGTGAGACTCAAAGGCTACTACATGGCCCTCCTACATCAATACACCTCTTAATCCTGCCAAAGAAGCATCTGTGCATATGAAGAAATCTCCATGTGGATCTAGCACTGCTAGAATGGGTGTTGTCATAAGGCATTCCTTCAGTTTCTTGAAGGCCTCCTCACATCTATCTAACAAAACAAACTTCTTCCCTTTCCGCTGAAGGGAAGTGATGGGATGCACAATACGAGAGAAATCATAAACAAACCTTTTGTAATAACTGTAAATCCCATGAAACTATACACATCGAGTCACATTGGTAGTCTTTGGCCAATCCATGATATCTCTAATATTTGAAGAATCTACTATGATACCTTCCCCAGAAATAATGTGGCATAAATACTGAACCTATGACTTGAAAAATGCACACTTATCTAGGTTCCCGTATATTGTTTCTCTCAAAGACATTACAAAACCTAGCGAAGGTGCTCCTCGTGATCTAACACGTACATGAGTAGATTAAAATATCATCAAGGAACACGAGTATAAAGTGGTCTATAAAATTCTGAAAACCCTTTTCATCAAACTCATGAACACTATAAGGGATTTCTTGGACCAAATGACACCTGGCGTGAACTTGTAGGGTCCATATCTCATATAGATAGTTGTCTTATGGACATCTTCCTCTGTAATCCTCAGCTGATGGTAACCAAAATTAAGATTTATCTTGAAATCACTATCGACCCTTTCATACGATCAAATAAATCATCTATGCAAGGAAGGAGGTAATGATTCTTGATCGTTACTTTGTTCATTTTTCTGTAGTCCACAAAAAAACAAGGATCCATCCTTCTTCTTCACAAAAATCATTGGTGCACCCCAAGGAGATACACTAGGATAGATTAGGCCTTTCTCAAGAAGGCCCTCCAACTAAAGCTTGAGCTCACATAAGCATGTAAGGGTTTTCATCCTATATGGAGCACATGAGATAGGCTCCACTCCAGGAACCAAATCAATATGAAGTTCTATCTAATGTGGGGGATGTAACCCTAAAAGCTCACTGGGAAAAACCTCTGGAAACTACTACAAAATGGGGTGATCATCAAGTGATGGTCCACTAGCCTCATCCTCTGACCTACCACTAACTATAATAGAATACAAATGACACCCATGTCGCACACTTTGCTTAAGTTTCATAGCTAAAATGGTACTAATAGAGATGGGCCTCCTAACTCCAACTATCACCGACTCAACTCCCAAACGCGTTTTGCACAAAATACAACTGACCTTCAGACATGTGATCAACTCTAAATCTATGTGTAGATAACCAATACATGCCCAAGATAACTCCATAAGAACCCAAAGGAAGGATGTGAAGATCGAAGGTAGTGGTGAAGGTCCTAGGTCAACTACACACTCCTTAAATAAGGGTTCAATAGAGAGCTTGGCTCTAGAAGCCATCTCAAAATCCTAACTAAGGCCCTGCCTAACTACCACCAGATTGCATCGCTCTACTAATGATGGTGTAATAAAAGAATCGAGAAGATCAAAATCAAACAGTATAGAGGTAGGGATACCATAAATGCTAACTATAGTCTCTATCATCGTACGTTGATGCTCTGCTGGAAGTTCTCGACCGCTGCATAAATTTGATGACTACATCCCATGTCATTGTTTGTAGGATTTGAAATAGGTGCATTAACCTTGTTATTAGGGTTTCGTAGGCACTCTCTCCAATGATTTCTAAGTACACGATATCCATAACAACTTCTTGGTCCCCTCCAATGAGATGTGGCTCTAACAGGCACTCTCTCTAATGATGTCTAAGTACACAATATCCATAACAACTTCATGGTCCCCTCAAATGAGATGTGGCTCGAACAGTACTTTAGTGGTTTTGGCGTGGATCGATGACCCTGATCGGGGGTGTTGTGGATGTTGTTGATGAGCATTTGTTTACCTTGAGATCTAGGTGCTCCTGTATCACGATGGGTCTCTCAGGAGGAGGCCCCATACTCCATCCCCTCTATGTATCAAATATCTATGGGGGTCTAAATGGTGGATGAGTCTCGTTGTTATTGCTACTAAGGTGGTGTTGTGGTGGCATGAAAGAAGGCGTGCTAAACCATGTATGCCCACGAGGAGGAGCTAAACACCTCAACCTACTATCCTACATTTCCTAAATACATCTCCTCACTCTATCCCTAGCATGATGCGTCTTCCCCCTAGTCTCCTTTGCAATGTAGGCCTTCCCAACGGCCTCAGCTAAGGTCTACAAACAATGAATGTGAAATTCACCTTACAAATCCAATTTTAGGCCCCTGATGAACATGTGAATCCTTACCTTCTCATCTTGTATGTAGTTGTGAGACTAAAATTAGTCCAAAACCACGACTCTCATACTTTTCTAGTGTCATGGATTCTTGGCGTAGGTCATGAAACTCATCTATCCTCTGTTGAATAAACCTCCTAGATAAGTATTTACTCCTGAACCATTCCTTGAAGAGCTCCCAAATAACCGTCTCTGAGTCTACGTGGAGCTTCTACTCCTCATTCCTCAACCAAACACCTACTCCATCCCTCAGAAGATGAATCATAATAAGAGCCTTCGTATTGCTAGTACATGGAAAAATCTTGAAGCATACGCTAAAGCTTACTAACCAAGCCTCTGCTTGAAAACCTCATGTATTGCCGGCATAATTAGACAGGGCATAGTTATAGGATTCCCCTTATATGATCGATTACCTAATGTCCGCCGACACCTAGGTCTCTCTATATGCTCATCCCTTGGCCTAGGGCTCCTAGATCTATCTTTGTGTCCTGTAACCCTATCTCCATGTCCCCTCTGAGGTGAATCTACTCTATTTGAATCCACATGGGATTTCTCTTCCCTATGCTCATCAATGTGTCGTGAAGGGTGTTAAACCTCATGTGATGGATAGGTTGTGCCCCTTTGCTCCACCTCATATAGTTGCATTGACATCATGTAATGTCTATAGTATCTATGATAGTATAAAAGTAACTTCCTTCTCAGAGGTGGTATATCTATCTCCACCCAAAAAATCCCCTTGTCTCGTTCTCACCTCCTACACAAACCAAGACGGGAGTTAGTTTATCATCATCTAGATTTTGTTTCATTTTTCTAGGTTTTCTATGTAGTTGTGTAGGGTACTTTGAGAGATTTCAAAAAGTTTTATTTTGTGCAAATCCGAGATCTCAGTAAAATGTTATGGCCATCTAAAGATGAGGGTGTAATACCACAATAAATGTGAGTGGTTGATCTTCCTTTTTAGACTCCAACCCTACATTGCACCCTTTAAAATCAAAATTTCGAGACTTTTGGGATTCAGATCTTTGGGCATTTTGACTTTGCATGTCATTATTCTTGTTCATCTTCCTAAGTTCGTGAAACCTCTGAAATGCCAAAACACGGAAGTTAAAAATTTAGACTTTGGGTTATCTGATTCAAGTTATGATTTGCATGCACCTTTGGAGTTTAATGTTACGAAATCTTTGAAACCCGAAATCTGAAATTTAGACTTTGGGTTTTGGAACTTTGTGTTTTCTAGGGTCAAGTTTCGAGGATTTTGGGGACTTAGGTTTTGGGATTTTAGGGTTCAAGTTTTGGGGTTTCATGGGTTTAGATTTCATGGTTTTGATTATTATTCAACCATCCAGCGATGCATTTATTTGAAAACCCAAATGCTAAAATTTTGAATTTGAGACTTTGGGTTTTGAAAATTTTTCCTCCTCGCGTGGTATTGTTCATCGCTTGACCTGTTGTTAACTATGAACTCCTGAATTTCCAAATTACAAATTTCAGACTTTAGACTTTAATGTCCTTTAGACCTTTGAGCTCTCAGATTCAGAATTTCTACTCACCAAGTCTAAAATCTCTGCCACTTCAACTCACTCGGCTCGAGCCCAAAATGCGAGCTCCCATGGCTGAATCAATACTCCTATTTTCTCTGTGCGAGGTCATATTTGTCAAATTTTTCTTGAGGGGTAAAAATAGATAACAAACCACTCTTGAAAAACCATGAAAGTTACATCAACATTTTTATTTCTATGCAAAAATTGGTGATTTGTTCAAGATTGAGTCCATCACCTACTTGATATTGATAAATCAGACTTGTAGAAATATTGTATAAAAATTGTATATTTCTATTCTTAGTAACTCTTGTGATTAATTATCTCACTTCGTGTAATATTTCTCTTGATATGTAATAATTTTATAAGATATTGTTATTCTTTTTGTATAGTAACTTCTCTAGATTTTTTGAGTTATTATAATTCTTATGCAAATTTTAAATTGTAAAAATATAAGTTCATATTGTATTTATTTACTCGATTGGGATAAAACATTAATCAAAATTATGATAAGGGTGTCCACTACAATTATTCCCTAAGTTTCTCTTAACCTTGATCAACTCTAGGGTAGTGTGGATAGAACACCCATTGTGGGTAATGTTTCAAGTTTCTTATCATTTATTTTCATAAACTTTCACATTTTATTTATTGGTAACATGAAGAGAATAAGTTAATTAGCTATATCAACAATGTTAGCTAAGCACCTTGAATGTACCTAGAGAAAATTAACTTTCTCATTTTATTTATTGGAAAGACAAAGATAAGAAGCTAAATAACTAATATTTTTGGTATCGCAAATCTTAGCTACAAACCTTAATGTACCTAGACAAGGCTTTGTGTTTATTATGCTGAAGGTGTGCTACTGATTCAATACAGCCTTGCTGGTTCTAACACCGATCAGAACATGCATGAAAAATATTTCAGTTTAATGGATGTGTTGAAATTTGATGCTGGAAATCTTGGCTTATGACATAGTGAACTGGTTTACCCCTTACGGTTTGGCATGTGTTTCAAGTAATTTCTATTTTCTGCTAATGCCCTTGCATGATGGAGATAGGTTGTTGGATGTATGCAATAGGGTTTTGGTGGTGGATTTGGCATAAAATTTTCTCAAGTATTTTGCAACGGTGAGAAACGAGGGCTTCATTATGCGATGTAATAGGATGAAGAGAATTCAACCCTAATCGCATTTTAAAATGGTGTTTATTTTGAGGTAACTAGTCTCAACATGCCTTTGTTTCCATTGCATTTACATGTTTAATAACATAATATGTTTCTTTATAATAGTTCCTCTCTGTTATCGTTGGCCCCTTGCTTTTTACCTCAAATAGTTCTTTAGAGTCTTTATGTTTTATGATGATAGCATTTTCAACCCAAAAAACCATTAATGATTTTCCCTTTACGATAAACTTTTATACATCAACCACTTTCGAAAAAAAAATCTATGCCTCCAACAAATAATATCAATAAATATTATAATTGTTTGTTTATACATAGAATATGTAGTCATTACTAGAAATCTATCTACAAATTCATTCAAATCAGCCATGAAGACAGAATTTGAGATGATGATCTAGGTCTAATGCATTATATTTTAGGCATTGAAGTTCAAAAATCATAAGTTAGAGTTTTTATTTCACAAAAAAAGTTTGCAAATGATGTTTTGAAGAAATTTAACATGTTGAATTGTAAATCAGTTCAACACCTTTTCTGATAGGTTTGAAGTGAAAAAAGGGGATAGTAGATCATTTATGGATCGATCATTGTTCAAAAGGTTAGTTGGAAGTCTCATGTATTTGATGGCCAAAAGGCCAAAAATTATGTATGGTGTGAGCCTCGTATCAGCGTTCATGGAATCTCAAAATATTTGCATTGGGAAGATGGAAAAAGGACTTTGAGGCATGTGTGTGGAACAAAGAATCATGGAATTTTGTATTCAACTTTAAATGAGTTTAAACTAATTTTTATATAGATAGTGATGGTGTTGGAGGTATAGATGACTGGAAAAGCACATCTGAATACACTTTTCACTTTGGAACATGAGTGGTTTCATGAGCATAAAAAGAAGCCCATTGTCATGTTATCTCTGCAACAGAGGTAGAGTATTTACCAACAAAAGGAGAAATATGTCAAGTTGTGTGAATGAGAAGAGTATTGAAATATTTGAGGAAGAATCAAGAGGATGCTACAAATAATTTCTATGACAACTTAACAATAACATTGTCTAAAAAAAAATTCACAATAGGAGAAAACATATTAGTACGAGGTATCGTTTCATCGGGAGTTGATTAACAACAAAGAAATTTGTCTTGAATTTTGCATATTTGAAGATGAGTTTGTTTATATTTTTATGAAATATTTGGAAAAATATGTTTTTGAACATTTAAGAGGTTATTTGGGAGTTTGTGATCTTGAATATGGAAGATTTGGAAATACAAACTCAACTCTAGAATAATGAAAGATTCAAGGTTGAAATTAAGGGGGAGTTTTGGAATATGCATGTGTAATGCATCAATAATTTCTCATGTGGGTGAAATCTAAGTTTGAAAAGAGTATTTAATCTAATCTCATGCGATCCGTAGCTAATTTAGCTAAGTCCCGATCTTGTGTTAATATTATATATAATAAAAAAGTAGTTTCTTTCAAAGCATGCACAACATGTGTTATTTTATAGATTGTAGTTTAATTTGGGAAGATTTGTTTTAGAGTTGTAGGTTGTTATTTTAAGAGGTGTTTTTATTTAAGATAATAAGTTGTAATTGTTGTAGATGCATAGCAAAGACATATTAAAGGTAGATGAATATGATGTTATACATGCACAGATTCGATTGTAAATAGTAGAAGCTCTGTGACAATGACGAAATAAATTAATTCACGCACAACTATGCTGATTTCAATGGTTACTCTATTTTATTCATGTTTTCTTATTAATTTGTTTGTCGTTTGATGTATAAGGCTGCATAATTTCTGATTTCAAGGACCGATTCGGCTACTTCCTCCAAATTGATATTAGAATCTAAATCTCCTTTAGTATCGAAAACCAAATGCTCATGAAGGACATTTTCCCACCAATTGGCTCTCTCATCTCTATGGTTTTCCATCCCACAATTAGCAATAGTATTTCCTAAAGTGAAACATCTTCTACATCTGAAAGGTAAACCTTCATATTTTAGTGGTTATGTCCATTTTCTCTTTTGCACTTTAAACTCAATGTTAGCTTAAAGTTTTTGAGGTGTGAAACTCAACAAGAATTTTGACATAAATTATGTGGATAAAATCAATGGTTTGAAAGTCTTATTCGCTTTATTTTATTGTATATAGATTTTACTATTTCATCTTTTAGTATTATGTTCAAGATTTGGGGCACCTTTCAAAACCTCCTCTTTTACTAATTAAAAAAACATGTGAGAAGGTTTAAGTAAGACTTTTATTGGAAGTAGGATACCACTTTCCTGAAATGAAAGACAACATGCAAAACAACCAAAAAAATAATAATATTTAATACTTTTCCCAAATTATAGTCGTGTTAAATTAGTACCACGAATAAGTAAACTAAGAGTTTTCATAGATTTTAGCATAAAGTGACCAAACTCCATTATATTAAGAGAAGTGATGTGTTTATTTTAATATGTAAGTCAAGAATTAATGGGTAACTAGTAATTAAGGATTATTAAGAAATACAAATAAAAAGTAAGTGGAGACTTGGTACAAGCTAATTAGAAATGATTTAATTAAATACGTAACAATTTCACAACTCAAATTGGTAATGGAGATGGTCGAGTGTAATCAAACCTATGGTTCATCCTCCAAAAACGAATTTGAAATGTTGGTAGTTTGTAGACCATTCATGTATGTTTTAAATCCTTTCAAAAGTTTTAATTTTGTCTCTAGGAGAGTAACTTTATTATTATAGTTTTACACTTTCAAGAGGGAGAAGTACATTCAAGTTCGGTGCAATTTAATATAATACTAGTGTGTGGGTTAGATATTGATAAGAGTTAAGATCATCTACATTTTATGAAAATTTCTCGGATCAAAAGGGAGATGTACATTCGACCTAGCTGTAATTATATATAATATTGGTGTGTGAGTTAGATATTGATAGGAATAAAAAAAAAAATTATGAAAATTTCAACATAATGTGCAGGTACATAATATCTAAATAAATTTAATTTTAAAATCGACAAACATGTTAATTATTTATATATCTCAATGAATTCAACAATTTTTATATCTTACTTATATATAGTTATATCATTATAGTTATATCATTGAGGATCATGAACAAATAACTTATGCTTATATTCTTTGATTATTGTATTCAAATTCAAAATTTTTAGATTTTAAGATAATGAATTATTATACAAGTAACATCTCTCTTGATTTTTATACAAATTAATTAAATGAACAAAATAAATTCTGAAAAATAAAATTGAACAATACATATAATGAATTGCCATATATAAAAGTATATTATACTCATAAAATATTTAGGATAACTATATACAAGTTGATGAGATGTATTCCTTAAAAGGAATTTCCCATGAAATATTTTTAAACAAGTACTAGAACAAGTCATCTAACGACTTCCTGTTATCCCACTTGAGCATGTTACACTTGGAATCCCTTTAATAACTTTCTTATTAGAAAATAATTTGATTAGAATATATCCTTTGCCTAATAATATACATTATGCATTTGTTAATTATTTTATTACAATCAAAATTTGGATGTTATAGTAGAATTATTTCGTGAAGAACCCAAAAACTTTTCTTATGCTTACCAATTTTTTCATAAATCAACTTCAATGTTCTAATTTAGATTTCTTGTTTTGTGTCTTGTATATATTATGTTATTTATGTAGTTAGCACAGACTAAACTCACAGTGCTTAATAATTAAAATTTCGAAAATCATTGAATAGTATATTTTCCACATTGCACTTAAGTGTAATGATATTATATTCCTAGAAATTGAACCATAAATATTTAATTTATCAAACCACAGGGTTTGAAGTTCAAAGAATAAAAAGGATTTGCAAAAATGAAAAAATAAATTTAGATTTAAGGGCCTAAATACGATTACTAGTTGTATAATATATTTTTGAGGACTACATATCGTTTCAAAATTATCTCACCATGGGGCACTGCGTGTGGAAGTGTTTTGGCTCACCTTGTTGTAGCAGAGTCATGGGAAAAAAGCTTATGGGTGAATCTCTATAGGAGCCTTTAAATATCTCTCCTACCTAGAATGAAGATGATCAGAATCTAGATATTTGAAGACGATTATTGATAAGGCTAAAGCTAGATTTAAATACACGGTTGTTGGTAGTTTTGCGGGCCTTATACCAAACAATGATTTTGTAAGAGATTGGTGTAGGATGAAATGGGCACGTAAGTTGGCCATTAGAGCACTTGCAACTTGGGAGACGAATTTTTATGTTTCAAGAAGAGGTGGATCTACAAAAGTTGCTTGAGGGGCACCATGGTTTTACGGGAAAAGGCTGCTATTAGCCTCAACTATTAGGAACCTAGGCTATCCCGTAGGATTAAATTTCAGTCCCTCCCTATTTGGATTTTCCTCCCTTCTCTTCCCTTAGATTTCTAGGATCCCAAAGTCTTCTTGGGGATTGCGAGATCTATGGAAGTGTTTATCATTAATCGACACGCCTATATATCAATGGCCCCATGGGTTCCAAATTACCCAATACAATTTTTGGATTCTTCATTCAATAAATGGGAATAGAATATAGAATTTGAGAGATCATTGATCATTTGTGAGAAATACCGAGTGTTTTTATATGAGTCGATGTCTTGTTATCGTGGTTCTCTGCTAACCCACCTAGTTAATGATTTGAGCTACGGTATTTGCTCGCTTTGTTTCAAGATAGATGAGGAGTTGGGGCGGGGATTTTGTCGACACAAGAACTAATGAGGATGAGGAAGACTAGATGGTGGAATGCATGTCGGATGTTTCCAAGCTGTGGAACTTGCATACGTGAAACACGGTGATGAATGTGGAGCTCGACATGAATGGTGTTGGTGTCTACTTGGTGGAGGATCGGTGTTTTGCTTGTGTGAGTTCCAATGGTGTCAAGATGGGTGGGCCTAATGGTCGAGATCCTATTGCAAATTCAAATTTTGGTGTATTAATAAGGTAGGTGGTCTCATATCTAGCGAGTATCCCGGTGGTGTGATTCATTCTCGAGTAGTTAGTAACAACATGGATGAGGCCCGTTAGTGGGTGGATGAAATAGAGGGTAGGTTGAATGTTGTCCTCAACGGGAACATTGGTGAGTCTAATGGTGGGGAATTGGTGAGGTTGCTTCACCGAAAGATCGACAAGGGTGGTTGGACTATGGTCCAATCCAAGTAATTCATGTGGAGCGATCGTGTGATGTGGAGTCATATTTGTGCGGCTTGAAGTTTTATCTTGAAGTTTAGTTCTCTCTTTGTGTATTGCCCACTCCTCTTCGACAATTATTATATTTTTATTTCGATCACTTTGTTGAATATAGACATGGATGTTATTATATCATTTTGGTTTAGCACGATGCTAGATGATAGAGATATTCCTATTATTGATGTGATTCATAGTATTATTGTGTGGATTGTTAGATACATAGAGAGATATTTTATATTGATGATGATGATGTGTTGTTGGCATATATATATATATATATATATGCTGACATTAGAATTATTTTTGTGTTGAGTAGGATTTAGATATTGAACTAATCTTGAGATCTTGTTGATATTGATAAAAGATAGAATTAAGATGTTATTGAAATTTTAGACAAATGATAGCATTGTTTAGTAGAGATGATGATTTAACTATATGTGAATGGTTATTTATTTATGTGTGTATATTTTATCTTTTATGTTTTGATGTGGCCAAGGCCGAAGGAGGTATTGTGTGATTTTGCAGGTGATTATATCAAAACAATCAAAAGGGGGATTGGAGACCAACCATAGTGGAATACTAGATGGATACAACGAAGATCACTATGCTGACTTGTGTAATGTTGTCATTTTTTTGGTTTTATTTTATTAAGGGGTCCCCATGGGGGGGATGACCTCCAATTTTGACCTTGGGCTATGTGTGCAATTCTTCCCTTTTATTTTATTTATTTTAGACTATGTGGTTTATTTGTGATGTAATTTATTTAATCATTGTTGATTAATGTTCTTTTGTTAAGTAACTAAATGATGTTGTTAAGCCATATGGGGATGTGACAAAAAAGGGGTCATTTATTAGATTTCTTTTTCTTTTGGACTATGTGATTTTGATTGAGTGTAAGTGACTTTGAGTGTTTTACACTCTAGCTCACCTTGGAATTTCAGATTTGGGCTTAAGGGCCGTTTTTGGAGGCTTGTTTGACAAATTAAGCTTATCCCACACCTCTTAATTTCATATACCAACCATACCTATGGATTGAGGGTGTTGGTGCTCAATTTGATCTCACCCCGTTTATCCTTGAAATTCTTTAGTTTGCAGGCTTTGTCATCTTTTCTATCTCCCTGTATTGATGCATGAAAACTCTGTCCTCCATTTGGTTTCCATGATTAGATTCTTCGTTGGTCAAGGATCACGTAAAGTAAAGAATTTGTTTTTCGTTCTTGTCCCTATGAAAAGATTTGTAAATTGTTTTTGTTCTTGTCCTGTGAAAAGATTTGTAAATTTGGCATAAAATCGGTTTTTTTCCCTTGCTTCCATTTTTCCATAGTCACGTTTTGTGGCACAATAGGATGTATGTGGGCGTGCAAGAGAAAGAAGCAGTACGGCCAATTTTAAGGTGTCTGCGAGAAGGGCGCGTGAGGAGGGTGCGAGGGGATAGAAAAGAAGGTACGAGCGCATGAAGAAGGGATGAAAGCGAGGCACACGCGAGGAAGGCGCAAAGATTGGGATAGAAAAGAAGGCGCACACCTGGGGAAGAAGGGAAGAAAGCGGGCTCATAGGAGGAAGGTGCGAAAGAGGCAATAGAAAAGAAGGCATGCGTGCGGGAAGAAGGGAAGAAAGCGAGTGTGTGGGAGAATCGGTGCTCATTTGAGAATCCACCTCTGGGTCCTATATTAGTAGTTGCACCGGGGAGACATGTTGTAAACCCATGCTTGTTAAGGGTCTCCGCTTGTGGGCACTATCTCAAAGTTGCATCACGAGAGAAATGTGGAGGCTTTATTAGATCCTCTCTAGACTTAAAATTTTCAAAGAAATTTTTGAAGCTTGGGACATGTGGAGGGCTTGTGCCTGTTTGGAGACCGGCCCCTAAATTTAAGTTTGAAGAAGTGTCGAAGGGACACTAGGAGGTTTCGTGTGGTCTTCCCATACCTAGAATTTTCAAGTAATTTTCTAAGGCACGGTACACGTGGAGGGCCCACTTTGTTTGGGGACACTGCCCTGAATTTTATTGTTGAAAGAGCGCCATGAAGGAACATGGAGGCTTCCACACACTCTGCCCTTGCTTGGAATTTTTAATGACCAAGGAAACTGTCTCGGAGACCCTAGACACATGGTGCCTTACGGTGATCCTTCAAAATTTTCAAACAAGTCTGTCGGATGGAGACACATGGTGAGCACGTGCTTGTTTGGGGTCTCCGCTTTTTGGGCACAATACCAAGGTGCACCAAGGTGACACGTGGAGGCTTCCACGGCTCCTTTTACTAAGACTTTTCAAAGGTCAAAAGTTGTTTTTCTTGGGCCCGGGGCATGTGGAAGGCCCGCACTTGTTTGGAAACTTGCCTTGTGCCACACCTTTGTAGTCATGCCAAGAAAACACATGGGCGGCTCCAATCTAGAGTTGAGAAGGGGAAAAATCAATGGTTCTTTATGCATTTCATATGATTTTAATACCATTTGAGAAAAGTCATCTTTTGAGAAACCAATGCGAGATAACTTTGTTAATTTCTTATGTTTTATACTTTCTATCATGTCGAGTTGGTTACGGATGTCTAGCCATTGACAAGCACCGAGATTACTCTGGAAGCTTTCCCTCGATGAATCTAAGAAATTTTGAAATTAATTTGTGTTGATCTCTAGAAATTTTTTAAAGTGACAACATCTTATGGCAAGTGTACTACTGATGGATTACAGAGAGGTGTCGGTTGTAGGATGTGTAAAAGGTTTGGTGGTACAACTTACTGACTTATCTAGGTAAGAATTTAAAACTTGATGTTGTTATTGTTGATTGCCACGCCAAATGGGGCATCTTTGTTATCAAGAAAGTGGGTTGCAAGTGTTGGTGGAAGTGTTCAAGTGGATATGTATATTTCCATCATTCCAATTGAAGGAAACCTCGTAAAGATGTATGGAGAGAAGAATATGTTGCACCTCATTAAAGACCTCAATAATGCTTCTTATGAAGTGTTGTATGTTGATGTAGATGCTAATAACTTTGTTGGGTTTGTTGATGGAAAAGAGCACAAGATTGGTCAATGTAAATGTCTTGAACAAGTAGGTTTTCCTTGGACCTTGTTATTCGATGGAGCTTGTTCCAAGTTTGGAAATGGTGCGATATTGTTACGATTTCTCCGGGCCATGAAGAGTTTGTTTTTATTTCAAACTCAACTTTGAATGCACTAACAATATTGCTGAATATGAAGAACTATTATTGGGTTTGAAAATTACATGGAGATATGGTGTAAAGGTTACCATTGTCGAAGGAGATTCGAGGCGATTATCGAAGCAAATTAGAAAATTGTATGCTACTAAAAATTAGAGGATGAAACAATATAAACATGTAGAATGGGATTTGATTGAAATGTTTGACTCATTTAATATTATCCACCATGATAGAAAGTTTAATGTTGTTGCGAGAAAAGTTAGCATTGTTAGGATCCATATTTGGAGATTGTGTAGTATCTCCATTTCGTGAGTATGATGTTTAAATACTAAGAAGGCCATCTATCCTTGACAACGTTAAAATTTTTCAAGTATGTGATGATGATGCCCAGGTGATCCTACATAACCAAGCAAATTTTCTGACCAAAATATAGATTGTGAACCAATGGTGTGTGCTGCTAAAGGAAAGGAAACTTTATTTGGCGAAGACATCATCTAGCTAAAGACAAACACGATTCCCATAGGTTTGGTGGCATTTGAATCAAACTTTGATAATGCTGATTGAATTATTAATAGAAGTATGTCGGTTTCAAGAGATGTGGAAGAGTACGACACGGGCATAAAGGAAAACCCATGAAAATTTTGGTTAGGAAGAAATGCGAGCAAGGAAGAGAAGGTAGGATAGCGCTGCTACTTTGATGCGGTGGTGGTGGTTGTGGTGGTGGTGAGTCTGAGTCTCTGTGGAGGTTCCTCTCACTCCATCTGAGCCTCCTACATAGACCAAAGTGAGAGTTAGTTCATTTTTCTAAGTTTTACACAACTTCCATGTTTACTAAAATATACAAATTCTAACTAAGTTGTTTTCTAGGTTTAAAAGTGTGCTAGGTTTAAGTTTTCATGTCTCATGTTTTCTAGTGTGACCAATGATCCAAGATTTTGAACCACTTTGCTCACGATACCAAGTGTGATGCCCATTAAAACAACCCATTTGAGACCCAAGAAACAACCTAGTGTTAGTTAGAAAATTATGGAATAATTTGTTTTGATTAAGTGTTCACTGACCAAGTTGCGAGGAAGCAGTTGACACTATCGGGTTCTAGAACAAATCTAAAATACTAGAACATACTTTTCATTTATTAACAATTATCGGAGGTCTGAGGTTCACATTTTAGGGTTAGAAGTTTGATTAGGTTCGGGGATAAAATATCATCATACCCACTCTCTATGAGACTTAGAGTTTCAACTTTATTTTTCTCATACTTAACGCATCCAAAATTTTCCTAAATCATTCCCATTGGATAGGAAATTTTCTCACCTTTCCAGTGATATAAAGAAGTCCTCCTAACTCCTTCAGAAACTCAAGATATGAGCAAGCGGACTTTAGAGGCCAATTTTTCCCCAAGGGGACACGTGGCGAGAGGAAGAAAACAATTTCACGGGTTGGTGGCTCACGGGCGACATTAGCAATTTTTCCCATGTGGGTGCAAAGTGTAAAACTCTCCCATGCCTCCGTGATTCCTCCAAAGTAGACACGTGGCGGCCTCTAATTCGTTGTTGAAAAGAATAAAGGGTGGGGCGGCGAGAGTCTTGTGGCAATTACGCCAAAGGGAGTAATTATGCCCATGCGCCCACGGCTCCCCGGGGACATGTGCCGCTCAACAAACTAACATGGGGAGAAAGAAGAGGGAGATAGGTGGAGTGGTAGGGAGATATGGTGAATTTCACCAAAGGGGTAAAAGGGTAAATGGTGCACGTGGGTTTGAGCGTCCGCAGAAGGAAGTTTTCCTAAGGCAGGGTGGGACTGTAGGGCCGCGGGGAAATTTATCAAAATTTTCTAAAGGAAAGATTTAAAAAAAGAAAAGGGTCCTCCCCCCCACTCCTAGCACTCAAATCTACCACGTGGTGACTGTGATAGCCGTGAGTGGTGGCAGGAGAAATGGAATTTTTTTCCAAAATTTTAAAAAGGTCTAAGGGCAAAGAAAATGTCGCACCTCTGCCGCTGCCCCGTGAGGACACGTGGGAGCCTATGATTGGCTACGAGCTTTGGAGAAAAATTCAAAAAAATTCTTGAACCAAAATTTACAAATTTTCTAAGGATTTTCAAAACGGAAATTTTCGGACCGCGGACTTGAGAATATTTTCCCAAATTTTCCTACTAAGGCAGGAAAACTTTAAAGTGCCATAACTTTAGCTAGAAAGCTCAGTTTTGGGAAAACAAGGAATTTTTGGAAAGCTCTTGATACGATATTTGAAAAGGAAACATAAATTTTACTTTTTGGTAAAGGTTAAGGGGTCAATTTTACAAAAAATGATCTGCGAGGCTTTTAAAAAGCCACTGGTAATTTCCAACTTTTGAATTTTATTAAATTGGATATCCTCCTTCACTCAATATTCTATCGGATATGAAGGATTTTTCTAGGGAGGGTTTACAATGTTTTAGGAAAGTTTATTTGCTGAAATTATTCCAATTTGAATTTTTCCAATAATTGATAGGAAACTTTTGAGGAAGGGATTGAGTTTGGTTTTGCGATTGATAAAATTGTTTTCTTTTCTTTGTAAATTTGAGTTCCTTGCTATTATATCATGTTAAATTTCGAGGTTTCCAAGTTTCTTATAAAGTGCGAGGCCCAAGCTATGTTCATTTTGATTAAATTTATTGTCCAGTTTTAAAGTTTATAACAAAGATCTATTTCTTTTAAATATGTATATCAAATTTTATCCTTCAAATGTGACATTTCATTTCTAAACTAATCTAATACATTCAATTGTTTATAAACAACCATTCTGAATCCAAAGCAAATACTAAATTTCATTTATACACATTCCCAAAAATACAAAATACAACATTGTTCCATGTACATTTCTTCTTTCCAAATAGAGATCTAACTATCTCTTTTGTCATACAATGAAACATTGAATTCAATCCAACAATGCATATGAAAAAAGGTCTTTCAACTCTTTATTGACTTCAATTATAAATCTTTACATCTTTCCATGTTGAATGCAATAACTGAATTCTATTTCTTTCCAATAAACAGAACAGAATATAAATGTCTTTCACAATTCAAATATATAACTTCATAATCAAATTACATACATCTTTCTTCACAAAATACATATTACAATTTCATCCACAACAAGTGGGAAAGGATTACAAATGAATATGTTTTCTGAGGATTGTCAAAGCTGCATTTTCCTTTACTTGGGACAACAACATGCACATTTTCTCTTTCTCCAAGTTGATCACAACAAAAGAGGGGGAAAGGCAACGCTCTCCACCCAACCAAGACATCCAATGAAAGGATAATCCTTCCTTCATCATTGGCCCCGAGCCCCAACCAAAATAAAATAAAAGATGCAATTCAACCCATGGAAACAACTAGCTTCCACAACACACAAGATTCTTTCAAACATGCACATTTCAATATAAAACATAGTTCAACACAAAACAACATTTCACAACTGTAATTGAAAACATTCCAATCAAAACTCAGGCTTGATCATGTAAGCCAAAGGAGCAAGGTCTATGGGGAAGCTACTTATGCCTCCTAATTGGGAATTGGGCATCCACCAATAACAAACTGCCAATAAATTTCACCATACATATCCTTATGCCCCCACAAATCCCTCCTTATGCCCCCCACAGATTTCCTTATGCCCCCCACAAAGTAAGAAATTCAAGCTATTTCTTTTCCATGGTGGATCCCAAACCCAAACTCCCTCCACACAATCGATGCCAATGGCATTCCTTATGCCCCCACCACAGATTCCCCATAGCTTTCTCCTACACCTTCCCTAAGGCGGTCTACCCAACCAACAAACAAATAAAATAAAACATTCTCCATACATAGAACTCAAGCAAGAAAATAACATAATAAAGAAGGAATAAATGCCTACCTTTCCATGGTAGCTTTTGTTTCCAACAACAAGCTCTTAATGCCAAAAAAACACAGTTCAAAACAGCAATCTCCCAAGCATGCAAATCTTTCTCCAAACTTCCTCCAAAAACAAGAGCTCCAACACAAGAAAATGCACCCCCAATGAAGTTGTAAAATGATTCAACAACCCCAAAACAAGCAAGGAGTTTGAATTATATAGAAGAGGGAAGAGAAGAGAATGATGTGGATCCATGTAGGATGCCACATCACACATCCTCCAATTCAAACACAAAATACAAAATCCATTCTCCCAAGCACAATAAAGAGGTGGCTGAAAATATGACAAGTTACTTGCACACTCCAAAATCCCACACCTCAAGGGACAACAAAATTAAATAAAATGTAAGAGAGTGCAATTAAAAACATGCAACATGATTAATAAAATTCATTATAAAAGTCACAAATCACTTCTCCAACCATAAGTATGGTTGGTAAAATAAATTTAGAGGCATGGGACAAGTTTTACTTGTCCCACAAGCCTCAAAAATAGCCCCAAGGACAAATTCAAATATTTCATGGAGGTGGAGTATTTCATACTTCAAAACCGACTTACACAAACTCTTACACAACTTACACATCCCTTACATAATTAATATAAAGAACCAACAAATCTTATAATTTTTCCCATATCCCAATTTAATTTATTTAAATCTTAACCATATGATTCCTCATATCAATCCACCACATTTAATTAATTAAAAGAAGGAACACATTACTAATAAAATACATGCAACAATAATAAAAATAACCATATCAATAAAATACAAAAACCCATGGTCACATATAAAGGAAATTCCCCCATGGGAATCCCTAACAAAATAACACACAACACAATAAAACAAGTTGCCATGGTGAGCTTGTTGAATTCACTTAGAATTCCATTTTGGTTGGTCTTCGATCCCTTGATGTTTTGTTGTGATATTTTTACCTGCAAAATACAAATACCTCCTTCGGCCTCATGGCCATATCAGAACATCCAATATGATACAATTAAAATCACAAAATCATCTAAGTAAGTGAATCACAACAACATCGAAGTAACAACTACATCAATTGCATTTTTAATCAACAACTATATCATCATCCACATATTAGGTGTCTCTAATAATCATCATGCATCATAATCAAATCAAGATCAACAATAATCCATGATCGATGTCAAACTGACATACTAAATAAAAACATAATAATGTCCATAATGTGATCAAGCTGTATCAAAATAAGTATCGGTGTCAAAGGAAGTGGGCACTACGGGCTCCTTTTTGATCGAGACTTTTTCAAAGGCCAAAAGGCATTTTTCTTGGGCCTAGGACATGTTGAAGGCCTACACTTTTTGGAAACTTGCCTCTGTGCCTCACATTTGTATTTGCACCAAGAAAACACGTGGACAACTCTAATCTAGAGTTCAAAAGGGCGAGAATAAACGATTGTTGAGCATTTCATTTGATTTTACCACCATTAGAGCTCCGAGAATGTTTGGAGATGTGATTTTTGCATCATTCTTCATCAAATTTTTATGAATTTATGTCATTTTGAGTGCGGAAGGTGAAATTGAATAGTTTTGGGGGCTCAATTTGTAAAATGAGGTGCCAATTTAAGCATTTAATGTGGAATTTTTCTCGGGCTTGTGCAAAAACGCAAAATGCAGTTAAAAATTCTGAGAGGAAAGATAGGGAAAAGGATGAAATGATGAAGGTTGTAGGTGAAAAATATGAAAAAGGTATTGCCTCAAGAGTGAAAAGGATTACCTATCAGATCCAAGTGCAGAGCCTTCGGAAAATGATTAAAACAGGGATTTCTCGCATGAAAAATTAGAATGATTAGAATGACTACCAAAACATTATGGCATGGCATCCTAGTCATTAGTCAAGGGTCTGAGAAATGTGATCAGTTCATAATTGGTCCACCTGGCAACTTTTGGATGTGAATTTGTTAAACGTCACCTTCTGAGACAAATTGGTAACAAGCAAAGGTCCCTCGAATATTCTTCTCTTTTTGGGGAAAATTGAGTGAGTGAAATGTATAAATGCAATGAGAATACTCTTGCAAATGGTCGGGGGTTGAATTCTTAAGAAACAATTTGAGACAAGTTTTCTTTACGAGAAACCAATCAGAGATAACTGTTGATTTCTTACGTGTTAGATTTTCTATCATGTCAAGTTGGTTGCAGATGATAGCCATTGGCGAGCACTTGATATTTCTCTCGGAAGATTTCCCCCTTGATGAATCTAAGCAATTTTGAAATTAATTTTTGTTCAATCTCTAGCAATTTGTGTCTGCTTTGTTTGAATGTCTATAAAAACCGCAAGTCTTTGGAAGAACTAGGTGAACCACCTAAATTTTCTTGGCAACATCTTTGGTTGAGTCTCAAGTAAATGTTGATCCATTTTTACAATGTTGATTATCAAGGATAGGCTCCTACACAATTGTATATCGATTCTAGAGCATATTGCAACCTTATGCCTCTAGAGGTCATGAATGAATTGAACAATAAGTGACAACATTTTATGGCAAGTGTATTGCGATGGATTCTAGAGAGGTACCAGTTTTAGGATGTGTAAAAGGTTTGGTGGTATAACTTGCAGCTTAATGGGGTAAGAATTTGAAACTTGATGTTGTTATTGTTGATTGCCCCGCCAAATAGGGCATGTTGTTATCAAGAAAGTGGGCTGCTAGCGTTGGTGGAAGTGTTTAGATGGATATGTATTTTACCACCATTCCAATTGAAGGCAGCCTTGTAAAGTTATATGGAGAGAAAGAAGATGTTGCACCTCATTGAAGACCCCAATAATGCTTCTTATGAAGTGTTGTATGCTGATGTAGATCTTTGATAAATTTGTTGGGTTTGCTTGATGGCAAAGAGCACAAGGTTGATCAATGTAAATGTCTTGAACAAGTAGTTTTTCCTTGGACCTTGTTAGTCGATGGAGCTTGTTCCAAGTTTGGAAATGGTGCTATTATTGTTCTAATTTCTCAAGCCATGAAGAGTTTGTTTTTATTTCAAACTCAACTTTGAGTGCAATAACAACATTGTTAAATATGAAGAATTGTTATTGGGTTTGAGAATTGCATAGAAATATGGTTTAAAGGATATCATTGTCAAAGGAGGTTCGGGCCGATTGTCATGTAGATTAGAAAACTATATGCTACTAAAACTCAAAGAATGAAACAATACAAGCATGTAGTCTAGGATTTGATTGAAATGTTTGACTCATTTAATATTGTGCACCATGTTAGAAAGTTTAATGTTGTTGCGAAAAAAAGTTAGCGTCTTGCTAGGATCCATATTTGGAGATTGTGCAGTATCTCCATTTTGTGAGTATTATGTTGAAATAATAACAAGGCCATATGTCCCTGAAAATGTTAAAAATTGGAAATTGTTTGATGATTATGCCCAACTAAAATGGTTTACGTAGAACCAAGATGAGTTTCTTGACCAAAATATAGATTGGGAACCAATGGTTTGTGTTCTTTGAAGGAAAGGAAACTTTATTTGGCAAAGACATCATTCAAACTAAAGACAAACATGATTCTCAAAGGTTTGGTGGCACTTGAATCAAACTTTGATAATGTTGATTGAATTATTAACAAAAGTATTTCAGTTTCAAGAGATGTGGAAGAGCATGACTTGGGCACAAAGGAAAACCCATGAAAAATATGGTTAGGAAGCAATCGAGAAAGGAAGAGAAGAAATCCTATGTTCAATTGTTAAAGACATCGAACAACTTAGCATGGTCATATCTAGAATGGCGAGGCATTGAAGATTTTCCTTGATTGTTTTTCTTGAATCGGGATGTACTCCATTATACGAGTGTATAGTCTTTTGGTTTCTTTCTACTTTCATGTTTTTTGTTTTGTTTCATCCTGGTCCTTGGCGGTTGTTTTGTTGGTTTGTCTATTTGTTCGGGAAGGTTAGCTCGACTCCGTTACCCAACGGTTTACTTTTGGTACTTGGTCTGTTATTTGTTTTTGTGGCACTCACGGAGTGCACATCCTCGAGTTGGAGCGGTGTTGGTGCTGAATTTGATCTCAACCCATTTATCCTTGAAATTCTTGATTTGCGGGCTCTGTCATCTTTTCTATCTCCCGTATTAATGCGTGAAATTTTTTTCGTCCATTTGGTTTCCATGATCAGTCCCTTCTTTGGTCTAGGATCACTTAAAGTCTAGAATTTTTTTTTCGTTTCTCTATCCCTATGAAAATATTTGTAAATTAGGTGTAAAATCAGGTTTTTTCCCTTCCTTCCATTTTTCCACATTCATGTTTTGTGGCAAAATAGGATGTACGTGGGTGCGTAAGAGGAAGAACAGAACGACTAATTTTAAGGCATCCGGAGAAGGGCATGTGAGGAGGGCGCGAGGGGATAGAAAAGAAGGTGCGCGCATGAGAAGAAGGGAAGAAAGCGGGCGCGCGGGAGGAAGGTGCAAAGAGGGGATATAAAAGAAGGCATGATCGCGGGAAGAAAGGAAGAAAGTGGGTGCGCGGGAGGATCGGTGCTCATTTGAGGATCCGCCTCTGGGTCCTACCTTAGTAGTTGTGCCAAGAAGACATGTGGTGAGCCCGTGCTTGTTCAGGGTCTCCACTTTTGGGCACCATCTCAAAGTTGCATTAGGGAGACACGTGGAGGATTTTGCTGGCTCCTCTCTATACTTAAACTTTTTGAAGCCTAAGACACATGGAGGGCCCATTCCTATTTAGGGACCATCCCCTAACATTACTTTTAAAGGAGCGATGAAGGGACACTTGGAGGTTTGCGCTGGGTCTTCCCATACTTAGACTTTTCAAGTAATTTTACAAGGTACGGGACACGTGGAGGGCCCATGCTTGTTTGGGCACCTGCCCCTAAATTTTATTGTTGAAAGAGCGCTATGAAGGCATATGGAGGCTTCCACTCACTCTACCCTTTCTTAGAATTTTCAACGGCCAAGGAAAAGCGTGTCAAACCCTAGAAACATGGCACCTTTGGTGATCCTTCAAAATTTTCAAACAACTTTGCGAGAATGAGACATACGGTGAGCTTCCAATTGTTTGGGGTCTCCACTTTTGGGCACAATACGAAAGGGGCACCAAGGGGACACTTGGCGGCTTCCCTTGGATCCTTTTTAGTGAGACTTTTCAAAGGCCAAAAGGCATTTTCCTTGGGCCCAAGGCACGTGGAAGGCCCATGCTTATTTAGAAACTTGCCTCTATGCCTCACCTTTGCAATTGTGCCAAGAAAACACATGCACGACTCTAATATATAGTTGAGAAGGGGCATAATCAACAATTAATGTACATTTCATTTGATTTTACTGCCATTGGAGCTCCAGGATGTTTGGAGATGTGATTTTTGCATCATTCTTCATCAAATTTTGATGAATTTGTGTCGTTTTAGTTTGCGAGTGCAATTGAATAGTTTTGGAGGCTCAATTTGTAAATTGAGGTGCGAATTTAAGAATTTAAGGTGGATTTTTACTTAGGCTCGTGCAAAAATGCAAAATGCCAGATCAAAAATTTGCTAGAGGAAAGAGAGGGAAAATGATGAAATGATGAAGGCTGCAGGCACAAAAGATTAAAAAGGTATTGCCTTGAGAGCAAAAAGGATTAACCTTGAGATCGGCCTTCCGAGCCTCCGAAAAATGATTAAAAGCGGTGATTTCTCACATGAAAGAATCAGAATGATTAGAAGGACTACCGAAATGTTGTGGCATGGCTTTGTAGTCATTAGTCGAGGTTACGAGAAACGTGATTAGTTCATAATTGGTTCACTGGCAACTTTTGGATGTGAATTTATTAAATGTCACCTTCTGAGACAAATTGGTAACAAGCAAAGGTCCCTCAAATATTCTTCTCTTTTGGGGGAAAATTGAGTGAGTGAAATGTATAAATGCAATGAGAATACTCTTGCAAATGGTCGAGGATTGAATTCTTAAGAGAAAATTTGAGAAAAGCTATCTTCTTGAGAGACCAATCCGAGATAACCTGTTAATTTCTTCTGTGTTAGATTTTCTATCATGTTAAGTTGGTTATAGATGTATATCCATTGACGAGCACTGAGATTACTCTGGAAGCTTTCCCCTACTGATGAATCTAAGAAATTTTGAAATTAATTTGTGTTCAATCTCTAGAAATTTGTGTCTTCTTTGTTTCAAAATTTTTGCAAATAGTTTCTTTCATTCATATTCAAATCTTACAATGAAATTTTTCTGAATTCACACAAGATCCCATCCTGTGATAGTTTAGTGGCATTTGCAATTTCATTTCAAGAAGATCCTTCATCCTGTGATGAGATAAAAAATTTAAAATCACTCCACTATCATTTGATGATAAAGATTGTCTGTAAGTCTTTAGGTGTACCTTAGGCATGATTGATCAAAGATTTTGGTGTTTAATTGAGTTGTTTAACTAGAGCCTTCGTGTTATATTCTCAAAGAGTGTGTGAAAACGCATCGATGATACGGGTTTTCATTGAAGCACACCTTCGGTTGAGGGAACGATTTAATTATTTTGAAGCTTTCTATTTTCGAGTTGTCCATTATTGTGAAGTTTCTCATAGATCTACTATAATCAACTTTATCCTACTTAATCTCCCACCAAAACCATTTTAAAAACCATGAATCCATCCTGAACTACCCTTGTTTTTCCCTATATATAAACAAAGGAACAAAATCTATTTACTAAAAGATGGAGAACAATCAGGATTTCATAATGTCTTGATAACCTTAGCCTTGTTTTGAAAGTGTCTCCATCTTTTAGAAGTGACAACTCTTAAGAGTTAAATTATGGAGTATTGATCATACTTTCCCAAGGTTTTCTTCATAAAATTTGTGTAAAATAAGGATATATCCATCTCCTTCATCAAAGCGAGGTTACACTACGGATCCTCTCACCCTGTTTGAAAGGCACGACCTAAAGTAGTGAGGATAGTTCAAATCATCTTGAAGGTGTTATCCATCTCTCCACAAATCTGAGTGACAAATGGCAGGTTAGATCTCATCCCTCGGCTACAAAAGCGACACACATCATGATCTATCGTCTCTAAGCTCCTTGCCAAATCTATGATCTTTGCTCACTTTCGGCAAAGGGACAAAAATTTGGATACCAACAGCAGTGGGTTCAAAAATATACCACATTATGTGTTTTATAAGACAAAATGTGACATTTATTGCACTTTTCTTACATGAGTTGTAAATTATGTCTTTAGGGGTGTGGGTTTGGATTGTGTGTGTAAGAGATTTGTCATTCATCTTAACCACAAATTTATTGTGCATTGGGGTTGAGGTTTGACTTGTGATGTGGAGTTGAGGATAAGTGATGTGGCATCCTACATTTACCCACCTCACTCTTATCTTCCCTCTTTCTATATATGAAAGCTTAATTTTTGTTTGGGGTTAATTCATTTCATTTGTGCTCTTGTATTTTTGGAGTTAGAGAGTTTTGGAGTTCTTGTTGAATTCTTGGAACTTTTTGGAGTTGGATTGAGCTTGAAGGAGATTGGCATGTGATTATTGATCAAATTTCTTACTACGGAAAGGTAGGAGCTACACTCTTTTTACTTGTTTGTTTTTATATGTGTGTATTGCATGTATGTGAATGTTTTGTATGCTTGTTGGGTTCTTGGGTAGAATGCCTAAGTATGGTGTAGGAGAAGGCTATGGGGATCTTATATGTAGGGAGTCATAAGATTTTATTTCATGTTTTAGGATGGAGTTGGGTTGGATGCCCTACCTAGGATAAGAAAATTCTTGCATTTGTTACTTGATTTTAAGTGAGACATAAGAGATTGGAGGGAGGCATAAGAGAATGTGGGAGGCATAAGAGGATCTTGAGGGAGGCATAAGATTTTTGTAGGGTTTTGAGATGTATATTGGAGGGTTTTAAGGTGGGCACCTAATCCCATTGGGAGGCATAAGTGATCTCCCCATAGATCCTTGCTCCATTGGCTTTGCATTTTCAAGCCTTATGCATTTTGATAGTTTCATGTTGTGATTGTATCTTGTGTTGAATGTGTTTTTAAATGGTTGTGAAAATTTTTATTGTTATGTGGAATCATTGTGTTGTTGCCATGAGTTGGATCCATCCTTTATTGCATTTTGGTTGGGGCTCGGGGGCCAATGAGGAGGATAACTTCTTCTCCTCATTGGATTATTGGTTGGGTGGAGAGTGTTGCCTCTCCCCCATTTTTTGTTGTTGTGATTAAAGTGAAGAAATGGTGGAGCTCTTGTTGAAGAATTTGGGATTTGGAGCATTTTTTGAAGTCAAAGACAACCCTTCATTGTAGAAATCTTCTTGTAATTCCCACTTAAGGTGGAAGACTAGTAGACTTGTATTTAAAAGAAAAGTTACTTTGAAAGTTTTATTTACCAAGTTGTAATATTATAATTGAAGGAATTTCATTAAAGAATGTGTCTTTCCTTTCTCTTCAATTTAGTTGTATGTAAGGGAATGAATTAAATGGATATCATGTTTAAATTTTACCTTGTGTTAAAAGAAAATAAAGTTGTAATTTTTAATGTTTTGATCACAATGTGAATTGGGAGGTTATCATAGCCTTATTTTGGGTTAAAATAGTTAAACACTCTTTGGTTTTGATATATTTAGGGTTCAATTTATCCTTTGCTAACTATATTCCTTCAAACATTCTTTTTAGAGTTCTTTTTGTCGTACACGGTGGCCGCACCGGTCGGTCTCAGCCAGTGTCGGTGTACTCGGTACCAACATTGACCACTATTTCATGTTTAGAGTTTTGAAATTTTAACTCCTAGCTTAGATTTAAACTTAAATGATATTATGACTTGCTCAAGCAAACCCAAATTTAATGTATGATTGTTAGAAATGTCATTTAGAAAAGTGTAAATCACAAAATGTAAAAGATATGCTAAAATTTATAAAAATAGACTCTTGACAAGAATAGGTGTCGGTGGTGAACCGCCATTAGTATTCCTCTTACCAACATTGGTCACTAGATACTGCACCAATTTCTTTTCAAAGTAAGATTGACATTTTTGTTGGGCCTTGTTTATATTAGTTTCTTATGAGACTGTTATACTTCTTAAAATTGAATAAGAAGTTGTTCATGGAATTAACCTTACCACCCCATGCATTTAAAACAATATTCTAAAAACTTATAATTAACACAAAAACTAACACCGGTGGTAGAACCAACGTCGGTAGCACCGAGGTTCTTGTGGTTATTCGAGAGCGCCATCGGTCACATGTGCGTCAACATTTTTTTAAGAACGTGGTTAGAAAAATCCATTGGATCTTATGGATCTAAACTTCACCTAAATGTAGATCCAACCTATGTGGGCCATGTATGCTTGTTTGGACCCATACTCCAACCTACATAAAGGGATTTAAATACATTAAACTCTTGATCTACAAAATGGTTTCTTCCCCATCAATGAAAACAAAAAAATAGAGAACTAATCAATAATAGATCTCAAACCAGATCTAGGATAGATGCTTATATTGAAATAAATAACTAAGAATACATGATTAATCTAAGATTTAACTATCCTAAAGGAGGAGCCATTGGATGGAATCCTCTTCTTCTTACAAATTAGATCCAAGAATACTCCTTCATTATTTTCCCTTGATCCATGGTATCCACTCCTTCAAACTGCAAGCCAAAGAGAAACAAATAAATGAGCTAGGGTAAGAAATGCTTAAGAAGACTCCCTTAAGGATGATTAGGGTTTCTTTTGGGTAGATCTAATCTTGTGGTCTCTATTGATTTGATCCAAGGGTTAAGAATCAAACCTACAATTTTTAGGTGAAAACATTCCTATCATGGTTATTAAATTTTAAATAAATTAAATGTATGTGTAAATGGGTGAATGGGACCACTTAGGGCTCTAGTGTATTAAGTTAAAAATGTAACCCTTCTAGTAGGTTTTAGTGAATGATTCTATGGACATTAAAGAAAATAAATTAAGAGAATTAAAGTAACTAAGGATAAGGGTTTATTAAATGTGGATGAATGTTAATTCCCAAGAGGGAAACTATGTAACCTAGTAAAAGAAACTAATGGACACTAATCTTGTGATGATAATTAAATTGACATTAGAACTAGATTAAGAATATTTAATTAATAATCTAGACCTGATCTATCCTTTGTAATGTAGCAATTTTTGGTGGAAATTAATTAAACGTTTATAGGGTTTGACACCTTGACCCTTATAATTTACAACAAAAATAATAATATTTTTGCCACATGACCTTATGGATAATTGTTTAAGGATTAGTGTGGTTTTTAATGTTGAAATTTTGGGTGTTACACTTGGTATTAGAACCATGGGTTCAACATTGAGACCACGATCACACAACATTGCATGATGTTTTAAAACGTAGAAAACCTAGAAAATTGAAACAAAATCTAGAACAATAGACTAACTCTTGCCTTGGTTTATGCAAGAGGTGCGAAGAAGACGAGGGGTTCTTGTACATGGACGTAGACTTACCACCCCTAGATAAGGTAGTAGCCACCATATTGCCTCAGATACTTCGGATGTTAAATGATGTTAATGCCATTATAAGTGGAGGATCCTTTGGAGGGAGACATAATAGAAAACATAGAGAGCCATTAGTATAGGCTCGTGCACCTTCCCGACATAGTGATGAGCATAGCTCAAATAACTCCCACGTGGATTGATCGAGATAAGATTCACCACAGAGAGGTCATGGAGATAGGGCTACATGACACATGGACATATCTAGGAGCCCTATATAGCATAATGATCATGTTGAGAGACTTAGAGGTAGAAAATCAACAACGGACAGATCACATCAGAGAGATCTTGAAACTCCATCCATCTCATTTTGTTGGGGACACTAGGGGATTTCAGGAAGAGGCATGGTTGGTCAGCTTGAGTGGATGCTTCAAGCTATGTCTGTGTACCAGCAACATGAAGGCTCGTGTTGTCATCCACCTTATGAGAGATGGAGTTGGGGTTTGGTGGAGGACTGAGGAGTAGAAGCTCCATGGGGATTCCAAGAAATTAATTTGGGAGCTCTTCGAGAGATGGTTCAGGAGTAGATACTTGTCCAAGAGGTTCATTCAGTAGAGGATAGATGAGTTCCACGACCTATGTCAGGCATCCACGACAGTGGCTGAGTATGAGAGTCGCTTCCTCTACCCACTTTAGTATGTAGACTACATGCAAGATGATCGGTGAGGATCAAAGGTTCATTAAGGGACTGAACCTAGACCCGGGGAAGACGTAGCGGGCCGAGAGATAGAGTGTGAAGCCGTATCCAGAAGATGCGGGATAATATATCGAGGAGGTCGATTCCTCCTCCTTGTGGCGTACATGTTTTTGCACATTCTTGATCATGCCACCACAACAATAGAAGTAGGCTTGTCCTCTATTTAGGGCTCCATAGAGATTCAATGCTCAGAGGGGACATAGTATGGGGCCTCCTCCTAGGGGACCAGTCAGGACTCAGGCACCACCTAGATCTCAGTCACTAGGAGGACATTACTAGTGACCACAACATTCCAAACACGGGTCATCATGATCCATGGCACATACCACTAGAATACTTGCAGAAGACACTTCTCATTGGAGGGTACCTTGTAGTTGATATGTGTGTGGAGTACTAGGGCATCATTAGAGGGAGTGCCCTCAATACCTTAACAACAATAGTAAGGCACCAGTTTTAGAGCTTATAGTAGGTGATATGGCTAGGATCCACAGGATATACGTGGTGGTATAAAACCATTAGGAAAAGGACAAGAGTACGGTGATTAAGAAAATAGGTAGCATTCATGGAATTTCCATTCCTATTTTATTTGATTTAGGATCCTCATATTATTTTATTTCCCCATTTGTAGTAGAGCGATGCAGGCTAGTGGCAGTTAGGAAGAGCCATAGTTGGGATGTGGAGATGGATTCGGGAGCCAATCTCATAGTGATATCCTTAGTCTAGGATTATGTAGTTGACCTAGGACCTCTCTCCATGACATTGGATATTTTTATCCTTCCTTTGGGTTCCCATGGGATTATTTTGGGCATAGAATAGCTATCTCGCACACAAGGATAGGGTCGATTGTTATGGAAAGGTAACATTATGTGCGAGATGATATGGGAGTGGAGTGAATGATAGTGGGAGATAAGAGACCCACCTCTATTCACACCGTATCGCTATGCAGCTTAAGTGGTGTGTGTGACGAGGTTGTCGGTTGTTTGTTGTCTCGATTAGTGATATATATGAGGATGAGTCTAGTGGTCCATCACTTGATGATAATCATATCTTCAGGGAGTTTTTCAGATGTCTTTCTAGGGGATCTTTCCGGTAACCTCCCCCACATGAGATCAATTTTCACATAGATTTTGTTCTAGGAGTAGAGTCTATCTCACGAGTAGCTTATAGGATGACTACCCATAAGCTCTGTGACCTCAAGTTGAAGCTTGAGGGCCTTCTAGAGTAAGGCATAATTCATCCTAGTGTATCCCCTTGGGGTGTACTAGTGATTTTTATAAAGAAGAAGGATAGATCTTTGCGATTTTGTATTGATTATCGTCAATTTGAACAAAGTAACGATCAAGAATTGTTACCCCCTTCCACATATTGATGATTTGTTTGATCAGATGAAAGGGGAAACAGTATTTTCTAAGATAGATCTTAAGTATGGATACCATCAGTTGAGGATCACAGAGGAAAATATTCATAAGACAACCTTCCATATGAGATATGGCCACTACGAGTTCACAGTAGTGCCTTTTGGTATGACGAATTCCCCCACAGTATTCATGAGTTTGATGAATGGGGTATTCCAGAAATTTTTGGATCACTTCATGCTCATTTTTCTTGATGAAATTTTGATTTACTAACACACGTGTGAGGATCATGAGGAGAACCTTCAATAGGTTTTGCAGTGTCTTCGTGAGTAGTAACTTTACGGGAACATGGAGAAGTGTGCATTCTTTCAATCAGAGGTGCAGTACTTGGGTCACATCATTTCTAGGGAAGGTATCACTTTGTTGATCCTTCAAATATTTGAGCTATTATTGATTGGCCCGTGCTAACTAGTGTGACCGAGGTGTGTAATTTCATGGGGTTGGCAGGTTACTACAGGAGATTTGTTCAAGACTTTTCTTAGATTGTACACCCCATCACTTCCCTTCAGCGGAAAGGGAAGAAGTTTGTTTGGTCTGACGGATGTGAGTAGGCCTTCAGTACACTGAAGGGATGCCTTACATCAGCACTCGATTCTTACAAAGTGCCAGATCCACATGGCGAGTTCTTCGTTTGTATGCAGATGCTTCCTTGGCGAGAACTAGGAGGTGTATTAATACGGAAGACCGTGTGGTTTCCTTCGAGTCTCACAAAATCAAAGATCATGAGATCAATTATCTAGGCTGAGGAACTTGATATTACAGTAGTTATGCATGCTTTGGTTTGAGTGAGTATTTGCTTTTGGGTAGGAGATTTATTCTTAGGACAGACCATTTGAGCTTACATCACCTTTTCACACAACCCAATCTCAACACTCATTAACGACGTTGGATGGATTTGATGAGTGAGTATGACATGGAGATAGAGCATGTGAAGGGGAAGGAGAATTTTGTTTCCAACGCTTTGAGTAGAAGAAGACATTCAGTTTTGTTACTTGGTGGGTATACATTTTCGAGTAGGATTTTGTAACAACTTCCTCATGATAGTTTCTACCTTGCAGCGAGATCAAAGATTGAGTCTTAGAGACCCCTTGAGGGGAAGTTTGATGGTTTTTGATTAGAGTCAGGCGGACTTCTTAAACATAGAGGTCAGATCTATGTACCTAGGGATGGAGGTTTGAGATAGGATATATTGGCAGAGGCTCATTGTGCACCTTATTCAGCCCATCCAGGGGTGAAGAAGATACATGCCACCTTGAGACATTTTTACCATTGGAGAAGTATTCGGATCAATGTAGCTCAATTTGTGTCATGTTATTTATAGTGTTAAAGGGTGAAGGACAAGCATCGGGACCTAGCTGAACTTCTTTACCCACATGTTATACCTTGGAGGGGAAATGGGAAACCATTTCCATAGATTTACTTGATAGAGGCTACTGACGTCGAGATACCACCATGATGCCATCTTGGTCACGGTGGATAGATTGACGAAAGTGGCTCTTTTTTCTCTGGTGAAGACCACATATACATCTAGTGAAGTAGCGAGAGTGTACTTAGATGATATTGTTAGACTGCATAGGATTCTGTGGAAGATCATTTGCGACCGCGATCCTTTGTACACATCACACTTCTAGACTACCATGTAACAGGCCCTTGGGACGAGTATCAACTTCAGCACAACCTATCATCTAGAGATAGATGGACAGACGGAGTGGGTGAATAAGATTTTAGAGGAAATGCTTTGGATGTATGTCATGGATCATCAATCAAAGTGGGAGGAGTAATTGTATTTGGTGGAGTTTGCATACAACAACTTCCAGAGTTCTATTAGGATGGCACCATTTTAGGAACTTTATGGTAGGGAGTGTAGGACACCTTTGAGTTGGGATAGACTTGAGGACAGAGTATCTATTGGCCTAGATTTGTTATAGGACATGGAGCAATAGGTTGTTTTGGTCCAGCCAGAGGTTGCAGGAGGCACATGAAAAACATAAGAAGTATGCAAATCAAAGGAGATTCAACCATAGTTATGAGGTGGGCACAAAGGTGTTCCTTCGTGTCATACCTCATAAGAGTCCTATCTATTACAAAAAGGATCTAAGTTGTCTCCTAGATTCATGGGTCCATTTGATATCCTGGAGCGGATCGGTCCCTTAGCTTATCATCTATCCTTGCCACCCAACTTGTCTCGCATGCATGATGTGTTTCACGTATCTATTCTTAGGAGATATATCCCAGATCCATCTAATGTATTATATTGGATCGCATTGCATATACATGAGCAGGGGAAGATGATGGTGGAGGCCATGTGCATTTTAGAGCGCAGGACCCTAGGCCTTTGAGGTTGATAGGTTGATTAGGTGCGAGTCAAATTGGAAAGTTATGATGAGAGTTCTACTACATTGAAGGATGCTACGTTCTACGAGTCCAATTTCCACATCCATTTCAGTAACTTCTAGGAGGGAATCGAGTCTAAGGGGAGGGGGATGTAGTGCCCACTCCTCTTTGGCACTTATTATATTTTGATTTTGATCATTGTTGACTATAGACATAGATGTTATTGTATCAGATCGCTTGATTTAGTGTGATGTTAGATGATAGAGATATTCATAGTATGATTGTGTGGATTCTTTGATACATAGAGAGACATTTTATATTGATGATGATGATGTCTTGTTGGCATATAGATATTATTGACATTAAGAATTCTTGCCATGTTGAGTAGGATTTACATTTTGAACTAATCTCGTGATCTTGTTGAAATTGATAAAAGATAGAATTGAGATGTTGTTAAAATTTTAGACAAATGATAACATTTTTATTAGAGATGATGATTTAGCTATATGCGAATGGTTATTGATTTATGTGTGTATATTTTATCTTTGATGTTTTGGTATGACCATGAGGCCAAAGGAGGTATTTTTGATTTTGCGAGGTGATTATATCGTAACAATCAAAGAAAGGATTGGAGACCAACCACAACAAAATACTAGATGGATACAATAAAGGTCACCATGACAACTTGTGTAATGTTGTTGTTTTGTTTGTTTTATTTTGTTAGGGGGTCCCCATGGGGGGATGACCTCAATTGTGACCTTGGGATATGTGTGCAATTCTTACCTTTTATTTTATTTATTGTAGAATATGTGGTTTATTTGTGATGTAATTTACTTAATCATTGTTGATTAATCTGCTTTTATCAAGTAACTAAATCATGTTGCTAAGCCATATGGGGATGTGACAAAAATGGGTCATTTATTAGGGTTGTTGGTCTTTTGGAAGACTAGTAGACTTGTATTTAAAAGAAAATTTGCTTTGCAAGTTTTATTTACCAAGTTGTAATATTATAATTGAAGGAAGTTCATTAAAGAATGTGTCTTTCCTTTCTCTTCAAATTAGTTGTATGTAAAGGAATGAATTAAATGGATATCATGTTTAAATTTTACCTTGTGTTGAAAGAAAAGAAAGTTACAATTCTTAATGTTTTGATCACAATGTGAATTGGGAGGTTGTCATAGCCTTATTCTGGGTTGAAACAGTTAAACACTCTTTGGTTTTGATATATTTAAAGTTAAATTTATCCTTTGATATCTATATTCTTTCATACATTCATTTTTAGAGTTCTCTGGCCTACAAGTGACCAAAGCCTTTGTGGAGTCTCAACTGATGTCGGTGTACTTAGTACCGACATCGGTCATAGTTTCATTTTTATAGTTTTGAAATTTTAACTCCTAGCTTGGATTTCAAATTAAATGATATTATGACTTGCTCAACAAACCCAAATTTAATGTATGATTGTTGGAAATGTCATTTAGAAAAGTTTAAATCACAAAATTTAAAATATATGCTAAAATTTATTAAAACAAAGACTCTTCGACAAGATCGAAGCGTCGTCGAATGAACTAAGCATCAGTATACCGTGACCAACATCGGTCACTAGATACTACACCAATTTCATTTTTACAAGATTGATGAGTCTTTTGTTGGGCTCTGTTTATAGTAGCTTCTTATGAGACTCTTATACTCCTTAAAATTGAATAAGGCGTTTTTCATGGAATTAACCTTACCAGCCCCCAATGCATTTAAAACAATATTTTGAAAACTTATAATTAACGTAAAACGAAACCAGCGCAGTGGTAGAACCGACATCGATAGCAAACAGTTACCACAAATGATCGGTTGAGAGACCGCCGTCAGTCACATGTGCGTGAACATTTTTTTAAAGAACGTGTTTCCAGCCAATTCATTGGCTCTTAGGGATCTAAACTTCATTTAAATGCATATCTTGCCCATGTGGGTTGTGTATGCTTGTTTAGACCCATACCGCAACTGCATAAAGGGATTTAAAAACATTAAGCTCTTGATCTACAAAATGTGTTTCTTCCCCATCAATGAAAACAAAAAAATAGAGAACTAACCAACAATATATCTTAAACCAGATCTAGGATAGATGTTTGCATTGAAATAAATAACTAAGAATACATGATTAATCTTAGATTTAACTATCCTAAAGGAGGAGCCATTGGATGGAATCCTCTTCTTCTTGCACATTGGATCCAAGAAGACTCCTTCATGATTTTCCCTTGACCCATGGTATCCACTCCTTCAACCTGCAAACCAAAGAGAAACAAATGAACTAGCTAGGGTAAGAAATGCTTAAGAAGACTCCCTTAAGGATGATTAGGGTTTCTTTTGGGTAGATCTAATCTTGTGGTCCCTATTGATTTGATCTAAGGGTTAAGAATCAACCCTACAATTGTTAGGTGAAAATATTCATATCATGGTTATTAAATTTTAAATAAATTAAATGTATGTGTAAATGGGTGAATGGGGCCACTTAGGGCTTTGGTGTATTAATTTAAAAATTTAACCCTTCTAGTAGGTTTTAGTGAATGATTCTATGGACTTTTGAAGACAATAAATTAAGAAAATTAAAGTAACTAAGGATAAGGGTTTATTAAATGTGGATTGAATGTTAATTCCCAAGAGAGAAACTATTTAACCTAGTAAGAGAAATTAATGGACACTTATCTAGTGATGATAATTAAATTGACATTAGAACTAGATTAAGAATATTTAATTAATAATCTAGACCTGATCTATCCTTTGTAATGTAGCAATTTCTAGTGGAAATTAATTAAATGTTTATAGGGTTTGACACCATGCTGACCCTTGTAACTTAAAACAAAAACAAAACAAAAAAAAATTCGCAACTTTTTGGATAATTATTTAAGGATTAATGTGGTTTTAGAACGTCAAAATTGTGGGCGTTACACTTTGTTCGAGTGTCAAGTGTCTTTGACTTTGTGTTTTCATGTAGCTAATTATGGTTTGTCACTTGTTTCTTTTCTAGTTGTTCCCTGGTTTTCATTTTTTCGAGTTGTGGCTTGGCTTCTCTTGGTGTAAAGAGTTTTTGATCCCTTCAAAATCAAATTTTTCCCCTTATCTAACAAATTTTAATTTATCAAAATACAATTTTGCAAAGAGCCATAAACCTTCCCATAAGCAATATATGGCACTTATAAGGTAAGCCATCAACTCATTTCTATTCAACTGGCAAATATTTCTTTTGTGTGAATATCAATGACATGATAATATAGGTCAAATATTTAGTTATTTTTATCTTTAGTGAGGATGTGTCATCTCTTTGGACAGAAAAACTAGGATGAAATGTGCACTTGGGATCAATTTGTAAGGAGGGGGACAACCTATAAATTGTATTAAATTTGAGTACCTTTCAAGATAATTGTAGTATTGAAAAGTGAGGGAGCTTTCAATATCTCTAATATTGTAAAGAAAGAAGTTGGAGGTAGTTATCTACTTGCGATTTTCATGGAAACAAGAGCCATATTTATTAGTGCTATTTAGGATTACTATGTACTATCTAACCTAGCTTACTATTTTTAGCAAAATTCCTAGTGGTAGGAGAAATTTTAGTTTTACAAAGACAAGTCACATTTTTGCAATATACGATATTTATCTGTGTATTTTACTCAAAGGGAAAGGTTACTCTTTTTATATTTGGGAGGTTTGTGGGGACTAGTAGGTTTGTTATTGGAGGAAAATCACACCAAAAATACTTTCCCTTTATTATATAGTGTTGCAATTTTGAAACGATCTCTTTTCGACTTGATACCTTATGTCAAGGAACCTATATTGTATATCGATACTTGCAAATTAGTGAAAGGCGTTAAAACATTCTATTTTTCATGGTGTTTATTATGTATGTTATGCACTCATTCAATTCCATTGTTGATATTAAATTCTTCTACATGCACTCCTACCTATTACATATCGGTAGATGTTTCTATTATATTTTAAATCGTGAAGTAATGAAAATGATGCATAAGAATGTTATCAAAATGTATACATTAGACCATATGATAGTTTAATCAAAATGCAAGAATTTATTTCTAATAATGATAGAGAGTTGATCATTGAAAGATTTTTGTTTTAATTATACTAACATTTTAATATATAAATTGAAAAAATATTATTGGTCAAAGTTATATGTACTTGTGTTCAACATTATTAAATGTATCTATCAAAGGTTAATCAATGTTAAATATTTATTAACCTATTATTAATTACCTTATTATAAGAAAACAATTTATTCTCGAATTGCTCTTCAAAATAAATTTGAACATGTAGGGTAACTTAGTTACCCTCTTTGAGATTCATGTTTCTTGAATATCCATTCTCAATCATATTACTTATAATTGAGCAAAAATATTTTGGGGATGATTTTCTAGTGATCTACTAAAATTTTGTTTCTCTCCACAACCTTTTAATACCTTCCAAAAACCAAAACCCAAGACGTTTGCATCAAATGAAATACCTTCCTAGAATTGTAACTAAGTACTCTTCATGGATCATCCTTCATTCCAAGTATCTTCAAGGTATTTTTGTTTACTTTGTTCATCGAGTTATGTGGCTTTGAAAAATTTTCTTATATTTTAAAAATTTCACGCTTACATATATGTAGGAAATAAGTTTCCTTCATCTAAATTGTAGTAGGGTGCTTCTAATTATATAAGGAGGAAGGAATTTTTATTTGAATTGTAGTAAATTTAAGAGGAGTATTGGATTTTTTAATATATTTATCACACCTATGAGTAGTGTATGATATCAAAAATATCATAACATGTATATAATGTAATTTGTCCACTAGTTAGTCCAATGTAATGATATCTTTATTCTATATAACATTTTTTTACAAAAATAATTGAAATAGAAATAATTGTTTTAGATATGATTATTATCTAAATTCTGAATTCAAACATGACTTTTTATAGATCTTTTTTATTTTCATGTTTTAAATACACTAATACACTTATATAGTTGAAGACTTCTTGAAATAAAACATAAGATTACACTTATACTTAAGATGACATACAATAAAAGATAAAAACAACAAATTAGAATGGTCATAAAATATTCAAGGTTCTAAAAAACAATTAGAAAGTCATAAAATTGGATAGTTTCTAAAATAAACACAAGGGAAAAAAAAATCAAAGAAAGGAACACAAATTTTTTAAAAGCAAATATAAATATAAATATATTAAAATCATACTGACTTTATAAATATTAAAGATTCACACATAAATTAGAAGCGGCTCCTTACCATCCCTATTCTCTAACCATACCAAACCTAATCGGACTACAACTAGCAATCGCATGTGCACAATGCAATGTGAACGCCGAACGGTATATGTTATTTGATTTTAGAGGGATAGTTATTAGTTTTGTAGTTGATGTTGATAAGGGCGTGATTGATTTTGTAAGTGTAGGAATATAGATGAAGCATTACATTTAAAGGTTTTATCTCTACATTTGAAATTTGTTACAAATTCGCATATACATTTGTAAATCGTATATCATGAGTGTTAGCGTTTTGTAGACTATTTTATTTGAACTAAACATGAATACATGAAAACTTATGTACATTTGCAGATTTTATATCATGAGTGGTAGTCTTTTATGGCCAAGTATTTTGGCACTAAACATGAATACATTTATACATTTGATACTGCTTTGGATACAAGAAGTTTGAGTAAGGTAGTAGTGGAGGTGCTATCAAAGTAGAGGCTAATATTTATGATGGGTTGATTTTGTTGAGTGATATTAGTCTCGAATGCTTTGGTTAATGATGAATTGACTTGGGAAGTCTATATAGAGTCGCCATGTGGATATGCAAAACAAAGTAGAAAGCATCTAATGTGCTTTGCCTCAAAGAGGTGTTGTATAGATTGAAGTGTGCTCCCATAACCTAGTATCTTTATGATTGATGACTATTTCTTGTAGAACGGGTTTCAAAAGTCTTCAAAAAATTCAAATATGTTCTTTTTTAAAATTTATGTTAAAAAATAGGCCTCGTCGAGGTCAAATGCAAGACTCGCGAGTCTTGACACGAAACTCGCCGAGTCCGCCAATTTTCCCCAAGCATTTGCACAATGTTTCATAAAGTTTGTGGATGCAAAATTGAGGGCATGTATTTCTGGATGCCTAGAGAATTTCTTCCTTGATTTTTAATTCAAGGAAGAACAGAGCAACAACAACCACTTTTTCAGCTCACAACCCAAGGAAATACATTCATAAAAACTTGATCAAATTTAAAGCCAGATGCAATACACCACAATGGTTGTTCACAGATTGAATACTGCTCCTGAAAATGAAGCATCCTTGCAATCAGAATCTTGTAGATCATGGTGGCTCTCAGGAAGCAGTGGGGACTTGTTGTCACTCTTTTCAGATCCTACAAGAGTGTCTGAAGTCATCAATTATGTTGTGATGGATGTCCGCACCCTGTTCTAAAGCTCCCATTTTGGCACAGGCTGGGAGGATGCTGACAAAGGTTGTGGAGTATGGAGTTATAGTTGACAATTGCATTTACTTAAAATCTTCAACAACCTTTTTAAAAGCCAATTTTGTACATATCCTGCAATCATCGCATTCCATGAGACCACATCTCTTTGACACATTTTGTCGAACACTTCATGTGCATTGTGTATGCTTCCACATTTTGCATACATATCTATCAGGGCATTTGCAACTATAATATTTGACACAAAACCACTTTCCATTATGCTTTGATGGATGTCCATAGCTTGTTCTACAACTCCTATTTTAGCACAGGCAGGGAGGATGCTAACAAAATTTATGGAGCTTGGCTTGAAACCTGCCGATTGCATTCATTTAAATGTTTTCAAAGCCTCTTCAACAAACCCATTTTGTGCATATCCTGCAATCATTACAGTTCATGAAATCACATCTATTTGAAACATTTTGTCAAACAGTTTACGTGCCTTGTTAATGCTTCCACATTTTGCATACATATCTACCTGGGCACTTGCAAATGCAACATCTCACAAGAAACCCCTTTCAATCATTTTTTAATGGATGTCCATACCATGTTCTACAAAACCCATTTTGGCACACATTGGGAGAGGCTGCTTTAGAAAAGGTAGTGGAATTTGGCTTGATTCCTGCCAATTGCATTTGTTTAAAAGTTTTGAATGCCTTTTCAACAAACCCATTGTGTGCATAACTTACAATCATTGTGGTCCATGTGACTACATTTCTTTCAAGCATTTTGTCAAACAATTCATGTGCTGTATACTTCCACATTTTGCATACATATCTACCAGGGCACTCGCAACTGCAACATCTGACAAAAATCCCTTCTCCACTATACTTTTGTGGATATCTATACCCTGTTTCAAATCAACTATTTTGGCACAAGCTAGGAGTATGCCAAAAAAGGTGAACTGATCAGGTTCAAACCTTGTTGGTTGCATTTGGTGAAACAGTGTCAACGCTTGGTGAGGATGCTCGTGTCTTGTGTAAAATGCAATTATGATATTCCATGAGACGAGGTCTCGTTCAGTCATTTGGTCAAACACTTGGCGAACACCTGCTAAACTTCCACACTTTTCATACATGAGTATAATGGTATTTTGTAATAGTTTATTTGTGGCAAACTTAAATTCCCTCGATTGCTATACGAGTGAATTTTCTTACCATCGAAAGGGTTTTCTTGGAAATGCGGGTAAATAGAATGTGTAATGCCTCTTTCAATGAGATCACCAAGATACATAGTATTGTTAGACTGAGATTGAGATCCGAAGCGGATGGCATTGGAAATGTCCATTGTTTATCAGTCTACTTCTATCACAATGACACTGTCATCATTTTCATACTCAAAATTAGTTTTATTGGTGTTTATTAATTATTTGTGTGAATTACAAAGAGCCAAAGAAGTGGATGTTGACAAAGAGATGCAACGAACGAGCCCTGTTGTAGAAAAAAGAGATCTACTCGGGGTGTGATACAATTTGATCAAATAGTAAATCAGAATCCAGTTGATGAAGAAATGGCAGGAACAAAGCCTTGTTATGCTACAAGAGTGTATGAAGTCATCATTAAAATCCTCCAGCAACACTTGATAACAAATGTTTCTTCAGATCCTTGAATTCCAGGGAGCAAACACACTCACCAGTGTCTGCAAATCCTTAAGCATTTTATAGCACACACCCACAATGACTCTCCCGAGCTCGTAAAAGCCTGTCCCATGAAAAATTCAATCCCTTTGACTATGGGCAGCTAGTAATGTCAAACCCATCTTCCCACGAAAAATCCTTCACACTGGAAAATTTGATCCAGTAATTATAGAAATGAAAGACTTCACTCTACGGAGTTCCGAGGCTCCCAAACAATGGCACCGGGACAAAATTCTCGAGCCCCTTATCAACATCAACTACAAAACTAATAACTATCCCTCTAAAATCAAATAACATATACCGTTCGGCGTTCACATTGCATTGTGCACATGCGATTGCTCTATTAGAATACAATTTATTATTCATTCAGTTGTTCGAGAGAGGTAAAAGAAAATGGGCATGTTGGCACGTCTTATAAGGAAAGGCACATATTTTGTTTTAGGAAAAAATAAATGGAATAAAGTGAAACATATAGACCAGCCTTTGGCAAGCCTGTTAAAAGATCAACCAACGAAGGTATTGCACCAACTTCTACTACCTCTAATTCATTTTCATGCCAATCTCAATGATAAAAGAAGTGACTTACTGCATCCATCTTTTCTCTTGTGGTTCCATTTCCAATAAGATCTACCAGGGCCAAAATGCAATTTAATACAAAAGTAATTATCTCCTACCTGTATATGGCATACTCTACAATGCAATCGAAAGTAATTACACATAATTTCGCGGAACTGTCATACCCATTAAATTTCTTGCATAAATTGCCAGGACCCGTACGAGTGGAGCTAAGGTTGTTTGCTTGCAGGGCAGATCATTGATTTTGTTTATGACCTCCTGAAACTCCATCACGTATTTCTGTTAATGCATCCTGCTATTATCCTTCCCAATCGATGAGATTATTTGGATCGATTCTTTCAATTATCTACACATATTTTATCTGCAATGAAATAAGGAGAAACTTTAGTCAGAATATAATTCACCTCTTGCATTTCTTTCTGAAAAAGTAGATACTTGGTGGATTTCAAGCACCCTCTAAGTGAGTTCTATGGAACAAAAACCCGCTCTCACGACTGCTCTGTAGAGACGAAAATAGATAGCAAACGAATACCCTCTAGAGATCGTGAATGTTAAAAACAAGTGTAAAGCAGGCATGTTGAAAATCATGACTACATTAAAATGGTAAATTTTCCCGTCAAAACCCTTCGTGTCTTCAATATATTTGATGCTTAAAATCAGTGCGAATGCGGGTTCTTCAATATATTTGATGCTTAAAATTAGTGCAAATGTGGGTGCGAAATCCATGTGTTAGGAAAATAGGTAGAATCGTAGCAGAAAACAGGTAAAATCCCGTCAAATTTAATCATTTTGAAAAAACGTCCAAATGGTCAGGCCAAGACGTCAAATTTAGGACAATCGTAGAAACGACCGGAGGTCCTCTACCATAGGGAGAATGCCTTCGGCGTAATAACTTCTCTATTAACCTTTTAAATAAAAATCTTCAAACCACCTTTTCCTTACGGGCCCAATTTAGTATTAGTATATCTCTTTGCAATATTCCAAATGAGATGGATACTTAGTCTTGAAATCTCGTTTAGGACAATATCTTATCCATAATCTCCTAGTGTATATCTCAACGCGACTATTTCAGATGATGTCATGTCACATCACGACTTAATATTATCCAAACAAAGGTGCGTTTAGCATCTCATACTAAGACAATCCCTCCTAATCCATGTTTTCCCTGCCACGTATAAGTAATTAGTAATTTACAAAACTAAGCTAAAGCGACGGTTAAAACTTAAAATACACACCAAAAGAGTATATTCCCATGTTTTAAACGTGTATTTATTAAAACTGGTAAATAATATACTCTCTGACATCATTTAACGCTAATACAATTAAATATATTGATACCAATAACTAAAGTTAATTGGAAGAAATCATAAATTACGAAGTTTGTTAATTCTCTGTGTGAAGTTTGTTAGGCTATAAAATACCAATAGACTGTCTTGAGTGAGTGTCAAGTGGGTTTCAAGCTTCTCTTGTGTCAATTTTGAGGTGGGTTTTTGTTTGGTATTGGGAAATGGAGAAGAAACAACTTCGTGAGGTTAACTGCAACAACCACACTCACACTGGAAAAGAACAGGGAAGGATGATTCCATTTCCTCCAAAGCGTGGAGCTATAAAAAGGGGAATATTTGTTTCTCTTATTAATTTAGGTAAGAACCGCAAAGGAAATTGAAAAAAAAGAGGAGGAAATGGGGTTTTAGTGGTTTTATTGTTGTTATTTGTGGCAGCTGTTTTGTTAAAAGTGACATCTCTTTTAGCAGAGCTATTTTGTTTCTCGAACTTGTTTTATAGATTGTGTTTATTTAAGAATGTAGGTGAGACTTCAATCTGCCTGCTTGGAGACTGGTCGCCCCTTATTTTGTGTAAATACAGAAAAGTTTGAATCTTGATGAGAAACTTTAAATACTGTCTATGTTAGATAGTCTCACAATTGTGTAAAATTTAAATACAAAGAAATGTATTTTTGAAATCTATAGACTCGTGGTCAACAATGGATAGATTTGCTAAGTATGAGTATGAATGATGTCCTTTGCTCACTACTATCTCTTAATACATGTCTCTTTTATGATGAATTTGATCAACTTTTTTTTTTTTTTAACTGTTGTGTAAAAGTCTAAATTTATGGAACGTTTATCAGTTTTTATTGTCTATTGTTAATTATATGATTAGATTGTGGAGTGAGTTTAAATTAATTCAGATTGGTATGTTCTTTATCCCAAATTAAACTCTTATATGTAGAAAGATATAATGTCCAACATAATTTAACTTTCCTTAGAAGGAAATTATGTAAGTGGAAAAACAGGATTCGCCAAATAGAAGTTTCTCTGCTCAAAACACTAAGTTATGAAAATATAAATACACAGAAATTAAATAGAGAATATTTAAATCAACACACACATATATCACATTCACAAAATTAAATAATTCAAATTGTGTATCATACACAAACCTATTAAATCATTTAGAAGATGAAATTCATTTTGTATAAGCATTAGTTTAAACCGTTAGGACCCTCCTCACAACAAGAATTTGTGAAAGTGTTATAGTTGCAATGGGAAAAAGTGCAAAGTGTTATATATAGCATGGTATTATAACAATTATTTAGGTTATAAAGTTTGGAAGTCAAAAACAAGTTTTAAATATTTTGCCCAATGTTTATGAAATATTTCCTCAAAAGAAAATTGTATCTTAAGATGGTAGTTCATGAATTATGAAATATTTTGATTTTTGTTTCATGTATTTCATAAAATTCAGATTCATGGATAAGTAATTCTGGTTTATTTATTTATTTAGTTGTTTATTTTATTAATAATATAATAAAATATTCATTTTATCTATTAAATGAGTTGTAGTTTAACATTATTTATGATAGTGTAAAAGGTATTGTCTACTCATCCAAAAAAATAAAAATCTTAAGAGATATAAAATAATAAGAGATGAGGTTGGAATTTGAGCTTGAATGAATTTGAAGGAATAGAAATATCCTCAATCATTTGCATCCCTTAAAGCTTGTGCCCCTATTCCATGTAACTTTAGGTTCAATCAAAAACTATTTGTGTGATTAGACAAAATTTTACGATTTGAAATTTATAACGTCAATGGTATTATCTGAAAATAATAAAAGAATAAAGACCAAATTTTGGTGGTTTCTGAGCTAAGATATATAGAATAATAAAAATTTAGTAGCTATATTATTTTGTGTTTCTTAACTTTAATTTTAGTAAGATATTAATTACAATTCACTCAAGACATATTTATAATGTAACATCAATCTATAATATAAAAAAATAATTTAAAAATAAATAAATTGAAAATGTCTTTTAATTTTTATAATATTAACATTTCTATATTTAATTAAAAATAAATTTTAAAAAATTGTAACTAATTGACATTGACACTTTGTTTGACATGTATAGGTGGATGTCAAAATTAATGAGCAAGCCATGAATGTTAAAGCATTGTGATTGCCTCTCCGTACATAAAATAATCACTCTCTTTCTTGATATATTTAAGAGTACAAATTTAGCAAACAAAAATGTGAACAATACTAAATCGTTTATTCACAAGTTCAAGTGAACCGTACTAGAATCATTGTATTATACCCTTACATCAGTCAACCTTGTGGTGTTGAAAATTTGTAAAAATTCCACATTCTTCATTAATCTATGATGTATGCATTGAATCACACCCATTTCCATTTTTAGCTTTTCTAGCTAATAAATCTATTAATTAGTCTTTTGATTGTACCAACGGTGTAGTAGCTAGTTTAATATATCTTAAAAATAAAACATAAAAATATCATATTATCTTAGGATGAATATGATTATTTTTTATATAATTATTATTACGCCGAAGGTGTTCCCCTATGGTAAAGGACTTACGGACGTTTATGTAATGATGTTAAATTTGGACGGCCTCCCGAGACATTTTTGCAAAGCATTTAATTTTGACGAGCTTTTAGCTTGTGTTCTATTTTTATCGCTTCCTGCAAGTTTTATCGCTAGGGTTTTTGTATTTTAGCAATCGCATGCGCACAATGCAACGCGTGAGCGCCGAATGGAATTTGTTATTCGATTTAGAAAGACAATTATTACTTTTGTAGTTGATGTTGATAAGGGGTTTGATTGACAATATTGATTTTCTATTAGTACCACCACCATCATTACCTTTATTTGTTATTATCAAATTTGATAGATGCAACGACCCATGTTGGGATCCCTCCAACCCGTTACATATTCAATACCCCCTGTTTGAGAGGGAATAGAAGACAATTACCGCTTAAAATGGCCTGGGCATTAACTATCCACAAGTCCCAGGGACTTACTATGCATAAAGCAACTGTCGACATTGGAACCAATGAAAGGCAAGGTCTGACATTCATAGCTTTCTCCAGAGTTGCCTCACTTGCAAATCTGCACATTTCACCTCCTTTTTCATTCGAAAGGTACTCAAAAATGGCACACGTAGCAACACTTGGAGCAAGAAGAAAGGAGGAAGCAAGACTACTATCACTCAACCCTTCGTAAATACTACACTCTACTTTGATAGCACCTCCACTACTACTTTACTCAACACTTCTTTTATCCTAGACACCATTTCCGTTTAAGGGGTATCAAATGTACTCATGTTTACCGGAAATAAAATTACCCTCAAAAGGCTACCATTCATGATATAATTCTTCTCATGTTAAGTTCAAATAAAACAGTCTACAAAATGATACCACTCATGATATGAGATTTGTAAATGTATATGTATGAATTTGTAACAACTTTGAAATGAAGAGATGAAACCTTTAAATGAAGTGGTTGGTCTATATATCTTCAATTACAAAATTACACTTTTCAACATACATGTTCAATTTTTCCTTTTTATTGTTGCATGTTTCTTTATGTTAACCAACAACAACACATTTTTAATGTCTTCATCTACACACAAATACCTAGAATTTTAAAATGTTGAGAAAGAACAATGCAATTTATAGTTGTTTCCATCCAAAGCTTTGTACATTATATCACTTTTTGCATTTTGAATAGTTTTAAGGGTTAGACCTCATGTTTGCACTTTTTAAATGAAGTGACTCATCTATATTTCTACACATACAAAATCAATCACCCATAGTTTAAACAAACACAACTACAAAAGTAAAAACTATCCCTATAACACAAATAATATATATTGTTTTTTGTTTGCAAAATGCTTCAAAGAAATGTGGTCTCATGGAATGCTATGATTGTAAGATATGCACAAAATAGCTCTAACAATGATACTTTCAAACTTGTTGAGGTAATAAAGAAATTTGGAACGTACCATAACCATTTCAAATTCGTTTATATATAATTGCATATTTTATCTCATTTTATTTTCATGGAGAGATAATATGTTAAAGCACTTAGTCATTCTTTCAATCTACTTTGACAACATCACTTCACATTCACAACATTCTTGAGATTGAGTATTAGCAAACTTACATGTCTCACTTGTATTTGTATTCAATTATTACACAACTAACTATTATCTAACATCCCTTCTAATGTATTTTGCAACATTTGTTTTGGCTTTAATAGAAAATCAATATTGTTAATCACACCCCTTATCAACCTCAACTACAAAAGTAATAACTATCTTTCTAAATTGAATAAAAAAAACCATTCAACGTTCACATTGCATTGTACACATGCCATTGCTAACTATGCGGTACTTGCTTACTATGTGCAACATTGATCTGTATACAGGAGAGCTCGGGAGTTTGGTCTCATGTTTGGGTGTGTACAATGTAATGTGAACACCGAAGGGTATATGTTATTTGATTTAGAGGGATAGTTATTACTTTTGTAATTGAAGTTGATAAGGGGTGTGATTGATTTTATAAGTGTAGGAATATAGATGAAGCATTACATTTAAAGGTTTTATCTCTACATTTCAAACTTGTTACAAATTTGTACATATACATTTACAAATCTTATATCATGAGTGGTAGCATTTTTGGAGTAGTTTCTTTAAACTAAACATGAATACATGAAGACATGTGGGGTGTTTTGTTGGAGTGGATGGTGGATTGCAAGGTGGAAAGTAATTAGAAGGAGAGGAGGAACTGGTTGTACATGTACGGGGAACCAAAGCAAGGTTGATATGTGAGAGTGTTGCAAATTTCAGAAAATGGAAAGTAGAGTGTTGCAAAATTTTAGGATTTGCTAGAGAAATTGTTATGAAACATGAAAACATTTCCATTATTTCAAACATAACCTATATTCTTATGGTGCTTGTTGGTGTTTGACAAAATGCCTCGGTGAATTGTGTTTCATGGACTGTAATAATTCATAGCTTGTTCATGAGCATTTTTATGCAATCAGCTGGTGTAAAGAGAGAAGCCTTTCCTAATATGATCCTAGCTAGTGCCAAATTTGAAGCCTTGCTAAAAGAACAAAAAAGGAGTAAAAAATAGGTCTTATTGTTCTGTGTATATTTGAGTAGTTTTGAGTGCATGTAATTGCACTTCCGTTCGAGTACTAACAAATTTACAAAATTGGTTACAAATTTCACTTCAATCTCATACACACGATGCTCTCCATCTAATGTAGCAAAAATTATATCAATACGAGCTTACTTGATGTTAATTCAAGATAGTTGGCCAACATGTGAACATAGATTCTATCAAAAGCAGACAACAACACAGTCTTGGGATTGTAAGAAAAATCTTCCAGTTGGCCTTGCTTTGCACCAAGAAACGACCCTCTGATCAATCCACCATGCATGAAGTTTCCAGAGTTTTAAAGTCGATGTTGTCAATGCTTGCTCCAAAGCAAGTTCCTAGTATCCAAACAAACCAAATGACCCCTAGTAATAATTACATGAAGTATTTGGATGAATATGCAGATGGTAAGCACAAAGATGTTACAGGGAGCACAAACATCACTTCTAATGGGAATTTTTTGTGTGACTTGGTGAGGTGATTTCACAAAACATTATTTTACTAGACTGAGATTGGGATGGTGTTTTGATTTAATTTTGGTACAGTACATGATTGGGATTGAAAAGGATTTTAACTTCTTAAACGTTCGATTTAAATGTTGATTCCTTATTCATAATGATGCAGTTGCAACCCTTTCCTTCTTTGTAGATCCATTGTTCCTTCTCTGACATGTCTCCAAATGAAAGATACATATGAGAATGCATATAATTTTCCATCTGAGGGGGACGATCGAGCCCACACACACATTTTTTATCTAAGAAGCAATCAAAAGTTTCATTTTTTGTATCCCAAAGATAGTGAACCGATCAGAACATGAATAGCAAAAAATAAACTTGAAAGCATCAAAAATTTCTTTCTTACTTCAACCAATCTACTTTGAGTTTTAGTTCTGAACCACTTTGCAGGATATGAATAGATGTTCCCAAATTCTTCGAGAGTGCACGCATTGGCCCATCTTCAAGTGAATAAAGTTGTAAATGCAAGTTGTTTATTTATAATATTATTGCATTAGTTTTCATTTCCTCTGGACAAGAATAGATTCAAATTCATTTCAGAAATAAAGAACTATCATATGATCCTTGTTCCCAAAAACAACCCACTTTTTATTAACTATCACATTGTTTCTACAAAAGACATGAGAAAATGATCTTTACATGCATAAGTTGTCTTGATGTTTATATTTCTCAGATCAAGATCAGTGTTATCTATGCTCTATAGTTAATTTTTCCTTTTTTACTAAAAGAAGTGAATTCCTATATTCTCCAAATTCTGTAACACCCATGATTGAGGACCTTTACAAAGAGAAACTTTATAGCAAATTTTGCATGCAACAGAGCAGACTGAATTGGTAAATGGGACAATGTCTTCCTAGCCTTATGTTAGATGGTATTAAGATTTGGGTACAAACTGTGAAAAAGAATTTGAATCCTTGGCATGAACAAGATGTTATCCATATAATCAAGCCACTGGATATTCTTAATAAAAGGGTCGTGTAGTGCATGAATACATGAGCATATATATGTTGCAAAATACATGATGCTCTGCAACTTCAAGCTGTTGTGTCTTCTGCTCTCTCCACTAAAGTCAAATCCACTATCAGTCTCTCATACAAGGGCACCTTTTCTAATAGGTTTCCAGACAAGGCATTCAAAGACTATCAGATGTCCTCCAAATTTGACTGAAAAAAGTTTGCCTCATAGAATATGATAATTGCAAGCTAACAAAAGACATTGGAAGTCATTAAAACTTTTATCTTAACTAATACCACAATCACTAAAACAATTTTTTTATACAAAATACTCACCCAAATAATTTCTACCAGTAATTTAATTTCATATCCCTCAGAGTTAAGACGGTCCAACATATATATGTAGCCAAAGGGCAACGCCTCAAGTTTTGTAGTCATGAATCTGATACCAGTCAACTATAATCAAGACAGACCCACCTTTCATAACCATGCCACAATTTGTTTAGAGCCATAACTTAAAACCAAAAATGCAAAGAGATGCACAGTATCAACTGTTTAAAATTTCTCTGAATAGATTTGATTTATTCATCCTAAAGCTTAAAGGATCCATGTGGGTATAAGAAAAAGATGGAAAAGGATCCATGTGGGTATAGGCAGAAGATAAAAAGGGTATTACTGTAATTCCCTTTTGCTTCAATCTATTATACTTCTAGACATTTTTCTTTTCCAACCGAAAAAAAAACTTATTCTTCCAAATCTATACTCACATGAATATGGTGAAACAGGAGGGCTGGAAGCTGAAGGAGAAGAAGGGACATCAGAGTTATCCACATATAAATTGCAAAGATAAGGAGGCTTGACTATGGTGATACTCTGTGTTACTTGTGTTGCCTCCTCACTTGATCTCTCTATTTTTGCACTTGATTTGCACTCCCTGAGCCTTCTTACAGCCTCATCAGCCTCTGTTCAACCACATCCCCAAACCACAAGCTCAACATCTCATATTTCCTCATAATCTCTTTAATCGTTCTAGATTATCTGTCTTTGAAAATACCCACAAGATTACACAGTTTTAAAATTGCATGTAACTGAATACCCTTTACAAACAGGGGTAGATTTGGATCAAAATTAGAAACATCTTGAAAATACACATAATCATTTGTTCTATTTAATGGGATTAACTGACAATAGAAATATCAGAGCCAACCATAAACATTGTACATGATGGATCTTCTAAAAAAGAAAACAAAACATTTGTAACAAACCTGGCAAGGCCGAATGTGCAGGTATGTTAATGGTGGCAGCCTTCCTGAGTTTGCCAAGGCCATTATCAGGGTGAGGTCCTGCCACTGTATCATCCCAAAGTTTATCCAAAATCCCCATGAATTCCTTCTTCCAAGCATAATCACTACCCAAAAAATTAAGAGCAAAAAAAAAAACCAATGCAACATCTGATTAAACCCTTAAGACAAATAAACAAGGTATGGCCATTACCAAAAGCCTCTTTTGTAGAAGCTATTCCAGGTGTTAGTTCACATGAAAATGCATCTGCAATGATAGAACGGGAAGAGGAAGAGCATCAAAAATAACTGGAAATGCATAGATCAAATTAGACCAATTAAGATAATGTATATTGATTGCAAATACTCTGTGCAATTGTGCATAGTACCATTATGTTGTGTTAGAAAATCAAAAGTTCATCTTCTCTAAGGTGAAATTATTCGGAAGATTTGCTATTAATTTTCAAGGGTTAATGTTCATCTGCAAAGCAAATTGATTGGTGTTTGATGAGGTGAAATCATTCTGGAAGGTTTGTAATTAATTTTCAAAGGTTATAGCTGGACATGTTGATTTTGCATCTAATAAATGGTCAAAAACCATAAACATCTTCAAAGGTTATAGCTAGACATGTTTATTTTTCATCTGATAAATGATCAAAAACCATAAACATCTTATGATGGTCATGGTAATTTAACTCCAGAGAAATTACACAAGTTGCTGCCTTGTTTTCTGCAATGCTTCTTTTAGATGCAACTCTTGAGAAAATGATATTTATATAGTAAAATTTCAACATAACTTATACATCAAAAACATGGTTCTTTAGCAGCTAGGAGCCATGCATAGTCATAACTTATTTAAATCCAGAGAAATTACACAAGTTGCTGCCTTTTTTCGCAATGCTTCGTTTAGATGCAACTATCTTTGAGAAAATGATATTTATACAGTAAAATTTCAACATAACTTATACATCAAAAACATGGTTCTTTAGCAGCTAGGAGCCATGCATAGTCATAACTGTTAGCAATTTGTCATAAAATACAATCTTTGTGTCCCTTATCTATGTTGTCATATTGTTCATATTCTCCATATAACCTCTATTATGAAGCAGACAATATTTCTTAGGCACTTGAAGCATAAAGTTTACTTTGAAATGTTTTTTCTGCTAAACCTTGCAAGTTTATACATCCATTTGATATCCTACCATGAATGTTAAAACAAGTATAAGGGATTGTGCTACCAGTTTGGTAATGAGTGTGGGATTCTTATCAATCAACAAGCTTCATTTTAATCCACAAAAGATGGGTGGATTAAAAGAATGTATGCAAATGAATCTAACAACATAATTTCCATTTCCGTTACAAGATTTTCTTTTCAAGATGCATCCCTCATGAATAATTGCAATGTGAGAGGGATCGTCGTTGTTTCTTTATACTCTGCCCCCAATTACAAAATGGACAACGGTAGTTTCTTCATTTTCTTCTCTCACTTACAAAACACACCGCTATAGTTTATTCATACTCTGCCCCCAATTACAAGGATTACAACCTACTACAAATAAAAAGCACAGTTATTATGTAGAATTTACAGCTGATACAAAAACCATCTGGAAAACATATTGGTTTCAATAATTAGGAGTGAAATTTCCCTCTTATTTTTACTGTTAAAAACATGTTGTATGAAATAAATTTTAAGGCCTTAAAACAAGATCAAAGCATTAACATTTTTGGTCATTTGTGTCTTACTGCAAACATGAAAACATGAGGTCAAACTTATAAAACCATGAAAATCACTAATAAATATTAGCAATAAAAGATCCACCCAACTTAACTAAACAAGAGCACAACAAAAACAATTCGATGCATCGGATTGAAATCCTTAAAAGAGAAATAAATAGGCCCCGGTTTCGATTCCCACTGGAATAATTGAAAACACATGTAATCTTTTCCATTATGAAAAATAAGGTAGTTGTAAACAAATCAGAAATTCCCATATTCTACAATTTGAAATATTTGAAATTGGTGGAAGGGTTGTTGGATGGTCTAGAGGATTCAATTGTCTATCATGGAGAAAATAGTTGTGCATAACTAATTAAGTTTTCATTGAATCAATTTTCTATGCAATGGATAACTCTGTGTAGTATTTTAAATGGATCATAAGAGATGATTTGTGAGTTGAAAAAACTACAATCCAAAAATCTAGCAACTAGTTTCAAGGATTGAAAGCATTAAATCTATGGTTTAAATTGTTTGTGTGCAGACTATTGAGAAATTTGGTGAAGGTTTGTTAGATGGTCCAAATGATTCAACTATAGACAACAATGGAATGGTTGAAACTGCCACAAAAGATGGGTGGATTAAAATAATGTATGCAAACAGATCTTTTACATCACATAGACTTGACACAGAAGGTAAGTGACTAGAAAAGTTGGATATCCCGAGGCTCGCACTCCGGTTTTCATTAATTCCGTCGGTATTGTTGGTCTTCGACGGAAGCTTGGTTTCACCTAGAACCTTCTTCTTCATATTTCCTGTGCTAGTCTGACGCTGGGAGGAAAGAAGGTGCTTGGTTCTCTAAGCTTGGCATCAGTGGAATAATCTGGTTCTTTCTAGCTATGGTGTTTGTTTTTGTTCCTTTGATCCCGTCATGCTAGCAGGTGTTCCATTTTTTACTGTAGAAAGTTTTGTTCTATTACTGGTAAACTCAGGTGGGATCCCTCCAATCCCCAGGTTCTAAGCTCCTATAAAAAAGTGTTTAAATGTCTTTAAAAAATTAGAGCACAACTAACATATATTATTTGGGTAGGAACAATCTAAGTTGTGGAATAGGTGCAACCTAAGTTTTTTAAATTAAATTTTCTATTTCAGTGAACCATACCTATACCTATACCCATATCCGTACCAAAACAGTCTAGGCTTGTAGCATTTTGGAAGGCCAGCAAAAAACATCTTTGACCCCTTACAACATTAATCAATATGTATTGTTTTCAATCTCCAAAAAAATTTGTTAGGTAATAATAGATGGAGAATCGAGACAATCAAGCACTTCTGAAAATTTACGAAGTTACAAACTTAACTCATGGGACTATATTCTAAATTCAGTGGTTACCAAACACAAATATATGATATAGAAAGCTAAACTAAAATAAAACTATTTGTTTGAAATGCACATTAGTAATTGAGAATTAAGTAAGTCCACTGCCACTTGTGGATAGTTAATCCCCAGTGCCATTTTAATCAAGCAATTATCTTCAATTCCTCTTGAAATAGGAGGTATGGGCATTGATGATCTATCTAATTTCATAAACATCTTGCTTGACCAAGTATATTTATCTCATCTATTGGCTTGGTTTTGCATTGATGATCTATCTAATTTCATAAACATCTTGCTTGACCAAGTATATTTATCTCATCAAAAGGTGGTTGGAAATATTATTGTTCTACTAAGGTTTAAATACATCACAAGTGTTTCATTTATCAAAACCTATTCAAGTCAAATTTTGGAAAAGAAAAGAAAATACTGCCTTCTCATGATTTAAAATACATCTTAAATAGCGCAAAGATTGGTGTCCTCAAACAATCCAACCAAATAGGCCTCGGTCGCCTCGTAGAGCAAGATATGCGGTGGAGCTCTGGAACCTCAAGTCAGTCTTAAAGTCTTGTGCTATTTCCCTGATGAGGCCTTTGGAACGGAAACTTCCTTATGAGGAGCTCGGTGCTCTTCTGGTATTTGCGGATCTCTCTGAGGGCTACGGTGTCGGGCTGAATCTGTGAGGCTTCTTCACTCCTCCGGTTGCAGGGGCAGACTTGCGAGCCGCCTTGGTAGCCAACTATTTTTGAGGGGCCTTCCCTCCTGTAGATTTGCGGGCAGTCTGCTTCGTGCGAGCCATTTCCAATCGAATTAAAACATAAAAAACGTAGTGATAAAACTTGCAGGAAGCGATAAAAATAGAACACAAGCTAAAAGCCCGTCAAAATTAAATGCTTTGGAAAAAGTTCGGATCCAATAATATAGTAGTAACCAGTAATCATAAAATGCAATGTGAACACCAAACGGTATAAGTTTTTTTAATTTTGACCATTGAAATTCCTCCATTTATGCCGTCGGGAAGACACAATATCAGTGAGATGGTGAGATTTGATCTTGCGATGTCGAGGTGTGTACAGATGACTTGAATTACTTGGTGAGTGCATCGAGTAATGAGTTGGGCATCCCACCGAGCCCGTCTATGATATATTCACCTCCTCATTCTGATTTTTCTGAGTCATTCTTTCCAGAGCTTTTGGGGTGTGGGCTGTGGCGTTTCACAGATTATGAGTGTAACTCTGCGCCATGTGTGTATGACGAGTTGCAGGAAAAGGATTTTGGTAGTTGTGGATTGAGTTTATCTGATGTGTTCGAAGGAGATCTGAGTCCAACCTTATCCTCCAGACAAGATACTGTTTGTGCAATGTAAATACTTATAAACGTCTTTGGGTACATACTCATTGTGTATGTAGGTAGGATGGCGTCCCGCCTCCCACCCTACAGTGTAAGTGTGGTAATGTTTAAATATATAGTTTGCTACAATATATTTAAGGAAGAAAGTCGGTATTTAAATGAAGATCGATATGTAGTTGTCATATATTTTATCTTTGAAATGGTAGTACGTGTATTTTACTATTGGAACTACCCATTATATTAATATAAATATAAGTTGTCCAACTTTTATTTTATGGTAACCAATAATACTAGCAATCGCATGTGTACAATGCAATGTGAATGCCGAATGGTATATGTTATTAAATTTAGAAATACAGTTATTACTTTTGTAGTTGATGTTGATAAGGGGTGTGATTGACAATACTAATTTTCTATTAAACCCAGAACAAATGTTACGAAATACATTAGAAGGGATGTTAGATAACACTTAGTTGTGTAATTTTTGAATACAAATTCATGTGAAGTGTTGTTGTCAAAGTAGATTGAAAGAATGACTATGTGCTTTAACATATTATCTCTCCATGAAACTAAAATGAGACGAGAATATGCAATTATATATAAAAAATCTGAAATGGTTATGGTACATTCCAATTTTCTTTATTACGTCAACGAGTTCGAGTGCATCATTATTAGAGCTATTTTGTGCATATCTTACAATCATAACATTCCATGAGACCACATTTTCTACGAGGCATTTTGCAAACAAAAAAGGTATATGTTATGTGTTATAGGGATATTTTTACTTTTGTAGTTGTGTTTGTTTAAACTATGAGTGATTGATTTTGTATGTGTAGAAATATAGATGAGTCACTTCATTTAAAAAGTGCAAATGAGGTCCCAGAGTATTACATGGGTGTGAATCTACAATGTACAGATCCATTTTTCTTCATAACATAATTATTTTACTCACCGTGTAGGATGTCCCACAAACTTTCATTTACCATTATACTTTGAATGTGCCTAAAATGGCCACAATAAACATTTTACTATTTTAGAGATTAAATATGATATTTGTTATAGAAGATTCACAAGGAACGAACAAACAAATATGGGCTAGAACAATTAGAATTCCAAGGGAGTGAAAAAGCCTCACAGATTCAGGCTCGACACCGTAGCCCTCAGGGAGATCCGCAAATACCAGAAGAGCACCGAGATCCTCATAAGGAAGTTTTCATTCCAACACCTTGTCAAGGAAATAGCACAAGACTTCAAGACCAACTAGATCGTTGCTGCTCTCCAAGAGGCGACCAGAGGCCTATTTGGTTGGATTGTTTGAGGACACCAATCTCTGTGCTATCCACGCCAAGAGGGTCACCATCATGCCTAAGGATATTCAGCTTGCTCGCCGTATTCGAGGTGAAAGGGCTTAATTTGCCTCTTCCCTTTTCTTCTTCTAATGGTGTGTTTCCACACCACTGCTTTTGCAGAAAAATGTTAGCTTTCCGGCTGCGGTTTATTTTTTATGCTTTCTATATTCTCTTTCGCTCTCTGTTTCCTTTGTATTTGAAAGTACATATTTTGTACTTACAGGGAAGGTATATTCTATGTTTGTTGAAGCTTTTAAGCAAATGCAATTGTCAATTGTAACTCCAGACTCCACAACCTTTGCCAGCATCCTCCCAGCCTGTGCCAAAATGGGAGCTTTAAAATAGGGTGCGGACATTCATCACAGCATAATTGAAAGTGAATTTTTATTAAATGTTGTAGTTGCAAATGCCCTGGTAGATATGTATGCAAAATGTGGAAGCATACACAAGGCATGTGCACTATTTGACAAAATGCCTCAAAAAAATGTGGTCTCGTGGAATGCCATGATTTCGGGATATGCACAAAATGGCTTTTGTAAGGATGTTTTCAAACTCTTTGAAGTAATGGTGCACTCTGGTACATACCTTGACCATGTGATCTTCACCTATGTTTTATTAGCATGTAGCCATGTAGGTTTAGTGGACGAGGACTGTAAATACTTCAATGACATGACTAGCTTTTATTGCAATATGCCTACAATTGATCATCATGTGTGCATGGCCTACCTTCTTGGCTCTGACTATCTTGAGGAAACTCTAAACTTTATCATCAAATTGACAATTAAACCCGAAGTCATTGTATGGATATGTTTGCTCGGTGTCTGTAGAACACATAAAAATATAGGGTTAGGATTATTTATAGCAACTCTTCTTTTTGAGATGGATCCTCAAAATGTTGCAACTTATGTTCTTTTGTCAAACATCTATGCAGAAGTGGGTAGGTGGGGTGAGGTTCAAATGGTAAGGAGATTGATAATGCAAACGTGGTGTCATGGACTGCCATGATTACAGGATATGTACAAAATGGCACTCTCGACCAGGCCTTAAGAATTTTTAAAGAAATGCCTCAACCAAATGTCATCTCATGGGCTACAATCATCACTGGTTGTACACAAAATGGGCTTATTGAAACGTCATTGGAGTTTTTTAAACAAATGTAATTAGCAGGTATAAAGCCAAGCTCAGAAACATATGCAAGCATCCTACCAGCTTGTGCCAGAGTGAAAGATTTGGAACACGGTATGGAAATCCATAAAAGACTAATGGAGAACCAGCTTTTGTTAGATGTTGTACTTGTGACCACTCTGATAGACATGTATGCAAAATGTGGAAGCATGCACAAGGCACGCCAACTGTTTGACAAAATGCCTAAACGAGATGCAGTCTCATGGAATGCAATGATTGTTGGATATGTGCAAAATGATAACCTTCACGAGGCTTTAAGACTTTTCAAAGAAATACCTGAACGGAACGTGGTCTCATGGACTGCAATTATTATTGGATATGCTCAAAATGGCCTTATTGAAAAAGCTTTGGAGATTTTTATTGAAATGCAATTGGTAGGTGTAAAGCCAAATGCAACAATCTTTGCCAGCATTCTTCCAGCTTGTGCGAAACTTGGAGCTTTGGAGCAAGGCACAGGAATTCATTGAAAAATAGTTGAAAGCAGACTTTCATTGAATGTTGTAGTTGTGAATGCCCTGATAGACATGTACGCAAAATGTGGAAGCCTGCAGAAGGTGCACTATTTGTTTGATAAAATGCATAGTGCAGACTTGGTCTCATGGACTGTGATGATTGCAGGGTATGCAATGCATGGCTGTAGCAAGGACTCCCTTAAGCTCTTTGATCTAATGAAGCACTCTAGAACTAATCCGGATCATGTTAGCTTTGTTTGGGTTTTGTATGCATGCAGCCACAGAGGCCTAGTCAATGAGGGCTGCAAATATTTCAATAGCATGAGTCACTCTAATTGCATTTTGCCTACTATAGATCATTATATATGCATGTTTGACCTTCTTGGCCGTGTTTCCTATCCTGAGGAATCCTTAAAATTTATCATCAAGATGCCTATAATACCTGATGTAGTTGTGTGGGTAAGTTTGCTTGGCTCCTGTAGATCACATAAGAATATAAAGCTAGGAGAATTCGCAGCAACACTCCTTTTTGAGTTGGATCCTATAAATGTTGCACCTTATCTTCTTCTATCAAACATTTATTCAGAAGTGGGCAGGTGGGGTGACGTTCAAAAATTAAGGAATTTGATGAAAGATAGAGGAATTAAAAAGATACCTGGTTGTTGTTGGATTGAAGTCCATAAAATGGTACATGCATTTTGTGTGGGAAATAGATCACACCAACAAACAAAGGAGATATATTCATAGCCGGAGAAATTGTCTTTAGAGAGGAAGGCAACATGGTATATTCCAGATACGAGACCAAAATTAAATAGGAATTACTCATATGCTACCATAGTGAGAAGTTGGTAACTTTATTGGGGTTGTTAAACATGCCCCTTGATCAACTATTAGAGTTGTCACTAGGACTGATACGCTGCAATGAAGTTTATCTCCAAGATTGTTGTAAGAGATGCAAATGGGTTCCATCATTTCAAACATGGACAATGTTCTTGTAGAATTATTGGTGATGCTAAATGAAACAAACTATAAACACAGGCATTGCACTATGGCAAGGTGCATGGTGGCAGAATTGCGATCATAAAGAATGAATCGGGTAATATTTTTAGAATTTTAGTTTTTGACAAAATGTTGTTTCTGACTGTTTGGAGAGCTAGACCATGTTTTTGACTTGATCAAATTATATTGTATAGCAGGCATCACCGCCTAGATATGCTATTGGTATTTGTGAGAATCCCCATTTTACATTATAATGGAGAATTCATGACATTGAACTATTTTTCTCGGAAGCTCGAAAGTAAACTGGTAGAGGAATGGGAAGTGCGAAAGGAAATGTGAGAGAACGGCATGATGTGCTGGCTGCTGAGGTTTGTTCCAGAATTTTCCAAAAATAAATCACCCCACATACCTGTTTGCCTTTATTTTCCCCTATTTTCACAATTTCTCTTGATTTTCTTCCATCCAGCTATAGCTTCAATAAAATGTGGTCGTTATCTAAAATGCATTGGGGAAACGTTTGCTCTCAGACTTGAGTTCGTTTTGGCATTTTCAGCCAGGGAACAAATTTACGGCAATCTTGGGGTTTTTTTAACTCTATTATTCTTTCTTCTCCGTTGTTTTTGTTTTGAAATTTAAACTTTATTTGGGTTGGTGTGTGCAGGGAAGGATGAGAGGAGAGGCTATACTAGCATTGGATCTCTTGTCTACACTCCCAAGCTTTGCCCCCATGTGGTTTGATTTTCTTTGTTTGCTGTTGTGAAAATGATGTGATATATTTATTACAACACTGGTCATGTGGGTTATAGCATTGTCTGTTATTTCTGTAATTGTTTTTATTCGTTCTCCTTATTCATATTAGTAGTTGGTCTTCAATGCCATTATAGAAGATTGAAGCAGCTTTCCAGTGGCAGATATGTATGCAAAATGTGGAAGCATGCAACGGCATGTGAAATGTTCGACAAAATGCCTGAAAGAAATATGGTCACACGGCCTTCAATGATTGTAGAATATGCTGCAAATGGATTTTTTGAAGCATTTACACTATTTTGCCAAATGAAACAAACATTTTTCCAACATGAACTGTTTTCCGTACAAAATGATCCACACCTTCGCCGATGCCCAAGGTGCCACGTGTCAGCAATCCATTGGTCACACAGTCGGCGGGCAGCGGGAGAACTTAGAAAATTTTTCCCAAAGAAAATTTTTGAAGCACTAAGTTTTTAATGGATCCGCTCCTCTGCCGATGCCTCGTGATGCCACATGGCAGACTTGATTGGTTGCGGGCCGGCGGGGCCATGGAGAAAACTTATAAAATTTTCTAAATTTTAATTTTGAAAACACTAAGGTTTAAACGGGTTCCGTGCCTCTGTCGTTGCCTTGTGAGGCCACGTAGCAACATCTGATTGGCTGCAGGCAAGCGGGGTGGCGGGAAAAATTAGGAAAAGTTTCCAAAAAAAATATTTTTAGCTTAGGCGATTTATGACAAAAGAAAGGCTTCGGTCAACGGAGCGGCGGGAAATTCATGCCTTTGGTGTTTTTGTCCAAAAGGGCGTTAAGGAAAATTCGAGGCCCTTGCAAGTCGGCCAAGGAGATTTTTCCTAATAAATTTTATTTTATTTTATTTTTGACAGTTGGAATTATTTTTGATGCCAAATGAAGGAAAACTTCAGAAGGCCATGAATTTTGATTGAGAACTCGGTTTTGAGAAAATGAAGACTTTTTGAAAAGCTCTTGGCACCCCCTTTGCACAAGAATCATAATATTTTTATTTTGATAAATTTTAAGGAGTCAATTTCATGAAAACGATCTGCAGGATTTTAAAAGGCAAACTGGTAAATTTTAACTTATGAAATTTTAATCAATTGATCTTCTTCCTCCCTCAACTTGTCCATTAAACATGGATAATTATTCTTAGATGGATTTAGGATGGATCTGGAAGGTAAGTTTGTTTGATTGAGCTCCAATTTGAAAATTTACAACTTTGACAGCAAAATGACAGTGAAACGATTTGAGCCCAAGTTTGCTAAGTTTTCTAAGAAATTCCTTAAGTGTTAATGTCTAGATGAATTCTTTTAGATCTTATTATGTCCAATTTAATGTTTCATTTTTTATTTCTTTGTTGCAAGTTCGGTCTATGCATTTTAGATTAAATAATTACCAGTTTGAAAATACAAAACAAAGATCAAATTTTAAAGGGTCTACTTGCCATTTTCTTCTTCCAAGTATTAGAATACGTTCCAATTCCAATCTAATACATTTAGTTGATTCAAATCAAACTATTCAAAACCAAAATGCAATTCTGATTTCAAATTTTACACATTTCAAAAGACAAAATTTTGTATTTTTCTGACACTCATTTCTTCCTTTCAAATAGAGATTTCAAACACATTGAAATGATCAGATTCAATACAACAATGCAATTTGAGAAAGGTAATACATTCATTTATTGATTCCAAAAGACAAATTACAACTTCTTTCTTTCATTCCTCAAATTCATCATATATAGAATACAATTCTTTCTTTCAAAACCGAAACGAAGTATATCTCTTTCACATTTCATTTTACAACTTTCATATTCAATACAACATATTTCCATTACAAAACATATACAAGTTCATATACTTCAAGTGGGAAGGTTACAATAAGATATGTCTCAACAAGGGTCTCACAACTATTTTATTTCGGTTTCCTTTGCTCCGAACAACAACATGTAGATCTATCATTCTTCCAATTCTGATCACAACAAGAGCAAGGGAAAGAAAACGCTCTCCACCCAACCAAGACATCTAATGACAAGGAGAAGCCATCCTTCTTCATTGGTCCCCGAGCCCTAACCACAAAGCAATAGAAAATGTGATTCAACTCATGGCAGCAACAGGACTTCCATAAACACACATGCACATTCCACATTTAAAACACAATCCAAACATAATGTAGTTTCAGAACTACATTAAAGCATGACAAAAACACAAAGGCTTCATCAAGCAAGCCAAAGGAGCAAGAAACTATGGGGATGCTACTTTTCCTCCCAAAGGAGAAATGGGTATCACCGCCTTTGATTTCAAACCGCCAAAATATAGTATATCAAAGCCTTGACATGCCCTTATGCCTCCCCCAATTACCCCTTATTCCTCACATTTCCTTATGCCTCCCCAACCTCTTATGGCACCCCATAACGAGTAAATAAATTCAAGCTATTTCTTTGTAAGGTAGAACTCAAATCCCAACTCCCTTAACACTTATACCTCCCCAAAACACTTGTGCCTCCCATAAAATGAACCCCATAGTCTTCTCCTACACCATACCTAGGCCATCTACCCAACATCCCACAAACATACCAAAACATTCACAACAATAACACTTTCATAAACAAAAAGAGAAGCTTTACAAGAGCCAAGCTCCTACCTCTCCATGATGGAGTTGTTCCAAGTTCCAAAACAACAAGCTTTATCCCAATGCAAGAAATCCCAATTAGCCAAGCACAAGCATGCAACAATCTTTCAAAACTTCTCCAAGCAAGAGCTCCAAAATACTAAGAATTCACCCCAAAAGGAGTTTCCAAAAGTGAAGCAACCCAAAACAAGGTAAGCAATTCGAATTTAATAGAAGATGGAAGAGAAGAGGATGAGGTGGATCCATGTAGGATGCCACATCACATATCCTCAATCCTAACCTAAAAGTCAACTTCATTCTCCAATGCATAATAAATGGGTGGGTGAATAATATGACAGATTTACTTACATACTCAAATCCAACCCATACCCTAAAGGACTGAAATTAAACCATGTAAGAAAAGTGCAATTAAAACTTACTATTTGTCTTCTCAAAAAACATTATAAAAGTCTAATTTCAATTCTCCAACCATAGGTATCATTGGTAAATAAATTTAAGAGGTATGGTACAAGTTTAACTTGTCTCATAAGCGTCCAAAATCAACCTCCAAGGAGAAAAATTTGAATTTCAAGAAGGTGGAGTGTTTCACACTAAAAATTTAACTTACACATTTCTTACAACACTTTAATTCAATTCTAACAACTCTATTAATTACTTTCTTACGACATATTTTAATTAATTAACTTAACAACATGACTACTCATAATATTACACTTCATTTAATGAATAATGAAAGGTTCAATGCACCACAAAATAAACACATGAAAACATAAAAAAAGGAACCAATAAATAAAAACACATAACCCCTTGGTCACATTTAAAGGTGATCCCCCCCATGGGAATCCCTAACACACAAAAACACACACAAACAAATACAATTTGACATGGTGGCCTTGTTGAATTCATCTAGAGTTCCAATGTGATTGGTCTCCAATCCCCCAATGTTTGTTGTGATATTTTAAGCTGCAAAACACAAATACCTCCTTCGTCCTCGTGGCCATATCAAAACATCCAAAATAATATAAATAAAATTCTAAAATCATCTAGATATATGGATCAAAACAACATCCAAGCAACCAACAAGATCATTTACAATTTTAATCAACAACTATATCATCATCAAATAATTTCCATTTCTAGGTCTACTCACAATATCTAAATATCACATGTCCAAACAACATCCATAATATAACCATGTCAAACAATATATCAACATCAATATCCAAAATGTCTTTAATAATCATCATGCATCATAACTGAATCAAGTCAACAATAATCCATGATCTAACATCTAACATCATACTATAATAAAGTCCATAATCATGTCCATAATATAATCAACGTATCATGATCGTATCAAAAAAGTTGTCAAAGGGAAGAGGGCACTACACTTCCAAGGTTAGTTGGTGATCTTCACCACTCAACATGTATGTCGATGCTAGAGGATTTTACACTATATTTAATGTTGGTTTCCTATGGCACCCTACCCTAGGAGAACACATTCTCTTTACTACACACCCAACTATCAGTCTTATGAGTGGACGACATACCCCAAAACAAAGTTAAATCATTTATTTCCTAATTCCTGGGTTTACGAAAATGTTACTAAGCATGTACGCTAGGTTTGAAATCTCAACTTGGGATCTTATCTACTTAAGATCTTATCTACTTAACTGGAAGGTTTCATTGAGTGTAAAAATTTAAGTTTATCCTAAGATTTTAGTTTTTTATCTTTGAAAGAAATCACATATGAAGGGTAGTTTTACATGAATTTTATACTAGAGTTGAATGTCTCATTTAGATATCTTTACTACATTTTTCAAGGTAAGAAACAAAACACACCAATTATTTAATCATCAATTACACATTGGAACTAAAATATAAGCTATTAAATTCAATTCATTTGACACATATATCCAATTTTTTACAATACATAAATTACAATAATATATAATGAATTACAAACATGTCATTTTGCCATCTTACTTGCATCCTACAAAACCATGTGAGCATGAAATCAGCGATAAATCACTGACATGACATCAACTAAATATAGCATAATCAAAGTTATTGGTTTTCCATTTACATGATGATAAAAATACATGCACAACAAGAGAGGGTCAAGGACATATATTCATTTCATTCCTTAACTAAGGGAGGAGAGAGAAAGAGATAAGGAAGAGAGAGAAACACTATTTTTTCCAAAAGTCAAATTTCACATGTCAAGCCACAAGATAGATTTTTTAACAATTATTTACAAATTTTTAAAAGTTTCCATGATGGTTTGCTAACTTGACAGGGGCCCTACAACTTCCTTTTACATTTTTCTTGCTAGTTGTAAAAATGCCCAATTAGGCTCAGAGGCTAAGAAACCGTGTGCAAAATATGCCTTTTGTCAGGTTATGCACAAAGGTTAAATTCCTATGTGTACTCCTATATACCAGGAATTCATAGAACCGATAGAATTCAAAAGCTGGAGAATAGTTTTCAATTGGAGGCTAGGTTTTGGAGCCAGTGGTCGTAATCGGTCTAATTGAACTTAGTCAACAGTGACTAGAGGCCTACAAAACCCCCTTTCCAAACTAGCCAGAATGCATTTTTCACAAGCTCAAGGTTCTAATAAACCTTCTAGTAAAAATAATAGAGGTTTTGAAGACGAGATAAGCATTTCATTGCTCAGGCTCAAACAGAAAAAAGTTGAAATGAAACCCAATTTTTTTAGTTTTTAGCGAGCCTTCCTACAAGTGTGAAATGGAGTAATATGGCTCCTAGAGTAGTAGAAAAGAGAGCGAAAATGGTCAAATTAGGTCAAGCTAACGATTTACGTTACTCCCTATATAATAAGAAACACATACAACACTTGACAACTCTTTTATGGGGCTCAAAGTGTTGTTTTGCAAGTCTCTAGAAATTACGTTTTTTCTAACTTTGCAAGGTAGACATAAATGGTTTTTTTAGTTAACTCATCTATCTCTCGCCAAAACAAACAGACACGAGTACCAAGTTTTGACACCATGGGTTTAGCAATGCATGAGGTTGTGGTCATGACATAGTTGAGGGTCAAATTGTAAATCGGTAGCAAAATCATGAGGTGTTGTTTTATTGATTACACTAGTCATCTGGTTAAAATATCTAATTTTTAGTATCTAATAGTTTAATATTTTTATTTTATTGCAAATGAATAACCAAATTATATGAAAATTATAAGAGATAAAGGTAAGGATACCATGCATGAGGGACAAACAAATTGACCAAAAGCGACTCATCGAACAAGCACAACGCACGCCTTGGTATCATTTAGGGTCTAAAGTAGTTGTTGGATCAAGGTATCAAATCTTTCCCAGTGGTAACCATCCACAAAGCATTAAGTGTAATTGAGAAGTGTTTTCCCCCAGACACCCACACCCCAAGGTGTAGAAATGGAACAATTAATCCAAGCTGAAGCGAAGTAGGAACAAAATTCACCAACATGAGTGTATGTAAATTACAATTAGATCTAAGTAATCAAGATGTTATGGAAGAAAGTACAACAATCACCCCATAAACTGGAAATATTCACAAAGTAAATCCTAGAGAAGTTGAAGTAGCCAATTGATTTGGCGTGAAGACCCTCATTAGTCTTCTTCTCTCTTTAGAAAAATATGTGATGGAGTTTGAATCTGGTAATTTGGATGCTCACGTTCATCAAAGTCTCATCCTTCTCTATCACACTATCAGCTCTTACCCCAAAGTCTCCATTTTGGATGATGGGAGTTCATTTGTAGGAGGTTTGGTTGAGGGAAAAAATAAATCTCCCACTTCTATTATGATTCTAGTCAAGAATATTTGCATTCTCTAGCTGATATTGTGGCTTGGGAAAGGTGATAAGAGCTGAAGAAGAAGAATTATCTCTAAACCTACAGATTGCATTTTCTTGAAAGTTTCTAAAGCCTTTTCAACAAACCCATTTTATGCATATCATGCAACCATTGCAGTCCACATGGCCAAATTTTTTTTAGGCATTTAGTCGAACATTTCACATACCAATTACATGCTTCTTCATTTTGCATGCATATATACTAGAGCACTTGCATGCATATATACTACCCCAGGTTTATATGATTCACAACTTGCTAACCAAGATGATTTTTAACGAAATTTGAAAGATCTAGCAACCACATCAACAATCTTCTCTATCAGGATCTTAGAAACTTGATAATATTTATCAACAATTAATATGCGCCTTGGTTGTCTAACATTAGAAATTGGTAACTCTAGTATTACATGACCAATACGATGAATGAAATTTGTACCCCTTGCAAACCATCCTACAGTGTCAAAACTTTGGGCCATTGGCACAACATCAAAAGTAGAAATAACTCCATGTGAAGGATGAAATCCCAGAATGCCACAAAAATGCAGCTGGAATTCTCACACTTCCATTTGTATCAATACCAAGGGAAAATCTACAAGCTCAGCTACAACAGCTACAAAAGAACCACTTGAAGATCCTCCAGGGATTCGTGAAGCTATGGCTGGATTTTTTGGAGTTCCATAGTGTTTTTTTTCCTCGTTTATGTTGTAGGAAAACTCATCCATTTCAGCTAGAGAATTTGCAACGACACCATCGACAAAATTCCTCTATCTTTATGCTTTGATGGAGGTCCATACCCTATTCAGAGCTCGTGTTTTGGCATAGAGCTGGAGTACATAGGAAAATGTAACTGATCAAGTTGGAGACCTATTTTTGCACAAGTGAAATAGTGGGATTGTCCCATGAGGAAACCCATGTCTTTTAAACTATCATCGCTGAAACTATCCAAATACTTTGCTAAATTTGTAATATTAACACGGGTTTTGATTGGTTAACTCCTCTAGATCTCAAATAAATTATATACACATCGTATACATGTATCTTTGAGGCACTTGAACTACATCATCTAATAAAATCTTTTTCCATCATGCCTTGATGGATGACCATACCTATTTCATAGCTCCTAATTGTGTGACACGAGCTAAGAGGATATTGGTACAAGAATTGAATGATTTACATAATTTTTCAAAGCATTAATTGAATCTATGTGAGTGCACATACCTGTTTAAAGCTCTTGATTTGACATAGGCTGCGAGGATGCATGTTGAAAGGGGCATGCGTGGATAGGTGGAAAAACAGGTTTTTGCATAGCTTCTTGCCACAATCCATCTATACCATTAAGTTTCACCAACTCTCATGCCTCCACACCACCATCACTTCTAAAACCAATTGCATTTAAGAACACTAACTATTCTATATTTAAATATTATTATTACTTCATTTTTTTAGTCGGGCACTACAACAAATATGTGAATGGAAATTTGGTTGTTTTATTTCTCCTCAAGAGATTTGATTTGACCATTAAGTGAGTTAACTTCCTCTTGCAGGATGGTAATGGAGGTAGGGTCTGTGGTCTTTCTACCAAATTTTAGGAGAAAATCAAAATTATTTTCAATAGTTTTTAGTGGTTCATTTGTTGTTTAAACTTTGTAAGAATGGAAGGTTTGGCCTAAGCACTAGGATTATCAAGGCTAATCTTTATAAATCTCTCGGCTCAATTTTTCCTTATCTTTCATAGAGCTTCGAGAATGCTTAGCAGGGAGTAAGTTGAGACTCATGAAACTTGGGATTTTTTGATATGATACGAGGTTTCTAGGGAGGAAGAGAAGCTACAGAAGGACCAATATCATTTGCAATTAAATCCATAATGAATTAATTGATAAGGAATATCACTCCCTGATGGAGAGGTACTACCCGTCTATGCCCTTGAAACTCTAAAATGTATTTTTCTAGCGAATGCAAAATATAATACAAAAAAATGACCTTTGCATCTCTCCAGAAAGTGATTGAGCAGGACCAAATGGTGCAAGGGAATGGTGGAGAATCGTATTCAAGTGTTATGTACCAAACCACCATGCGGGTGAGCCCATCAAAAGGCTATGGAATCAAGGAACACATGATACCAGCATGTTTTGTTTGAATTTTTTCACCTTCATCCAAGAAGAAATTTTCTTGACATCCATATCAAACATATTACGAAGAATTTGTTGCCATCTACGCTTAAGTCCATGATGAAGGAGATGAATTTCTCTGAAATGTTGAAATCTATTCCCTTAAATTTGATGTTTCTATCTTTCCAATTAGCTACAAATTGCAGAGAGATATGTTGATCATGGCCCCTAATCCTTTGAATGAATTCTGTGAATCCTCCAACATTTAGGGATTCCCAAAGTACAACATTATTACGCCACTAGGGGTCGCATAATGGATCAACTCTACATAACGACCCTCTCATCATGAATGATAATGGTGGGAAAGTGATAACATACTCATGGCAGCAACAAACCATCCTTTCGACAACAAAATGGTAGCCATGAATTGTGACCCAAAAAAATCCCTTCTCCTTACTCTAGCTCTAATTTTCAATGCAAATTTCCTTAGCATTTGAAAGGAGGATTAAAATAATTTCAATCCTATTAAAGTACCAAGAAGGTAATTTCCACACATGTGTAGGTCGTCGCTTAATTTGTAATGATGGTTTAGGCCAAGGCTTCATTAATGATGATTGATTGAGCTGCGTAGGGGAGGTCCATGTCACTATGTCATTCAATATAATTATTCATGTGAACACCAACATTAGTAAGTGCATATACGGCACTAATTCTCTCCCTATACACATGTTGGATGATAATATTAAGACCATTACAAAGCTTATTGGCTTCCTTAATGAAATCATTGATGGTCCTATTGGGTGTTTGGGTACCAAAGAGGTTGTTAATTATATTAAGAGAATCCCCCTCCACAATGAGATTGTTAGCCTTGACAATCCTATCCATTTTGATTCCTGAGAGAGAAGATAGGGCCTTAGTATAGTGATTGGATTTCTTCCCCATGGGGCCTGCATAAGTTGCAATTAGATGACCCTATTGGTTTCTGATGAGACCTCCTCCACCTATTTCCTCGGGGCTACCTTTAGAGGCACCATCAAATTTTAACTTATGCTAACCATCGTTGGGGGAATAACACAAAAGGTGTTATTGTTAGTTTATTAGAAAATCTAAAAAATTCAAGATTTTTTTAAGGTTGAGGGGAGAGAAAATATAACATTTGCATTAAATGACATGAGTATTGTTTTGGGACTATCAATCATTCCCATTACCATCAAGAAATATTTTGAAACCTCAAGAATGTAGAAATTTGATGGAAAAAACTTTTCATCAAGTATATAGATTTGAAAACTTTACTGCATTTTTAAAATTATGCACAAGAATTTTGAAAATCGTGTCCTCACTACAAAGTGCAATGAGGTAGTTATGTCTCGTAGAATTATTTTAAAAAATATTTATTTTCACGAATGTGGTAAATCGAATAAGAACATAACATTCTTGATATTTATCAAACCTTTTAATAATTTATAATATTGAAAATATAACATGAAGTATAATAAAATGATTCCAATAAGTAATCTAATGTAATGTTACTTTTTTTGTATAACTTTTCATGAGAACAATTATTTCTAAAAACTTGGTTTTTTATATATTATGTCTTAGTGTATTAATCCCCTTGTAAAATTATAAAGACTTACTTGAATAAAAATTTAGATATTATTAGTGTGCAAGCCCCACACACAGAGTAGGGAAAATGATCAATTAGAAGGCCTAAAAATAATTTACGGCCCTAAAAATGTTAAAATGACTCAGTACACAATAAAAACACATAACTTTACAATTATGAGGCTATGATTATATGCATACAATTTTGGGGGACCTAGAATGATAAGAATATAATTGTAAACTTGTACAATTCTAAAATGCATAAAAAAATATTTATTTAAAAAGAGAACAAGAGAAAAACTAACTTAAAACAAATTTAAAAAACAAACCTGCAATTCCACAACTAAATAAGCGAGTACCATCCATATTTATTTTAGATTAGGTAAATAGTTGGTTTTGAGGGGACCACAAATCCACCAATATAAAATGATAAAAGATATAACATTGAGGTAAAACAAAACACAACCTCTACCAAAGAACCGAAGAACAACCAAATCCAAGACACCAATGAAAACAATAACAAGAAGACCAGGCCCATGGATGCAACAAAGACGGCTAGGTCAAAATATTTGACCCAACACACATCAAGAACCAATGTCAAAGGGTCCCCTAGAACAGCTCCACGTTACATGAGCGAACCTCACAAGGTTTTTTTAGGGAGGACCATAATCCACCCTCCCAATCACGCACCTCCATCAACCCTTTCACCATCTCTCCATCGAACCCGAGATCGATCACCTTCTTGCCCTCCCCATCATTCAAATTTTGTTGTCCCCTAACCATGCCTACTCCATCCGTAATGAGACCCCCAACTACATTTTGAGTGGAGCCTACTCGCCCATTCACTTTAGCCACCACTGACGGGACTATAGCCAATAACATGCATGCTCAAAAATTGTGTCCTGGATGCATTATACAAAGCAATAGTGTAAAGACTCCATAAAAATGACAAGCTCACCCTCATAAATATCTTGCAAGCCTTTTGCGTGTTGCCCTTTGAGGGGCACCAAAATTTCTGTCAAGAGATATAGGATCAATTCTTCTTGACCCATTTCGTGTATCTCAAGGTTTGGTACAACAAGCATTATGATATAATCAATGTCGATTATAATCTTCTTCATATTATGATCCGAGAGATCGAGGAAATTAAAAAGCTGCGAAAATTGTATAACCGACACCTCAATGAGGGTATCGGTAGTTCACATTGTAGTGCAAGGAATGGATGATGATTGACAATCGGACATCAAATCTTGTGGGGCTTTCGGTTTGATTCCTCCATTAACGCCACCCAAAGAACTCGACACCATCTTGGGTACTCAAATATTTGCAGGGAACTGAACGTATCTTCCCGTTACGTTCTAGGTCGACCGCCAGTGTTGCCCTTTGACTAATATTGGCCCGTCGTTTCCCAACCTCCTTCATTAATGTTATTCCACCATCATTGCGTTCCTTTTTGGATGGTTAGTTTTACCGATAATCTTTGCATCGATTTCAAAAAGAAAGACACTAGGGGAGAGGACCCTATAACCGTGCACCTAACTTTAGGGGCACGCAAATATATGTAGGTATGTTGGTAGCGTAAAAAAATTATATCATCGTGTAGCATATGATCGTGCCATATTGACATTTTCGTTTCGTGTGTTAATTTGGAGGGAAAAGTAGTTTTTGAATTGATTTAATATGAAGAAAATCAATATAAAGCATTTGAAAGAGGGACCAATGACCGAGCGCCCTATGTGTCACATTCTCATTAACTCTTAAAAAGTGTAATTAACCAAAAAGTGAACAACTATTGGTGCTTTTGTCAACAACCTATGGTGAAAAGAGATGTACATGTTTTGGTACCCGCTCGGTTATAGGGTCCTCTCCCTATAATTTTTGACATTCAAAATGATAAATAAGGAAAGTAGTTGAGGTGACTGCAACAATTCAAAAATAAATGAGTGCCTTGAATTTTAAATTCAAAATTAAAATATATTTAACTCCGTGTATTCCTTAGAATAAAATACTTATTTTAATTTGTAATTTCTCCTTTTTGTGAATAGTTAGTGCTATCACCAACCCTAACATTGTTAAAAGGATATCGGGAAGCATACTATTTCCAATCTCTTATTTAGCCTTATTCACACTACAATATGGGATGTAATGGGTGGAACACATTCCCTATTCTACCATTTAAATTTTTACATTGGTTCGCGAATGTTGTTTTTAATTTTGAAGATCCAAGAATTGAGTGGTCTTTTAAACAAAAAAGTGTACCTTTTTATGCCTAGTTTTAATTTAATATTTTAGTTAGTCTCCATATGAAACAAGGATAATGTAGATGATAATTTGACAATTATGCATGGCTATTTTTCCACTAAAGACACACATTTGATTGTAGATAATTTTAATCTCCACCTAGAGTATACTTTGTTGGTGATATGTATAGTTGTATTTCGGGTTTAAGCGAAGAACTTTTACTCTTAGCTATTGAGTTATGTTTTTTTGTTTCTTACATTATAAGATCAATCCTTACTAGAAGGGATAAAAAAACATAAATGATAATGTTTTTAGTTTGCAATGCTTGTTTAACTTAATATTTTTCTTTCTTTGTATTACTGTTGTATACACAATGGCTATCAATCTGTTGAAAGATTTTTTCTCCAAATCATATTTAATGTATACATGGGTGGTCATAATTTATGACCTTAGAGACTCGTCAAGTTATGGATTGCTGCTTTGGAGGATTATTTTAATAAAAGAAAAATGTTGGGGGCAAAGGTTGCTTTAGAAAATGGCGGAGCCTAACATCTTGAATTCTACTGAAATTAGTATCTTTCTTACACTCAACTTACCGCCAAGGTCCAAAAATGAATCCTTGATAATTATATGTCGATTGGTTCCTCTTTCTATCACACAAAATTATAACAACTCCTCGGATGAACATTTTTACGAACCATCTTTATATGCATATTGGTAATCTTTATAATGGGATTTCCCTGAAATTTTTCGCTTATCCTCTAGAATACAAAGAACGCTCACAAAAGCGATGTTCGGTACACATTAAATCCTATACATTTATCCGAAGGTTGCGGTAAAAAAATTGTTTTAAGTTATAAGGTTGCAAGGGTGTCAACCCCTAGTGTACGTTAAATTAATTTTCACCAATAATCACTACTTTACAAAGGATGGACTAGGTCTAAGTTAAATGATTAAATATTCTTAATTTATCTCTAAGGTCAATTAATTAGAATCAACTAGGAAGGTGCCATAATTTAATTTACTTGGTTAAATGTTTTTCTCCTCCTTAATTAACATTCAAACCCAAAATGATTAACCTTATACTTAGTTACTTTAGTTCCATTATCTTAATAGCTTAAATGTCCATTTCATTAATTTTCTAAAACATACTAGGAACTAAATAATGAATTTACACACCAAGGTATTTAAATGGCCCCATTCACCCATCTACACATACCTTTAAATTTATTTAAAACACCCATAATATTCATTCCTACCAAACAATTGTAGGGTTGATCCTCAACCCTTGGATCAATTCAATTGTGGCCACTAGATCCTAGGGTTCCAAACTAACCCTAAATATCCTTATGAATTCTTATTAAATCCTTTTCTTTACCCTAGTCTCCTCATTTGGTCTATTTTTGTTTAATTTACAGGTTGGAGAAATGGAAGCCATGGGAGCAAGAAAGGAAGAACTATGGAGGAATTTACAAAATCAAGCTTAGTTTAGATTTGGATTAAAGGTTTATTGGTGTAATGTCTCCCATTGAATATTGTAGAGGTTTCCACTCCAAATCTGGAGTTGTTACAAAATTATTTTTATTTTGAGTTCCTTATTTGGGCCAAACCCTACCTCCATTAATATGTATGAGATTGAGCACTTTTAATTATCCATTTGAAGATTTACTTGCTTTGAACAATGAAATTTTACCTTCATTTTCTTGTTGGAGGTTTCCTCTTTAATTTTTACAAGCTTAAATTTTAGTTAGACCAAGTTAAAATTTACACAGCGTAGATTTGCATTTTTCACCATTGGTGATAGGACCGCCGCCCAAAGCGGGTTGGTGTTCTTGGGACCACTTTGCCCTACTTGGGTGACGATTCACAAACCGCCGCCTTACCTGAGTGGCGGTTACGAGACCACCATCTTTTCTAAGTGGCGGTTACGAGACGACCGCTCTGCACAGGGCGGCGGTCCTATTCCTTAGAAACAGAACCTTCAAATCCGAGATTTTTCTAAAAAAAAAAAGTCACTAGAGTGTTTTAAAATTCATCCTGAACTTAAATTTATGTGCCTAAAGTTTCCAGTTGAAAGGTTTAATCCATCTATTCATTCCATAGTAAAATTACTCATTTTAAAGCATTTCCTATTTCAATAGTAACAACAACAACTACAAGATCATTTTCATTTCGTTCAAAAAAATTATTTCAAGTCCAAAAGTAGAAATGAAACTAAATCTACTTCTAATGTTGTTGTTTTTCCTTACTACAAAATGCATTATTTCAACATAATAATTTACTTAAAATTTATTGCATCTTTCCATTTCCACTACAACCATTTGTTCAAATAACCACTAACAAATTTGTTCCACATTCAAGGTTTCCAAGCATGCACTATTAGTATTTTATAACTTCTATGTTCTTTCTTTCCTTTTTACAATACTATAACTTCAACAATGATAATGAACTTTCTTTTCCTTGAGCATAGCTCATTTCTTTTAATGTAAAGAACTTACTTTCTCACAATACAAATTATAACTAAAATTTTAAACATGATTTCCATTTTGATTCATTTCTTTACATACTACAATTTGAGGAGAAAGGAAATTATACAATTCCTCAATGAGCTTCCTTCAAAATAATAATACAACTTGGTAAATGAAACTTACAATGCAACATTTCTTTTTAAAAAACAATACTACAAGTCTTCCACCTTAAGTGGGAATAACAAGAAGGTTTTCTCACAAGGAAGGATTTATTTTGGACATCAACAAATGCTCCAAGTTTCACATCACCAACAAGAGCTCCACCATGTCTTCACTTGATCAACAACAAAAAAAAGGGGGAGAGGAAACACTCTCCACCCAACCAATAATCTAATGAGGAGAAGAATCTATCCTCCTCATTGGCCCCGAGCCCCAACCACAATGCAATAAAATATGGATCCAACTCATGGCAACAATACAAAGCTTCCACATCACAATACAAATATTTCACAACCATACCAAAACACAATCAACACAAACTACAATCACAAGAAGGAAACTAACAAAATATACAAGGCTTCAGAATGAAAAGCCAATGGAGCAAGGATCTATGGGGAGATCACTTATGCCTCCCAATGGGAATTATGTGCCCACATTAAAACCCTCCAATATACATCTCAAAACCCCTACAAAAATCTTATGCCTCCCACATTCTCTTATGCCTCCCTACTATCTCTTATGTCTCCCTCATAAAATACCAAGTAAGAAATGCAAGCATTTTCTTGTCCAAGGTGGGGCACCCAACCCAACTCCCTCCAAAACATGAAATAAAATATTATGCCTCCCTACATATAATATCCCCATAGCCCTCTCCTACACCACACTTAGGCAATCTACCCAAGAACCCAACAAGCATACCAAAACACTCAATAACATACACATATACACAAATAAAAGAAAACATTTAAACAAGAGTGTAGCTCCTACCTTTCCATGGTAGATATTGATCCAAGAGTCACACACCAAGCTCCTTCAAGCCCACTCCAACACCAAAAAGCTCCAAAAAAATCCACAAGCACTCCAAAATTCTCCAACTCCCAAAATACAAGTGCACACAAATGAAATGAAGTAACCCCCAAACAAACAAAAGAACTAGCATAAATAGAAAAGGGAGAGAGGAGGGTGAGGTGGCTCCATGTAGGATGCCACATCACTTATCCTCAACTCCACCTCACAAGTCAAACCTCAACCCCAATGCACAATAAATTGGTGGTTGAGAGGAATGACAAACCTCTTACACACACAATCCAAACCCACACCCCCTAAGGAAAAAAATTTAAAACCCATGTAATAAAAGTGCAATAAATGCCACTTTTTGTCTTACAAAACACATAATGGGGTCTATTTTTGATCCCCCAATCTATACGTAGGGTTGGTATAGTAATTTAAGAGGTGTGGGACAAGTTCAACTTGTCCCACAAGCCTCCAAAACTGGCCCTTAAGGCCAAATCCGAATTTCCAAGATGAGGTAGAGTGTACAACACTCAATATCATAAGCACTCAACTTACAATACATAACCCAGAGAGCCGTCTAATCTAATAAATGAATTCTTTTATCCCATCCATAATTAGTTTAATAACATGATTAATTTACATATCTAGAAACAATTTAAATAATTAATAAAAGGAAAATACATCACTATAAAATCACATACTAAAATTAAATAAAGGAAATATAAAAGGATAACACTCAAGGCCCCTTGGTCAAAATTGGAGGTAATCCCCCCATGGGAAACCCCCAAGCAACAATTCAAACACATAGAAAAATATAACACAAGTTACCATGGTGACCATTATTGAATCCATCGGCATTTCGATGTGATTGGTCGTCAATCCCCCATTGATTGTTGTGATATGTCTACCTGCAAAACACATTATACCTCCTTCAACCTTGTGGCTGGATCAAAACATCCAAGATAAAATATACAAATATAAATCCACAATCATCTACATGTGAAATAAATCATCATCTAGGCAAGTAATGTTATTATTTTCAATTTCTAACAACATCTCAATTCTACATTTCATCAATATCAATAGGATCACAAGATTAGTTCAACTATTAAGGTCTACTCAATATGACGAAAATATCGAATGTCGAAATATATACTATGTCAACAACACATCATCATCCATATAAAATGTCTCTAAGAATCCACACACATCATACTATGAATTGAAATCCAACAATAGTCCAAGTATCTCTATCGTCTAATCATCATGCTAAGTCAAAATGATACAATAATATCCATGCATAACCAACTGTAATCAAAATCAAAAGTAATAAGTGTCGAAGGGAAGTGGGCACTACATCCCCCTCCCCTTAGACTCGACTTCCTCCTAGAAGTCACTAGAATAGGTGTGGAAAATGGACTTGTAGCAATGTAGCATCCTCTAATGTAGCAAAGAGTCTCATCATACGTGTCCCACTTTGGACTTGAACCTAGGCAATCTCTCGCCTCGAAGGCCCAAGGTCATACACTATAAAATACGGATGGACTCCACCATCACCTGTCCCCGATCCGTATCTACAATGAGGTCCAATCGACACATGAAAAGGATCTGCAATATACCTCCCTGAGTAAATAAACATGAAACACATCTTGGACGTGAGACAAGCCGGTGGCAATGCTAGATGGTAGGCCGGAGGTCCGATACGCTCCAAGATCTCGGAGGATCCACAAATATAGGAGCAATCTTAGAGCCTTTTCTATAAAAGATAGGGCTCTTATGGGGCTGACATAAAGAAGCGACTTCGTACCCACCTCAAAACAATAATCTATCTAATTTTGATCTGCATATTTCATCTTCTGTCTTGTGTCTCATGCAATCTCTACCTGATCATAACAACCTGCCGCTTCATATCCTATAATAAAGTTGGCCCAAGAGAAACCCTGACCTCCAACTGTCCCAACTAAGAGGTTTTATGTAGTCTCTTCCATACGGTTCTGGAAGGGAACCATGCCTATCAAACTCGAAAACCATTGTTGTAAGAAAACTCTACTAGATATAAGTAATCCTCCGACCTCAACTAATGGTCTAGGACATACATCCTAATCATGTCCTCTAAGATCTTATTCACCCACTCGGTATATCCATTTGTCTTAGGGTGATAAGTTGTACTGAAATTGATCTTCGTCCTAAGCACATCGCATGGTAGTCCAGAAGTGGGAAGTGTACAAAGGATTTTGGTCGCAAATGATCTTCCACGAAATCCCGTGTAATCGACAATCTCATCAAGATATACCCATGACATTGCACTAAATTTGTGTAGGTGGTCTTCACCAAATAAAAATGAGCCACTTTCATCAATTTATCCACCGTAACCATGATGGGTTCATGATGGTACCTCAACGTCGGTAACCCAACTATAAAGTCCATGGAAATGGTGTCCCATTTCGAATCCGGTATGGTGTGAGGGAATAGGAGGCCGAGTGGGTGTTGATGTTCGGCCTTCACCTTCTAACACTCTAAACTAAAGGTGTGACACGGCTGAGCCATGTCTCTCGTAGTCCCCTCCAATGGTACAACTAACTCAAGGTGGCGTGCATCTTCTTCACTATAGAATGGGCTGAATAAGGTCCACAATGAGCCTCTGTCAAAATGTCTTGTCTCAAGCCTTCGTCTCTAGGAACATATTTCCAACCTTTGTGCACGATAAGGCCATCTGTCTCTAATTAAAATACATCAAATCTCCCCTCAAGGGGTCTCTGCGACTCAATCTCTGCTTTGGCTACAAGGTAGAAACTATCGTGAGGGAGCTGTTGCAAAATCCTACTTCACAAATATGTATCCACTGAAGTAGCCATATCCACATGTCTCTTTCTACTCATGCCATATGCAAGAATGTTCTCCTTCCCCTTCACATGCTCTATCTCCATGTCGTACTCACAAAGAAACTCCATCCAACGCCTCTTATGAGCATTGAGATTGGGCTACGTGAAGAGGTGGCGAAGACTCTAGTGATCAGTGATGGGTCGTTGTATTCTTCCAATCATTTAACCGACATAATATTTGTTTGTGTCATTCTAAACCGTGGTGTGTCTAGGCAATATGCAATGGAGTTCAAGAGAACTAGTTATATGTTGATTTTGTGGGGGGTTGCTTATTTTTAGTGACTATTCTATGGAAGTGCAGTTAAAATCTACGGAAATTGAATACAAATCTAAAGAATTCAACTATGTGCAATGAAAGGAATTTCAGCAACTAATATTCTACTGTAAAGTGAAATATGGACACACTGATTCTTAACAAATTAAATCACAACTGAATAACTGGAATTTTTAGCAGAAAGCAAGACTATTCATGAACTAGATTTGCATAACAAAATCATCTACTCTAAGAAAAAGTGGTAATGGAGAAAGCAGATATGGTTAATCAAAGCATGCATGCAAAAACTCATCAAATGACAATTGTAGTAAAACTAATCGAAGGATTGTATGCATGTAAAACTCAAAGTAACCTCGTATCTCCTCGGTCGAGTGGGCCCTTGCTCTTCCTCGGGATAGAGTGATCAACAAATTCTTATTCTCAAAATTCCATAGCTTTCATTAACTAAAATGAGTTCATAACATATCAAAAGAAAATCTAGGACAGTATGCGAGATAATCTTCTTCGATAATAAAAAAGTGGTACTCAAGTTCTGAAGACAAAGTCTTCATATAGATAATGTTGGTTACAAGATCTGCCATATCAGGTGACATAAAACACTATCCATAAAATATCAATTAAAACTCATAGATTCCTACGGGCCCGTTAGGGTCAAGCTGAGCTAATAGGTCAATTCGATGGAAACAGTCTTCAGCCGCATGCTTCGAACTCGGGCTTCTTATCCACCAGTAACTTCCATTATTCCCTACACACATCATCACATTTGATCTCATAAAGGTAGTTAGTAGGAAGTTCATGGGATAAATGGTTTTCATAAATAATAGCAAGGAAAATGCATCAACCTACTAAGACATGACTACACAAAACATCCCCATATACTAATAAGTCATATCACAAAGAGTATTTCCAGTCTGAAGAAATGATATAAATGAGCCAAACAATGCACTCATCATTTTCCCCTTGACTTTACCTATTGCATGTCCCAATGCAACTCATTTGCGCCCTGCTCTCCTGCCAAGTTGGTCAGCCATGTCATACTCCTCAAATTGATCAGCGTATTGCTTTGTGCTATTCTTGCAGCCCTGAGTATTGGAGGTCATTTCCACCCAGGTAGTGAAACTGTCATGGGACTGTGTTGCATTGTTCTGCCAAGTCATGAGAGGGCTCAAGAGGAGTGGTGGCCGCACTTAGAGGCCTGCCCATTCATCAGTGTATTGCTAGCTAGTTTTCTCTATAGTTTGTTTGATAATGGCGATGAGGGCATCACCCCTTCGCATGCTCCAGCTCAAATTCTGGGGAGAGAGGACCTCCCTACGTTTCAAAGGCAGGATTAAAGTATCCCATCTCTTATCACAAGCTTGCCAAGTAGCCCCAAAATTCTCCTGACTATAATTTTCAAAATCAATAATACACTGAAGCAAAATATGAGAAGTATTCACCCCAACCCCTACCTGATAGTACAATGATCTAAAGTTTTTCCACAGGGTGACATCTATATGATGAGTTGGGTGAATGTAAAATCGATGGACTGAGCAGTGTTATTGAAACTATCTATTTTCTGCCTCCAAATTATCTGATTCCGCAATACAGACTGAAAGGCTTTAATTTGAAAATCACCCACAAATAGGTTGATCAAGAAATCAGGGACATTGGTCACTATCATGTTATGTAGATAAAATTCACAGAGCAAATTTTGAATTTCCGGAGTGTTGTTCTTGTAGACTGATAAAAAACTAGGGCCATCGGGAATTTTGTGAGGGGCTTGAGAACACAATTGAAATAACTGCCAAGAATAAAATTGTTCTTGGACATACATGTTGTAGACTGAGGAGGGTTTCCTCTGAACAATAGTTTGATGGCTAAAGGACGACAGCAGAGTCTAAGATAGATGTTACTTTTCATTTTTCCTCTTCCAGAGATTCTTTTTCTTTTTTTAATTTTTGATTTTCTTTCCGCAATTCCCTTTCCTGAAGGGACAACTATTGGAAATTATTCAAGAGGGTAAGAATCTTATCACGTTGTCACTTTAGACAACTCACTTCAAGTCTTCAGGCAACAATCTCCCGAACTTTTTCTACTGTCTTTTGTGTAAATTCAGCTTGTAATAAAAGGGTGGATTCTTCCATACCTTGTAACTGAGATTTTAGCAGTGCGATCTCCTCCAGATAGTTGTGAGAAGGTGCCACTTGGGTGTCAAGCATTTCCGGAGTTACAGTGTGAATTTCCATAGATGACAAAGCAAGAGATGATGGAGCGGTCGGGACATCCTCCGTATGTAATTCCTCCCGAATGTGGGTAGCGCCATCAGGCAAGGACTCCGATTGGAAACCGTCTGTCTGCAGAAATGAGCCAAGCCACCGGGACCGTAGTTGCATGGAGGAATATGGGGCCATGGGACACTTGCCTTTTAAATCAGAAATGGATGGGGATGGTCCCTCAGGAGTACCAACTATGTCGGCATGCTCAGGAACGTCAGTTGCCTCTACTTGACTATGTGAAGGGCCTAATGCAAGGGTAGTCTAAGGTGCAGAAGAGAGACCAGATTTTAATTATTTTGGCCTGGACCCTTCTCCACCAACACATCCCTTGAGCCTCCGCTTTGGTCAAAAGAAAACTTGGTGTGAACACAACAGATGAATCAACCCTGGGTACTTAAGCATAGACTTGCCCCCACTGGACCGGTGTTTCTGGCATACCTTAATGATGGAGTCTGTGAGGTACTCTAGAAAATTTACCCAAAGGGCCTGGTTGACATGTCCCTTTTTAAGGTGAATGAGCATTTTGAGCACATCACCACCCAGAATAGAGGCCTGGCCGTCGCATATAAAATACCTGTTGACCCATTTAGCAATCTCACCCCTAGATTCCAGGCAAACTTTTCTGCTTAACACCCTTTTGGACACCCAATGGAGTCAGGATGACCTCCAGGAGTGCCTCTCCTTCATCGTGGAACTGAGCAATCAGAATTTGCAAAGGGGCATTCATCATAACCTTTAAACCGAAGTTTGGTAGGCTAGACAGTCGAAATGACTGTTGGTAATTTCAACTCTTCATCCACTAACTTGCGAGCATGTGGACTCAAAATTATTCAAGAACTCTTCCAGCGTGTCGTCATCAAAACCTTCAAATTTCTGAATGAAATATAACCATCCGAAATCATGAAATACTTGCGAAAGGGCGGCATTCCGGAGTAAGGCGTCAGGTGAAGTAGGTTCTGATGTCTTTTGCGGTCCCACGTTGAGCCAAAAAGTGAGAAATACATGGTAGCGGAAAAACCATAGCAAAGTGTCTCTTCCACTTCCCGTTTAGAGCCTGATAAAACTAGTTGTGATTGATGTGCATACCACAACAGGAAGCAGCGGTTGCAGAGCATTAAATTTCAAATGAAACCATATTCCTTGGGTAGTGCAACATCAAGCGAAGGTGACGGCGAAAAAATAGTGATGAGACCGGCCACCAGTGTGAGATTAAGATTTTTGTGGCGGCACATATCCCATGGCTAAGGAGTAAGCGCCATCTTTCCTGACGTTGGAGAGTGCAACACATCAAAGAATGTGGAAATTTATGAGCCATTACTCTTTTTATGTCATCATTCTTAGAGCCAGATTTAGAAGAGATCCAGAATGATCATAGCAATCATTTCATGATGGCATCATAATGACAAATGACTACATGGGGAAATGTTTCGCATAGAAATATCATTAGCAAGTTAAATGCACTTACCCATGCCACATTTAGTCAGCCAATATCCGTAGATTCCTATGCCCTGCAATTTGGGATGAAACATGATTAGCGGCAGTAAAAATAATGAAAATTCCAGCGTTTATTGGAAATTACAATAAAAACTGCTAACTAAGGGAAGAAGATCGAATGAAGGACCATCTTCCTTTATTGAATTTTGTAAAAGATTGATTACTCCATGCATGAGAGGCAAAGAGCCTCCTTAGCATGCATGTGCATTAAATAACAGAATGTCATCAAGTGAAAGTCTTCTTTTCCAACAGTTGGTGATAAAATTGGAGCTGTGCCCATTTACGAGAAGAGTCCGTTTATCTCCATCAATCGGTATCAATCGAGCAGAGCCATTATCAAATAATTGATTTACACGATAAGGACATAACCAACGCGTACGCAACTTGCCTTTAAACTGATGATAGCTGGAATTAAAGAGTAAAACCCACTGTCCTTCATGAAATATCTATTTTTTTATGTGAGCATCATGCCAAGTTTTTCGCTAATGTTGTAGAATTTTGGTCTGTTGCTGTGCCTCCATCCGCATTTCATCTAATTCATTCAACTGCAACACTCGTTCACGTTGTGCTTCATCCAAATCGATCCCAACTTCCAACGCTATTCGCTAGGTGTGCAACTCGAACTCAACATGTAACAGTGGCTTCTTCCCAAAGACCAGCTCATAGGGAGAGAAACCAGTAGTTGTTTTCCAGGTCGTGTTGTAGGCCCAGACAGCCTTAGGAAGCTTTGGTACCCAATTCTTTCTATCGGCATTGACCACCTTAGTTAGAATATTCTCAAGCTCTTGATTGGTTACCTCCACTTGCCCATTGGATTGGGGGTGATATGGTGATGATTTCCGGTGCTTGATTTTGTAGATTCCTAAGAAAACTTAAATCATATTTGAAACAAATCGAGGACCTTGATCAGATACAATGGCCCTTGGTGCTCCAAATCACACCAATATCCGGTTGTAGAGAAAATCAGCAACAACATCCTCATTGGCAGATGCCAATGCTTGAACTTCAGCCTATTTGGTGACATAGTCCGTGCATACCAAGAGATATTCCTTCTCGAAATATGGAGGATCAAATGGTCCAACAAAGTCAATACCCCATTTCTCAAATGGTCCTAGAACCAACTGAGGGTTCAGAGGCATTTCCGTAGAAAGTGTGGGTTTTCCCATTCGTTGGCATGCATCACACTGCCACACATACTTTTGATAGTCTCATGGAGGGAAGGCCAATAGTACCCTGCTCCAAGGATCTTGTGAATTGTTCATTTCACTTAATAATGTCCACCTCCTGGCTCATCATGACATGCTCGTAGTATGTCATGTACCTCATCCTCTCGAACACACCTACGAAGAACCATGTCAGGACAACATTTAAATAAGAATCCGTTACACCATTTATACGTTGCACTATTTCTAACCAAACGTTGTCTTTCCTTATGAGTAAAATAGGCAGGAAACTTCCATGTTGTTAAATAATTCACAAGATTAGCGAACTAAGGAGTCTTAGTGGAGATAGCAAACAACTGTTCATCGAGAAATTGGTCTTGGACTACCTCGTCATCACCTGAAACATTTATTCTCAAAAGAAAGTCAGCAACAATGTTAGATTTCCCAGGCTTATCTATAATAGTGAGATTGAATTCTTGCAACAAGAGTAACCAGCGAATGAGCCTTCCACCAACCACTATTTTGTTATCAAATATCGAATGGCAGAGTGGTCAATGTAAAACAAAAAATTGATATCCGGTGATGTAGTGACGAAATTTATTCAAAGCATATACCATGACCCAAAAACTCTTTTTCCATAGTAGTGTAATTCTTTTCCGTAGGAGTAAGATTTTTGCTAATAAAATAAATTGCATACATATGATCTTTTGAGTCTTTTTGTCCAAGGACAATGCCCATGGCTGTATTAGAAGCATCAGTGTGGATATGGAAAGGTTGTCCCCAATCAGGGCCACGTAAGATAGGGGCTATTGTCATCTTTTCTTTGATAGAATCAAATGCCTATTGACACTGAGAAGACCATTCAAAAACACAATCTTTGGTTAGCAATGAAAACATTGGGGTGGTAATTTTGCTAAAATATTTTATGAATCGGTGGTAATAACCTACATGGCCAAGGAAACTTTTGATGTTAGTTTGATTAGCTGGTATAGGTAATTGGGTGATGACTGATATCTTTTTGGGATCCACCTTTATACCTTGGGCTGAAACATGGTGACCTAAGACAATTCCTTGATCAACCATCATTAGACATTTTTCATGACTCAGAGATAGTTGGTGTTGTTCACATCAACTAAGTACTTTCTCAAGGTTATTCAAAGATTCTTCAAAAGTGGATCCATGGACAGTGGAATCATCCATGTAAACCTCAACACAGTCATTAGCAAGATCTGCAAAATGGCCAAGATTGCCCGCTGAAATGTGGCAGGGGCATTACAAAGCCCAAAAGGTAAGACTCTGTAAGTGAATGTACCCCAAGGGCACATAAAAGTAGTCTTATCCGAATCAGAAGGGGCAATACTAATTTGATTATACCCACTAAACCCATCCAAGAAAGAGAAATATTTCTTACTAGCCAAGTCGTCTAGGACTTGGTCAATGAAAGGCGGGGAAAATAATCTTTCTTGGTGGCTTTGTTAAGTTCCCGTAATCAGCACATATTCGCCACTTACCATTCTTCTTGGGAACAATAACTAATGGGGAAACCCATGACTATCGATATGGGATAGATGAAACCTACCTTTCGGAGCTTTTCGATCTCAATTTTGACTATGTCTCTCAATCTTTGGATTGATTCATCGTTGCGGCTGCCTTATAGGTTTGACATCATTGGTGTAAATATGATGTGTACAGATGCTAGGATGAATTCCTTTCATATCAGTGTAATCCCAAGCAAAATCATGAGAATTTTTCTTCAGAACCTCAAGCACCCTAGCTTCTTGATTGACCTCCAAGTTGCTTCCTATAGTCAGCTCTCTACCCATACTGACAAGCACCTGCTTAGTATCATTCGCAAGAGCAAGCTCTGTACTAGTGATAACATAATTCAATGGGAAAACATGGAGCTGAAGCATGTGCAGGATGGATATGTTATTAAAAGATAGAACCTTAGTTAAAGGACAATAGAAATTAGGAACTAAATGTTTAGAATTATAAGCATAGAGTTTCCTACCAGATTTTAGCAGAGGTAATGTCTACTGCTGATATTCCAAATTCCGTAGAAGTAGTGCTGATTTCCATAGTTGCAGATTCCTTGGAATCAGGCAGCGCATATGACTCTGCAGCTTTCGTCATATGATTGTGTCTTGGTGGCTAGAAAATAATAATTCAAAGAGTTAGCATCAAAGAATCCACCCATACCTGGTCACAACAATTCGTATAAGGCTAGGCGGGAGGATATAATGAAATGTGTTTAGATTTCGCCCATTTAGAATTGTCATGTTCTCGACCTGCGATCAATGTAAGTAGTAACCGTAGCCAACCAAGGTCTTCCTAAGATGATTGGATATCCCAACTTCCGAGCTTTAGGCCGCAAAACCATGAAATCAACTGGGTACTCCCATGATTCGACAGTGACCATTATATCTTCAACTACACCATTAGCTACAACAATGGATTGATCTGCTAACTGCAGAATAGTATTGGTTGGTTGAAGTCTTGTCAAGGATAGTAGGTTAAACATTTTTGTTGTGATGACATTAATAACAACACCAAGATCCACCAAAACATTAGATATTGGCTGGTTGCTTATACAAATAGTAAGGACAGGGCTCCCAGGATCCCCATATTTTGGTGAGATGAGGGTGCCAACAACTAAATCAGCTAAATTCCCTTTGAATTTGACAGTATTTGGGTTTTTCTTTATTCTTCCTGGTGTCTTTATACATTCATTTCTAATGGTTTGGTTTAGTTCAGGGATGTCCCTTATTGCACGTAGCAGTGGAACCTCAATATGTACTTTTTTAATTCCTAAACTATTTTTGTTTCATTTGTAATCCGAGTGTCCTGTAATCGCTCAGGGAAAGGAGATGTAGTTAGTTTGGGTATTTGATCATCCTGTTTATCTAGCATTGGTGAAGAACCAGTGTTACCCTCAATTTTTTCTTCCTTATCGACATCATCAGAAAGTTCTATGATAACAATAGGAGGGTTCAATATTTTGCAGATCGTAATCGTAAATAACCAATAGTGTTAACTCGCATGGTGTTACTGCGTTTGTGTCATCAATCGAAGTTTTGTTGATTTTTAGGATTAGATACAAGCTAAGCCGGAAGTTGTGTTTGTATTACTTGTCCTTGATTTTGGTAGGCTTGAGGTGGAGGCATTAGAGCTTGTTGTGGTTGTTGGAACCTACATTGTTGATTACCGTTTTGTGGTGGTGCCCAGGACTGATTTTGGCTAAAATTTTGTTGAGGACCCCATTCTTGATTGTGCAAAGAATTGGTGCTTGGTAGAGGAGCCCAACTCCGTTACATTTGAGTGTAGGGATTTTTCCAAGGTGGTGGATATGGATAAGTCATCCAGTTTGAGTTTGCCCACTCAGGTTGTCCCCAAGAAGACTGAGAGGCCTGATTTGGCCATGGCATTCTCAAGGGATTCTGAGTTGGTCTAGATGTGAACCCACCCTGATTGTTTGGTCTTTGGAAAAATTTTAATTCAGCACTTGTTTGAGATATGGCATTCAAACCTCCCTTCAATTGTGGTAGAAGTGTGCAATGTTTAGTGTCATGGTCAGTAACTTCGCAGATTAAGCACATATCTATGACATCCAAAGGACATTCTCTCAAGGGGTATCTCTTCCGACATTTAGGGAAATACATGTCCAATGGTTCTTTAGCAGGGGTGGCTTTTTCCTTGAGTCCATCTATGGTGGATGTTAATTGCAGCAGAATGTCTATTTTCGTGTTGGCATTTCTTCTAGAAGTTCAGAGGTACCCAAAGACTTGGATGTTTGTTTCCTTCATATCCCTCCACGTGTTCTAGAATATCTTCTACATAGCTCAGTAATTTGTTCCATGGTAAGCTTATTCACATCTCCACCTCCCATGAGATGGAGAGAATCCTTGTTTTCCTCATCCAAGTCCTTTCAGAAAGACTATTTTAGTGATGTCTACATGTAACTCATACCCATTGCATTTATGGAGAAAGACGAATCTATCCAGATAATCCTCTAGATTCTCATCTTCCTTTTCCGTATTTGGAAGAACTCTTCCTTCCGATCCCTTCCTCTACAATAGTCTTGTTATTTATCTAGGAAGGTTGTTTCCATGGCTTCCTAGGAATTAATGGAGTTAGATGGTAACCCCATAAACCATCTCATAGTAGAATCTTTGAGAGTGGAGGGAAATAATTTGATTTTTTTATTGTCAGTTCGGTAGTCATATGTCTAGCATGTATTTTAAATTCAAATAGAAACTGATCAGGGTCTTCTTTGGTCATTCCTCGAAAGAGGGGGAGGATAGATGGTGAGATGTTTTTCATGGGTGCATCCTCATCTGCATTGAGGACAATGGGGTATGTAAATGTTCGTCCTAAAGGTTGTTCTTCAAAGATTCCAAAGATGCCCCATTACGAACGATGTGAAGAGGATACTAAAATATCCTTACTTGGGATATTACCACAAAAATGACAAAACACAGAAATTTGCAGCAAAATACTAAATCTGATTTTTGCATATTTTATGCGAGAAAAGTACATAAAGGCGAAGAGAAAAAATATGAATAACTCTCAAAATACCCGTTCAAAACACTTGAAATTTTAAATGGAACTAGATAATAATATGAAGAACACAAGGGAAATATTTTTAGAATTTTTCATCAATATAACGTTGCAGTAAAATTACAGCATGCCTAAAATAGCCAGAAACTTCAAAAATTAATATCTTTCCGAATACAAATGCAATAATGATGAAACTTGAGAAATAACATATATAAATATAGAAGATGCCTTTCCAACCTTCAGATCTGAAAACGGCCAACTAGAAACCCTAGAAATTAGGGCTGCAATCTCCCAAACAAGTCGCCCCCTTTGGTAGATGGCCAAAACCCTTGTGAAATCCTCCGTAGATGATGCCAAACCCTTCCTCTATGGCTGCCGTAGGTCTGATCCGAAAACCAGCTGAAAATCTCCACCAAAACTCCCAAAAACTCTCAAACCCTAATTCTGAAAATCCTGAAAATGCCTCTGTAAAACAGCCCTGAAATCAGCTCCAAATGACAAGCTAGGGTAGATCTCTCACTACCGAAGAATGCCCTGCTAGCTAGGGATGGATCTCTCACCACCGAAGCTAGGGTTCCCGTGGGATCTTACTCCACAAGCTAAAAGTTGCAAACAGCAGTTGCACATAAAAAAGAGATATAGGTGTATGCATGAATGACTATCCTTTCACCCCTCTTCTCCTTTTATAACCTTTTTCATGTCAAAGAAACCCTAAAACCCCCAAGGCGCACTTTCTCATAAAGAGGGCCCAATTAAAAATAACTTAAAGTTGCTTTTTCCTTCCTAGGCGCCTTGGCCCATAAAGTGACCCCAATGAAGAAATATAACATTTAATGCCATACATATCCCCTCAAGTCGCCAAAAAGGGACTTTAAGTGGCCCCAACGAAGAAACATAACATTAAATGCCAAAAGTGTCCACTTAAGTGATCCCAACGACAAAATAGAACACAAAGGGCCCATTAAACCCTCCCAACGACCAAAATATAACAAAAACATAGTAGGAAATCAGACAACCATCCCCAATAACCTCCAAAGTCGTTAGTCCCTTGGGAATGACCAGGGCTAAGACCAAAATAGGGCCGTTAGGCCAACTGCTCGGAATTGGGGACATTACAATCCTCCCCTCCCGAAAAATGCTTGACCCCAAGCATTATCCTCCTGTGCTGTAGAAACTGAATACCACAAAGTAAGTGCCTCCATCTTACCCTGCAGTCAACCAAAGATCGGTGCGATCCTAAGTGACCAAAACACCACATATAATCATCATGCTCTCCATGCAGTGTAGACAACAATGCTGTCCCTGAAGTAGAATAATGCCCACATCGACTCTCTACTGGTACCCATATTGAAACTGTCAATCTATCCAATCCTTGCCACTGCAAAACTGTCATCATGTGATCACTCACTGCATCTCTTGTCGACTCCATCCCTTGGCTAACTAGCACATGCTCATCATCCTCATAAGCAGTAAGACATATAGGATTGTTATCCCCTATCAACTCCAGAAATAAGGAACATGCATACTCCGATTTTTCATCATGACAAACTACACATCCTTGCACAAAGTTGAGGATATCCTCCCTCAACCCATGCCATCTGACCCTTTCCCATATGAAGTTGAAGGTCTCATCAAAGCTCAAGTGTCCAGACATGGAAGAATAATGCACATGTCGCAGTATCTCCATCCTCAACCATGAATCCGACACGAGGTACAATTTGTCCTGATAGAAGATCATCTCATCCTCCAATCTATAGTTGTCATCCTGTATGTGACCATCCAGAATCTCACAAGTGTGTCGGTTCTTGAAGTACTCAACAAGAAAATGATATCTCTAGTCTACTGAAACCTCAGACAACCAACATAATGATAAACTCATATGATCTGAATCTGTAATCCTGATCTCTGCAATTGCCTTATGTGCAACACTATTGGTCACACCCACATCCATCATACTCCACATCGATCCGCCATAATAAAACCCCTCATTATGCCGAGAATTCCTCTCCATCCCCTCAGCTGCAACCACCCTAGGTGCTCCTGCTGATAATCCCCTCAAAATCACATTCCTGCCTTCGGACTTAAATTTCAGCTCCATCGTCTGGAAGTTAGTCCGAAACTCACCAAGAGAGTGAAGCCACTGCACTCCCAACACTATGTGGGCCACTCCCATACCAACAACGTGGAAATCATCGGTAACTGTGTAGTTACCCATGGTGATGCTCAATTGTGGAACTCTCCGTGTGCATCTCATATACTCCCCATTGGCTACAACAATGTTGAAGCCCTCAAAGTCCTTCGTCTGTAAACCTTGTCTCTCCACCAATGATGCATCAATAAAGTTGTGGGTAGCCCCACTATCAATGAGTACCATAACTCGCTGACCCTGCATAACTCCCCTAATCCTAAATGCCTTGTACATTGGAGTACTAGACAATGTGGCTATAATCTCCCGAGGGAAAGTCTCCTCCTCCTACTCGCATCAGCACTATCCATCGCAACTCCATTCCCATCATCCATCTCGTGAGTCTCCAACTCCTCACCTCTGTCATCCTCACTCTCCTCGAAGACCTTGATGAATTGGGCCTTCCCTCTACCTCTGCAATCATGTCCTGGAACCCAAGGTGTGTGGCAATCGAAACATAGTTTCTTTCGCCTCAACTCATCTCTGTCCTCTCGGGAAATGAATGGCTTCTTAGCCACCTCCTGCCTCGGTGGAGGCTCCCTCTGTTGAAGTTCGTCTGATCCAGATGGAGGTTCTCTTTGCTGAACGTGAGGTGGAACCCTTGACTTTGGAGTGGCTAACTCCAAGTCACGAGATATCCTAATAGCCTCATTCAAAGAAGAAGGCTCAAATGCCTTCACAAACCCTACTAAGGCGTCAGTCAACCCTGCCATGAAGAGTGAAGTCAACCTCATCTCTGAAACATCAGATACCATAACTGATAACCTCTGAAAATCTGTAATGTACTGATCTAGAGAACCATGTCTGCCTCAAGTGAGTCAACTCCCTAAAGTGCCTATCTGGGTCCCTCCTATCAAACCTGCTCATCAACCTCTGTGTAAAATCTGCATAAGTAGTGATATGCATGTGCCCCTGTGTGATCAATCCATGATGCCACCAGTCATGAGCATCTCCCTCGAGGTGTAGGATAGCAAACTTAATTGCATCCTCTTCACGCATGGGATTCAAGTCGAAGTAAGTCTTCAACTTCTGAATCCAAGATTGGGCAGTACACTTCTTAGAGCCATCGAAGTGTGGAATAGAGATTTGTCCCAATCTCCTCTGAAACTCAGGTACCTGTGGCTGGTAATCTCTCCTAGGCCTGCTACCAATCTTCATTTTGCAATACTCTTGAAATGGCATGTTGTCCCGAAACCCTCACTCAATGTCCGGTACTTCTCCCAGCAAGATTCCTCATCCACAATGTCTGCGGCCTGTTGTGTCTGCGAAACTTCCGGATCCTTCAAGAAGGAAGGCTCGTGGAGTCCCAAGGGCCTGGTAGATGCATGAGGGGACCCTTGTCCCGAATGTCCACTCTCACCTCTATTACCATGATGTCCCATATTGCTGGCTTCTCCTTTCTCCGCATGAGCCTCAATCCTACCCTGTGCTAACCTCTCAGTAAGCTGGCTCAAATAGAGGTTGGTAGTCTCCTGCTGCTTCACCATGTTGGTGAACAGTCGTTTCATCAGATCTACTCCCAACTCTTCACTGTCTCTGTCTCTGTCTCCCATCTTTCAACCCTAACAGGCTGGAGGAACAACCGCTCTGATACCACTGAAATATCCCTAGTTGGGATCTTACCACAAAAATGACAAACACACGAAATTTGCAGCAAAATACTAAATCTGATTTTTGCATATTTTATGCGAAAAAAGTATAAGCTAGGGCAATGAATAATGACAGAAAAATATGAATAACTCTCAAAATACCCATTCAAAACACTTGAAATTTTAAATGGAACTAGATAATAATATGAAGAACACAAGGGAAATATTTTTGGAATTTTTCATAATATAACGCTGCGAGAAAATTACAAATGTGCCTAAAATAGCCAGGAAACTTCGAAAATTAATATCTTTCCGAATACAAATGCAATAATGATGAAACTTGAGAAATAACATATATAAATATAGAAGATGCCTTTCCAACCTTCAGATCTGAAAAGGACCAACTGGAAACCCTAGAAATTAGGGCTGCAATTTCCCAAACAAGTCGCCCCCTTTGGTAGATGGCCAAAACCCTTGTGAAACCCTCCGTAGATGATGCCAAACCCTTCCTCTATGGCTGTCGTAGGTCTGATCCGAAAACCAGCTGAAAATCTCCACCAAAACTCCCAAAAACTCTCAAACCCTAATTCTGAAAATATTGAAAATGCCTCTGCAAAACAGCCCGAAATTAGCTCCAAATGACAAGCTAGGGTAGATCTCTCACTACCGAAGAATGCCCTGCTAGCTAGGGATGGATCTCTCACCACCGAAGCTAGGGTTCCCGTGGGATCTTACTCCACAAGCTAAAAGTTGCAAACAACAGTTGCACATAAAAAAAGAGATATAAGTGTATGCATGAATGACTATCCTTTCACCCCTCTTCTCCTTTTATAACCTTTTCCATGTCAAAGAAACCCTAAAACCCCCAAGGCGCACTTTCTCATAAAGAGGGCCCAATTAAAAATAACTTAAAGTTGTTTTTTCCCTTCCTAGGCGCCTTGGCCCAAAAAGTGACCCCAATGAAGAAATATAACATTTAATGCCATACATATCCCCTCAAGTCGCCAAAAAGGGACTTTAAGTGGCCCCAACGAAGAAACATAACATTAAATGCCAAAAGTGTCCACTTAAGTGATCCCAACGACAAAAATAGAACACAAAGGGCCCATTAGACCCTCCCAATGCCTAAAATATAACAAAAACATAGTAGGAAATCAGACAACCATCCCCAATAACCTCCAAAGTCGTTAGTCCCTTGGGAATGACCAGGGCTAAGACCAAAATAGGGCCGTTAGGCCAACCGCTTTAAGTGGGGACATTACGGAATACTGTAATGCTCTGGAAAGGTTCTAGGCGTTGAATTGGAATCTGTATCACTCTTAGTGTTTCTCTCTTGTGAAGTGCGGGAAAATTTTAGTCGCGAATATTCGTAATATGGCGAATATTCCATTTTTGAAAATTTTGAAAAGGTGAATTTTTTCTAAGTGCAGTCAATGACCTATTTTCACCTAAAAATTACACTTTAATTTTTTTTTTAGGTCGGCCGCCTACCCTTGAAAAAATATCCCCTATATAATCCTAGATTATTCACCAGGTAGAACACTTCTACTTCAAATTTTGTCAACAATATGATAGATCCTGTATTGCAGACGCACGACAAGGGGGTAATTTATTGACGCGTGACAAGGAGGGTTTACAGATATTGACGCATAGTAGACGCACGACAAAGAGTTTGTTGACATACAACAATGGGGTTATTTGTTGATGCAAAACACTGACAGATAGTTGACGCGTGACAAGGAGGTACTGCAGATATTGACGCATAGTAGACGCATGACAAACAATTTGTTGACGTGCGATAATGCGGTTATTTGTTGACGCACGACACTGACGGATAGTTGACCCTAACAAGGAGGTACTTTAAATATTGACGCATAGTAGACACACGACAAACAATTTGTTGACGCGTGAAAATGCGGTTATTTGTTGACGCGCGACACTGACGGATAGTTGACACGTGACAAGGGGGTACTACAGATGTTGATGATGCATGTAATTAGTAGACACACGACAAAGAGTTTGTTGACGCGTGACACGAAGATTTTTTTGATGTGAAAGCAGAGGGCAGAGGATACGAGCTGCGCGCGATGGGAGATTTTCTGTCGCGCGTCAAAAAAATGCATTGACATGCGTCAACAGACCTCAATGACGTGCGTCAACAACCTTGTTGACGCACGACAAAGAAATCTCATGTCGCATGTCCGCAGCCTTCACATTACACCACTTGAAAATCAAGTGAAATTTTTTCATACAACCCCCAAAAAATTCACCTTCCCACGAAACCGGTTCCGGGATATTCACCAGGTATTTTCCACCTTCGATTTCCAAGAGGTCTCTTAAAATGAACCCTTGTGAAGTGTCTAAAGAGATTTTTTGAATATTACATGCTATAAATCTCCCTTGGTTATCTCATGACCTATCCATCCAGTGTTGGTTGGTTTAAATCGAGGTCCGAGAGAACTCTTGGTTTCCTATATGAACTCCATTAATACCCATAGCATATGGAATAAAATAATGGAGCTTATGGTTATTGTCCTTGGTAACGGCACCAAAAATGATGGGTCATTGTATTCTTCCAATCATTTAATCGACATAATATTTGTCTCTGTGTCATTCTAAACTGTGGTATGTCTAGGCAATATGCAATGGAGTCCAAGAGAACCGGTTATATGTTGATTTTGTGGGGGTTGCTTATTTTTAGTGACTATTCTATGGAAGTGTAGTTAAAATCTACGGAAATTGAATACAAATCTAAAGAATTCAACTATGTGCAATGAAAGGAATTTCAAAGCAACTAATATTCTAACTTGTAAAGTGAAATATGGACACACCGATTCTTAACAAATTAAATCACAACTGAATAACTGGAATTTTTAGCAGAAAGCAAGACTATTCATGAACTAGATTTGCATAACAAAATCATCTACTCTAAGAAAAAGTGGTAATGGAGAAAGCGAGATATGGTTAATCAAAGCATGCATGCAAAAACTCATCAAATGATAATTGCAGTAAAATTAATCGAAGGACTGTATGCATGTAAAACTCAAAGTAACCTCGTATCTCCTCGGTCGAGTGGGCCCTTGCTTTTCCTCGTGATAGAGTGATCAACAATTTCTTATTCTCAAAATTCCATAGCTTTCATTAACTAAAATGAGTTCATAACATATCAAAAGAAAATCTAGGACAGTATGCAGATAATCTTCTTCGATAATAAAAATGTGGTACTCAAGTTCAAGATAAATTCTTCATATGGATAATGTTGGTTACAAGATCTGCCATATCAGGAGCATAAAACACTATCCATAAAATATCAATTAAAACTCATAGATTCCTACGGGCCCGTTAGGTCAAGCCTGAGCTAATAGGTCAATTCGATGGAAACTTGTCTTGACCGCATGCTTGAACTCGGGCTTCTTATCCACCAAGAACTTTCATTATTCCTACACACGTCATCACATTTGATCTCATAAAGGTAGTTAGTAGGAAGTTCATGGGATAAATGGTTTTCATAAATAATAGCAAGGAAAATGCATCAACCTACTAAGACATGACTACATAAAAATCCCCATATACTAATAAGTCATATCACAAAGAGTATTTCCGAATTCAAGAAATGATATAAATGAGCTAAACAATGCACTCATCAATTAGTCCGAATGTCAATCTCCAGCCAAGAAGGAAGTGTCTCCACCACACCAAGGTGTGCACAACTACTACAAGATCAATATCATGAGTTGGATAATTGAGCTCATAATATTTGAGTTTGTGAGACTCAAATGCAACTACTCTACCCTCCTGCATCAACACACCTCCAAGTCCTACCAAAGAAACATTTGTGCAAACGAAGAACTCACCCTGAGGGTCTAGTACTACAAGAATAGGTGTTGTCGGGAGGCATTCCTTCAGTGTGTTGAAGGCCTGCTCACATCTATCTGACCATATAAACTTCTTCCCTTTCCAGTTGAAGGGAAGTGATGGGGTACGTAACCCGAGAAAAGTCCTATACAAATCTCCTGTAGTATCCTACCAAACCCATGAAGTTGCACACCTCAGTCACACTAGTGGGTGCTAGCCAATCCATAATAGCTCAAATATTGGAAGTATTGACTATGATCCCTTCCTTAGAAATGATGTGACCCAAATACTGCACCTCTGTCTGAAAGAACACACACTTCTCTAGGTTCCCATAAAGTTGTTACTCACAAAGACACTAAAGAACCTGGTGAAGGTGCCCCTCGTGCTCCTCACACGTATGTGAGTATATCAGAATGTCATCAAGGAATATGAGCATGAATCAATCCAAAAATTTCTTGAATACCCCATTCATCAAGCTCATGAACACGTGGGGCATTCATCAAACCAAAAAGCACCACTGTGAACTCGTAGCGGTCATATCTCGTACAGAAGGTGGTCTTATGAATGCCTGCCTCCGTGATCCTCAGCTAATGATACCTTGGCTTAAGATCTATCTTGGAGAATATTATGGCCCCCTTCATCCGATCAACTAAATCATCAATGCATAGTTTAGGGGGTAACGATTCTTGATTATTACTTTGTTCACTTGGCAGTAATCAATACACAAACGCAGGGATCTATCCTTCTTCTTTACAAAAATCACTGGTGTAGCCCAAGGTGATACACAAGGATGGATTACGCCTTTCTCGATAAGGCCCTCAAGCTACTGACTTGAGCTCACAGAGCTTAGGGGTAGTCATCCAATAGGGTGCTCGTGAGATAGGCTCTGCGCTTGGAACCAAATATATGTGAAAATATATCTCGGTGGGAGGTAACCCCAATAGCTCCCCCTGGAAAAACATCAACAAACTCTCTTAAGATGTGATGGTCGTCAAGGGATGTTCCACTAGACTCATCCTTATATCTCACACTAACTATAACAAAGCATACATCTGGAAACCTCGTCACACACACTACTTAAGATACATAGCAGAGATGGTGTGGATGGAAATGGATCTCCTAACTCCTACTATCACTGACTCAACTCCTAGATCATATGTACATGAAATAGTCTTATGGTAACAATCCACTCTAGCTCTATGTGCATACAACCAGTCCATGCCCGAGCTGACTCCATACGAACCCAATCAAGGATACAAAGATTCAAGGTAGTGGTGAAGGGTCCCATATCCACCACAAACTCCTTAACTAAGGAGTCTAAAGAAATTTTGGCTCCAAAAGCCATTTCAACGTCCCAACTAAGACCCTACCTAACTACCACCAACCTACAACAATCTACTAAGGATGGTGCAACAAATGAATCAGAAAAACCATAATCAAACAATATAAAGGCACAAATACCACCAATGCTACCTGTATTCTATAATGTCCCCTTCCTCTGGACAAGTTAGAAATTAATACAAATCCAATCATACATAGCCGAAAACAATTAATATTCAAACCCCGATCACTTTCCATTGTAATTTTCAAAAATTAATTCCGCTAAATCGTCCAAGAAAAATCTTCAAACTATGGATTTTGTGTCACAAAAATATGAAGAACAATATCCCAAAACCATATTTTACATGTACCAACATGAAACCCTAATTTTGACCTAAAAATTAGGTCACCCAACACTTTTAGGGCACCAAATCTCCTCCAAAAATTATGAAATTGCTTTCTCCTTATCTCTCCTAATTTCTACAACCAAAACCAATATTAATCTGACCCCAAAACTACAGATCTGAAATAAATATTAATTTATAAGAACCAAAAAGCTTGCAGACAGCTGAAATCTTCTAAAATTCATAACCCCTTCAATACTTAGAGTTTTTGCATGAAATAAATTACATAATAAAGTAGAAATAAAGATCTTTCCAATGAACTAACAAACTAAATTTTTATCCCACTGAAACCCACTCAAATCGCCTCGAAATTCTAAAACGAGTCCATACTAGGGTTAGGGAAAATTAATTAAATAATTTCCAGCTCATTAAACCCTTCCAAAAACCCTTAAAAATCAACCCTTGATATGAAATAATTGATTAGACACATCAGCAAATAGATCTAGCATAAATAACTAAAAAATATGAAAGATCAAACCCCAATACCAGTTGTTATGGCTAAATAAATTGTAGCAGCAATAATAGTCATAAAAGTACTTCAAACCCTTCACAAAAATACAGATTTATCATCCAAATAAATGTGCCAATACCAACACAAGAGATCACAATGAAGAGAACAATAAAATCTTCAATATCTTCAACAATGGATCCAAATGAAGCTTACAATGAGAGAGCACAATGCAAGAACTAGGGCATACATCCCAACTCCAAGCATAGAGCATAAAATAAATATCACCACAACATAATAATAATAATGATCCTAGCACTCCTTTTATAAGCAAGGAGGCACAAAATTTGAAATCCCTAGGAGAGGGAAATTATTAAATAAAATTAGTTTGTTTTCCCTAGGTGTGGCATCCCCTTTTCAAAGGGTGATTTTATCAATAAAAGCCACCTAAATATTTATTTAATTAATTCCCCATTTAATTTTTATATTTTGGGAATTAAATTAAATAATATTCATAATTAAATAATTAAATAATTAAATAATTATTGCTCTTGGAAATAATATTTAATTATTTAATAAAAATATTCCCCTTTTGACAAGAGAAGCCCATGGGGAAGTATAGGCTAAGGGTCTTCAGAAATGGGGACATTCAAATCCTCTCTTCCCAAGATTGCTTTCCCTCAAGCAATAGCAAGCTCATGCCTCCGGTACCACCATGGTAGCACTCCAAGAATCGGGTTCCCATGCCACTCAAGTGGAGTAGCATTTGTAAGATCTTTGGCTACTTCATCATCCTAAAAGTGGAGAGGAAAGCAGCTGCAATTTATTCCTCAAACTTGCACATGAAACAATCCATTAGAAAAAGAGTGTTGAAGAACACTCTCCTTCCTTCTCCTTAGTATCTCCATGGCTTGGATAGTGCCCACAAACTGCTATAAAGTCCCATAATCTGTTTGTAGTTGTTTCGTTTCTCATCAAAAAAAAAATCATGAATTAGCCCATCCTAATCAATCATGCATAAAAATCTGAATGTAAAAGGAATTAAGGGGCTGATCATGACGATGTTAGATACCAAAATGATGGGGCAACAGTTAGTCTTCCATGTCATCATCCCAATATCAATTCCTATGTGTTGGGCAACAATTTTAGAAGCTATCAAACTGAAAATATTGGATACAACAACCCCATCTTGTATGGGAAACAACTCCAACAATACATATTCAATTTTTTTGTCATTTTCTAGCAAGTACTCAATGTGCTCCTGTTTTTTCTTGCTTGGGACAACAAGATGACATTCCCCTTGTTTATATCCCAAGATAAACTCTATGCTCCCAACACTTCTTTCAAAAGCTAGAAGTTGTAAATTACCATGGCATAGGGAAAATAGAAGATTTGATCCCAATGTGCAAGACATCAAAACATTCATGTGAAGAAATGACATACCCCTCATGATGATAGAATCCATGTCTGTATCCTTATGCCATCTCCTAATCTCATTAGCATGTAAAATGATAGGCAACACATGATTTAGCTTTACCTTATCACTTACCAAGTCATTTAGAAGGTCACTTCTCCCATGCTTGGTTGCCCCTTGTTCTTCTTCCTTAGCTGCCATGAGAATCATAGAATATGGATCATGTGAAGACCTTATACCATGGCCCTTCTTCTCCTTCAAACCCTTTGTAGAAGCCCCAAAATTTGTAGCCATGCAAGCAATGTCAACAAGATCCATCCCACACATTTCCTTTACCAAATTTCCTTTTAATAACACAAGAATCAAATGTCCAAGTGACAGCCCATCATGTACAAATTTCATAATAGCAAGATAAAGTGCATGAAATGACTCTAAACGGACCTCAATACTGTGAAGATTGACTTCGTAAATTTGAGGGATGACATTACCTAGGTAAAAACTTTCATCATGATTGAAATTTGAACCATGCACAATCCACAAGAGTTGAAATTTACCAAGATATAACTGTTGTACCAAAACTGAAAGTGAATTTCTTACCATATAATATGTGGTCCATGTAATTCCCTTATTTTGGAATGCCTTTATGATTACCACTTGTGTCTTGAACTCCCCAAAGTGAATGGTTGAATATTGCTTTTCCCATTGGTGAGAAGAAACAAGAGAATCAACAAGATGAGACACATCTTTCTTCAAAGCACTGCCGAGCTTCCCATGTTCATCAACAACTTCCTCATCCTCATTAGCCAAATCAGATTCTGAATAATCCATTACCTTAGCATCTGATTTTTTTGTGCCTTCACATTTGGTGCAAGTATTAGATACAAAAAGCTCATTATTATGCATCAAAGAACTCATACCTTGAGGATCCATTCTCATATCCTTTTCTGAAGACTTGGCTGCCATATATGTCTTCACCTTGATTTGATTCATGACACCTTTTGCCAAGGTGTGAGAAATGCATGATGCCTCCTGTCTCAATTCTTCCTTAAGCACATTCAACAATTGTTGAGGAACATCATCATATTCATTTATCACTGTAGACATGATACTTTGTATTACAACCATTATATTTTCTGAATGGTTATCCTATATGACCCCAAAGAATACCTCGAACATATGAAGGATAAGATCATTACAACCAAGATCTAACATCAATACACAAGATTTTACCTTTGCCATAGTTTCCAAAATTTTTACCCTCTTGCTGTAATAAGGGCTTGTGGACGTCCAAAGGCCTTGAAAACTTCCGACCATGTGTTCAAATATGTCTCTCATGATATCATCACTGTAGGGCAGATTAGGGGTTGTGACCCTTGTGACTTTAAGCAATGCAAGTAACAACCATAATTTTCACTCTCACATCTTCATGCCAAAATATCTTAGGCTTAATCAACTGAAACATCAATGAATGAATAATGTACTTATCTGATTGATTGACCATGGCCATTTTGAAAAAAAATTGTTGTTTCCTCCAAGTCCTTAAGCAAGGCATCCTCAAAATGATGCGGATGCTTAAGCTTCTTCCCAACCCTGATGATCCTTTCTTTCAAACCACCTTCACTCATTAACTCCATGGTTCCACTCAACCTCTTATCTCTGTATACAAATATGAAAAATATAAATCCTGCATTCACAAATGACCCACACGAATAGAGGAAGGAAGCTCTGATACCACTGTAATGTCAAACCCCTTGGAACTAGGACAAGTTAGAAATTAATACAAATTTGATCATTCAAATTGATTTTTAACAACTGAAAATAATTAATATTCAAACCCTAATCGCTGTAATTTTCAAAAATTAATTCCGCAATTAACCATCCAAGAAAATATCTTCAAACTTTGGATTTTGGGTCAAAAAAATATGAAGAATAATATAAAACCAGATTTTGCATAACCAACATACAAACCCTAATTTTGACCCAAAAATTAGGTCACCCAAGACTTTTAGGGCACCAAATCTCCTCTAAAAATTATGAAATTGCTTTCTCCTTATCTCTCCTAATTTATAAAACCAAAACCAACATTAATTGATCCCCAAAACTACAGATCTGAAATAAATATTAATTTATAAATTAAAGTGCACCATGAGACAATTTGAAATCTTCAAAAATTCATAACTCTTTCAATACTTGGAGTTTTTACCTGAAATAAATTGAGAATAAAGTAGAAATAAAGATATTTCCAATGAACTAAAAACAAAATTTTTATCCTACTAAAACCCACTCAAATTTGCCTCTGAAATCTGAAAACCAGTCGCTAGGGTTAGGGAAAATTAATTAAATAATTTCCAGCTCATAAAACCCTTTCAAAAACCCTTAAACAATCAACCCTTGATCTGAAATAATTGATTAGACACAACAACAAATAGATCTAGCATAAATAACTTCAAAATATGAAAGATCAAACCCCAATACCAGTTGTTATGGCTAAATAAATTGCAGCAGCAATAATAGTCATAAAAGTACTTCAAACCCTTCACACAAATACAAATTTATCATCCAAATAAATGCGCTAATACCAACACAAAAGTTCACAATGAAGAGAACAATAAAATCTTCAATATCTTCAACAATGGATCCAAATGAAGCTTACAACAAGATAGCACAATGCAAAAAATAGGGCGTACATCCCATGGGCATACATCTCAACTCCAAGCATGGAGCATAAAATAAATATCACCACAACATAATAATAATAATAATAATCCTAGCACTCCTTTTATAAGCAAGGAGGCAGAAATTTTGAAATCCCTAGGAGAGCGAAATTATTAAATAAAAGCGAGTTTGTTTTCCTTAGGTGTGGTGTCCCCTTTTCAACACATGATTCAGCTTTACCTTATCACTTACCAAGTCATTTAAGGTCACTTATCCCATGCTTGGTTGCCCCTTGTTCTTCTTCCTTAGCTGCCATGAGAATCATAGAATATGGATCATGTGAAGACCTTATACCATGGCCCTTCTTCTCCATCAAACCATTTGTAGAAGCCCCAAAATTTGTAGCCATGCAAACAATGTGAACAAGATACATCCCACACATTTCCTTCACCAAATTTTCCTTTGAAAACACAAGAATCAAATGTCCAAGTGAATGACCCATCATGTACAAATTTCATAATAGCAAGATAAAGTGCATGAAATGACTCTAAACGGACCTCAATATCAGAAGAATGACTTTGTAACTTTGAGGAATGACATTACCTAGCTAAAACCCTCATTGATTGAAATTTAAACTATGCACAATCCACAAGAGTTGAAATTTACCAAGAGATATCTACTGTACCAAAACTGAAAGTGAATGTCTTACCGAATAATATGTGGTCCATGTAATTCCCTTATTTCAGAATGCCTTTATGATTACCACTTGTGTCTTGAACTCCCCAAAGTGAATGGTTGAATATTGATTTTCCCATTGGTGAGAAGAAACAAGAGAATCAACAAGATGAGACACATCTTTCTTCAAAGCACTATCAAGCTTCCCATGTTCATCAATAACTTCCTCATCCTCATTAGCCAAATCAGATTCTAAATAATCCATTACCTTAGCATCTGATTTTTCTGTGCCTTCACATTTGGTGCAAGTATTAGATACAAAAAGCTCATTATTATGCATCAAAGAACTCATACCTTGAGGATCCATTCCCATATCCTTTTTTGAAGACTTGGCTGCCATATATGTCTTCACCTTGATTTGATTCATGACACCTTTTGCCAAGGTGTGAGAAATGCATGATGCCTCCTGTCTCAATTCTTCCTTAAGCACATTCAACAATTGTTGAGGAACATCATCATATTCATTTATCACTGTAGACATGATACTTTGTATTGCAACCATTACATTTTCTGAACGGTTATCCTGTATGACCCCAAAGAATACCTCGAACATATGAAGGATAAGATCATTACAACCAAGATCTAACATCAATACACAAGACTTTACCTTTGCCATAGTTTCCAGGATTTTTACCCTCTTGCTGTAATAAGGGCTTGTGATGTTCCAAAGGCCTTGAAAACTTCCGACCATGTGTTCGAATATGTCTCTCATGATATCATCACTATAGGGAAAATTAGGGGCTATGACCCTTGTGACTTCAGCAATGCAAGTAACAACCATAATTTTCACTCTCACATCTTCATGCCAAAAGATCTTAGGCTTAATCAACTGAAACATCAATGAATGAATAATGTACTTATCTGATTGTTCGACCATGGCTAAAAAAAAATTGTTTCCTCCAAGCCCTTAAGCAAGGCATCCTCGGAATGATGTGGATGCTTAAGCTCTTCCCAACCCTAATGATCCTTTCTTTCAAACCACCTTTACTCATTAACTTCATGGTTCCACTCAGCCTCTTATCTCTGTATACAAATATGAAAAATACAAATCCTGCATTCACAAATGACCCACATGAATAGAGGAAGGAAGCTCTGATACCACTGTAATGTCCCCTTCTATGACAAGTTAGAAATTAATACAAATCTGATCATCAACAATTTGAAAATAATTAATATTCAAACCCGATAACACCTGGCAATTTTCAAAAATTAATTCCCGCTTAACCGTTCAAGAAAAAATCTTCAAACTTTGGATTTTGGGTCACAAAAATATGAAGAACAATATCCCACAACTATATTTTGCATATCCAATATAAAACCCTAATTTTGACCTAAAAAGTAGGTTGCCCAGCACTTTTAGGGCACCAAATCTCCTCCAAAAATTGTAAAATTGTTTTCTCTTTATCTCTCCTAATTTCTACAACAAAAACCAATATTAATATAACCCCAAAATCTGTAGATCTAAAATAAATATTAATTTATAAGAACCAAAAAGCTCATGCAGACAATCGAAATCTTGAAAAATTCATAACTCCTTCAATACTTGGAGTTTTTGCATGAAATAAATTGCAGAAAGAATAAAGATATTTCCAATGAACTAAAAAAAAATTTAATCCCACTGAAACCCACTCAAATCGCCTCCGAAATCGAAAACTAGTCGCTAGGGTTAGGGAAAATTAATTAAATAATTTCTAGCTCATAAAACCCTTCCAAAACCCTTAAACAATTAACCCTTGATCTGAAATAATTGATTAGACATAGCAGAAAATAGATCTAGCATAAATTACTTCAAAATATGAAATATCAAACCCCAATATTTGTTGTTATGGCTAAATAAATTACAACGAAATAATAGTCATAAAAGTACTTCAAACCCTTCAAAAAATACAGATTTATCATCCAAATAAATGTGTCAATACCAACACAAGAGATCACAATGAAGAGAACAATAAAATATTCATTATCTTCAAAAATGGATCCAAATGAAGCTTATAATGAGATAACACAATGCAAGAACTAGGGCATACATCCCAACTCCAAGCATGGAGCATAAAATAAATATCACCACAACATAATAATAATAATGATCCTAGCACTCCTTTTATAATCAAGAAGGCACAAAATTTGAAATCCCTAGGAGAGGGAAATTATTAAATAAAAGCAGTTTGTTTTCCCTAGGTGTGGCATCCCCTTTTCAAAGGGTGATTTTATCAATAAAAGCCACCTAAATATTTATTTAATTAATTCCCCATTTAATTTTTATATTTTGGGAATTAAATTAAATAATCTTCATAATTAAATAATTATTGCTCTAAGAAATAATATTTAATTATTTAATAAAAATGTTTCCATTGCTGACATCCTCGAAGCCCACGGGGAAGTATAGGCTAAGGGTCTTGAGGAAATAGGGACATTACATAGTCTCTATCATGGTACTCTGGTGCTTAGCTTGGTGGTTCTCGACCACTATGTAGATCTGATAGCTACGTCCCATGTCACCAACCATAGGCTCAAATCTATGCCTTACACTTATTACGGGGTTTTTGGGCGGTCTCTCCAATGATGTCCAATAATGCCACAACTATAACAACCACCTGGTCCTCTCTAGTGAGATACAACTCTAGCCGATACTCTAGAGGTGCTGGCGCTATGGATCCTAATGATCCGGCTATGGACTACTTGAATGATCTCTTGGTGCACCCTGTGTCCTAATGGAACCTCTAAGAGGAGGCCCCATACTCTATCCTCTCCGAGCGTTGAATCTCCGAGAAGGTCTCGAATGGTGGACGAGTCTGCGCCGCTTCTCGAGGTGGCTATTGTGGTGCCCTAAATGACGACTATGTAGAACCATGTCCACCACGAGGAGGAGGAGATGATCCCCTTGACTGTTATCCTGCATCTTTTGGATGTGACTCCTCACTCTATCTCTGGCATGTTACATCTTCCCCGTGTCTCCTCTGTAATATAGGCCTTCTCCACGGCCTCTTTTAAGATCGTGGGCGGTGAATATGGACCACACCACCCAAAACCAAATTTAGGCCCTTGATGAACTCCGTGAATTTGGACCTACTCATCCTTAGATAATCGACATACCGGAGTAGGTCCAAATCGACTCTCATACTCGCCTACTGAGTCATAGATTCTCGAAGGAGGTCATGGAACTCGTCTATCCTCTACGAAATAAACCTCGATAAATACTTGTTCTGAACCGCTCCTCAAAGAGCTCACGGAGTAATTGTCTCTAAGTCAACATAGATTTTTCACTCCTCGGTCCTCCACCGGACACCTGCTCTATCACTCGAAGATGGATCGTAACACAATCTTTCATGTTGCAAGACAAGGGTATAGCTTGAAGCATCCGTTCAAGCTCACCAACTAGGCCTCTTCCTGAAAACCACCTGTATCTCTAGAATAGCGAGATGGGCGTAGCTTTAGGGTCTCCTTGATATGGTTTGTAACTAACAAATGATGACCCCTAAGTCTCTCTACATGCTCCTCCCTCTACCTAGAGCTCCAAGATCTTTCCTTGTGTCCTAAAATCTTGTCTCCATGTCCTCTCTATGGTGACTCTGCCCTAGCCAACTTCACACGGGGTTCTCTACCCTATGCTCCTCACCGTGCTAAGGAAATGCATGAGCCTCAAGCGATGGCTACCTATTCTATCAAGCAATTCACCCTCCTAAGGACCCTCCGCATATAGCAGCATTAACGTCTTGAAGCATCTATAAAATCGAGGTAGAATGGTGCTACACTGATCGGAGGTGGCAAGTCTAAACCTATGTGTAAGAACCCCTCATCTGGTCCGTGCCTCCTGCACAAACCAAGGCAAGAGTTAGTTCATCATTCTCGGTTTTGTTTCAGTTTTCTTAGTTTACTATATTATACAATTATCGACAATGTTTTCTAGGTTTTTTTAAATTTATTTACACTAGGTTAAAAGTTCATATCTCGTGTTTCCAAATTTCCCAAGGGTCCAAACTTTGAACCCACGGCTCGATACCAAATGCAACACGTAAAAAATGATGTTCCAGAACACATTAAATCTTATACATTTATCTAGAAGGTTGCGGAAATTGTTTTAAGTTATAAGGTTGCAAGGGTGTCAACCCCTAGTGTACGTTAAATTAATTTTCACCAATAATCACTACTTTACAAAGGATGGACTAGGTCTAAGTTAAATGATTAAATATTCTTAATTTATCTCTAAGGTCAATTAATTAGAATCAACTAGGAAGGTGCCATAATTTAATTTACTTGGTTAAATGTTTTTCTCCTCCTTAATTAACATTCAAACCCAAAATGATTATCTTAGTTACTTTAGTTCCATTATCTTAATAGCTTGAATGTCCATTTTACTAATTTTCTAAAACATACTAGGAACTAAATAATGACTTTTCACACCAAGGTATTTAAATGGCCCCATTCACCCATCTACACATACCTTTAAATTTATTTAAAACACCCATAATATTCATTCCTACCAAACCATTGTAGGGCTGATCCTCAACCCTTGGATCAATTCAATTGTAGCCACTAGATCCTAAGGTTCCAAAATAACCCTACATATCCTTATAAATTATTATTAAATCCTTTCCTTTACCCTAGTCTCCTCATTTGGTCTTTTTTTTGTTTAATTTGCAGGTTGGAGAAATAGAATCCATGTGAGCAAGAAAGGAAGAACTATGGAGGAATTTACAAAATCAAGCTTAGTTTACATTTGGATTAAAGGTTTATTGGTGCAATGTCTCCCATTGAACATTGTAGAGGTTTCCACTCCAAATCTGGAGTTATTACAAAATTATTTTTATTTTGAATTCCTTATTTGGGCCAAACCCTACCTCCATTAATATGTATGAGATTGAGCACTTTTAATTATCCATTTGAAGATTTATTTTCATTTTCTTGCTTTGGAGGTTTCCTCTTTAATTTTTACAATCTTAAATTTTAGTTAGACCAAGTTAAAATTTGCACAGCACGGATTTGCATTTTTTTCACCATTAGTGATAGGACCACCACCCAAAGTAGGTTGGCAATCTTGGGACCACCACCCTACTTGGGTGATGATTCACGAACCGCCGCCTTACCTAAGCGGTGGTTCTAATACCACCACCTTTTCTAAGCGGTGGTTACGAGACCGCCACTCTACACATGGTGGCATCCTATTCCTTAGGAACAGAACCTTCAGATCCGAGATTTTTCAAAAAAAAAGTCACTAGAGTGTTTTAAAATTCATCCTGAACTTACTTTTGTGTGCCTAAAGTTTCCAGTTGAAAGGTTTAATCCATCTATTCATTCCATAGTAAAATTACTCATTTTAAAGCATTTCACATTTTAATAGTAACAATAACAACTACAAGATCATTTTCATTTCGTTCAACAAATTTTCTTTCAAGTCCAAAAGTAGAAATAAAACTAAATCTACTTCTAATGTTGTTTTTTTCTACTACAAAATGCATTATTTCAACATAATAATTTACTTAAAATTTATTGCATCTTTCCATTTCCACTACAACCATTTGTTCAAATAACCACTAACAACTTTGTTCCACATTCAAGGTTTCCAAGCATGCACTATTAGTATTTTACAACTTCTATGTTCTTTCTTTCCTTTACAACAATACTATAACTTCAACAATGATAATGAACTTTCTTTTCCTTGAGCATAGCTCATTTCTTTTAATGCAAGAACTTACTTTCTCACAATACAAATTATAACTAAAATTTTAAACATGATTTCCATTTTGATTCATTTCTTTACATACTACAATTTGAGGAGAAAGAAAATTATACAATTCCTCAATGAGATTCCTTCAAAATAATAATACAACTTGGTAAATGAAACTTACAATGCAAAATTTCTTTAAAAAAACAATACTACAAGTCTTCCACCTCAAGTGGGAATAACAAGAAGGTTTTCTCACAAGGAAGGATTTATTTTGGACATAAACAAATGCTCCAAGTTTCACATCACCAACGAGAGCTCCACCATGTCTTCACTTGATCAACAACAACAAAAAAATGGGAGAGGCAACACTCTCCACCCAATCAATAATCCAATGAGGAGAAGAAGCTATCCTCCTCATTGGCCCCGAGCCCCAACCACAATGCAATAAAAGATGGATCCAACTCATGGAAATAATACAAATCTTCCACATCACAATACAAATATTTCACAACCATACCAAAACACAATCAACACAAACTACAATCACAAGAAGGAAACTAACAAAATATACAAGGCTTCATAATGCAAAGCCAATGGAGCAAGGATCTATGGGGAGATCACTTATGCCTCCCAATGGGAATTAGGTGCCCACCTTAAAACCCTCCAATATACATCTCAAAACCCCTACACAACTCTTATGCCTCCCTCAAGATCCTCTTATGCCTCCCTACTATCTCTTATGTCTCCCTCATAAAAACCAAGTAAGAAATGCAAGCATTTTCTTGTCCAAGGTGGGGCACCCAACCCAACTCCCTCCAAAACATGAAATAAACTCTTATTCCTCCCTACATATAATATCCCCATAGCCCTCTCCTACACCACACTTAGGCAATCTACCCAAGAACCCAACAAGCATACCAAAACACTCAATAACATACACATATACACAAATAAAAGAAAACATTTAAACAAGAGTGTAGCTCCTACCTTTCCATGGTAGAGATTGATCCAAGAGTCACACACCAAGCTCCTTCAAGCCCACTCCAACACCAAAAAGCTCAAAAAAAAATCCACAAGCACTCCAAAATTCTCCAACTCCAAAATACAAGTGCACACAAATGAAATGAAGTAACCCCCAAACAAACAAAAGAACTAGCATAAATAGAAAAGGGAGAGAGGAGGGTGAGGTGGCTCCATGTAGGATGCCACATCACTTATCCTCAACTCCACCTCACAAGTCAAACCTCAACCCCAATGCACAATAAATTGGTGGTTGAGAGGAATGACAAACCTCTTACACACACAATCCAAACCCACACCCCCTAAGGACAAACTTTAAAACCCATGTAAGAAAAGTGCAATAAATGCCACTTTTTGTCTTACAAAACACATAATGGGGTCTATTTTTGACCCCCAATCCATAGGTAGGGTTGGTATAGTAATTTAAGAGGTGTGGGACAAGTTTAACTTGTCCCACAAGCCTCCAAAATTGGCCCTTAAGGCCAAATCCGAATTTCCATGATGAGGTAGAGTGTACAACACTCAAGATCACAAGCACTCAACTTACAACACATAACCCAAAGAGCCATCTAATCTAATAAATGAATTATTTTGTCCCATCCATAATTAGTTTAGTAACATGATTAATTTACTAATCTAGACACAATTTAAATAATTAATAAAAGGAAAATACATCACTATAAAATCACATACTAAAATTAAATAAAGGAAATATAAAAGAATAACACACAAGCCCCCTTGGTCACAATTGGAGGTAATCCCCATGGGAAACCCCCTAACAACAATTCAAACACACACAACAACATAACACAAGTTGTCATGGTGACCATTATTGAATCCATCTAGCATTCCGATGTGGTTGGTCTCCAATCCCCGTTGATTGTTGTGATATGTTTACCTACAAAACACATAATACCTCCTTCGACCTCGTGGTTGCATCAAAACATCCAAGATAAAATATACAAATAAAAATCCGCAATCATCTACGTGTGAAATAAATAATCATATAGGCAAGTAAAATTATTATTTTCAGTTTCTAACAACATCTTAATTCTACATTTCATCAATGTCAATAGGATCACAAGATTAGTTCATTTGTTAAGGTCTACTCAATATGAGGAAAATATCGAATGTCGAAATACATACAATGCCACCAACACATCATCATCTATATAAAATGTCTCTAAAAATCCACACACATCATACTATGAATCGAAATCCAACAATAGTCCAAGGATCTTTATCGTCTAATCATCATGCTAAGTCAAAATGATACAATAATATCCATGTCTAACCAACTGTAATCGAATTCCAAAGTAATAAGTGTAGAAGGGAAGTGGGCACTACAAATATATTTTGGCTTATGATTTGTAAATTGTAAACAAATTGAATTAATGTATATCCAAAGAAATCAAAGATTGTGCCAAGTATATAAGGATTTTTTTCATGAGAATTTTTGTATGCTTGTATTACCAATTGTCCCTCTCTTGAGCATATCTTCTTTGGTGCATTAAGTGCCAACTACTAGCATGGTAGTTGACCTAAAACACACTGGGTAATAGAGCTTCCTCCTCTTTCAAACAACCTTCTTTCATTCTCTATTTCACGATAGTGATTGTCTCTGGCAGTTGGCAGAGCCTACCAAATCTGGTCTGAAAGTAGATTCTCTTGGAAATATATAAGTTCTCACATCTATGCATTTGTTATTTTTAGGAAAAGCAAAAAGTAAGTTGCTTTTCTATGCATAGTTTAGTTTTAAATAGGTGTCTCTATTTTTAGGATAAATAAATAAATCAAAAAAATTGTATTCATGGACAAAAGCATGCATTATTTTTATTTGATAGTTCTATTATTAAGATGTTCTATTGTTAGATGAAAGAACTCAATATAGTGGAGGCAATTGTAAGTGTTTTACATAGAGATATTTTATTGAGTTGTAGCTCGACATGGAATAATACACATTTAGACTATATTAAGTCATAGCTCTAACATGGAAGAAGATGTACACACAAAAATTGTATTGAGTCATAGCTTTGACAGAGAAGAAAATAGATATGCACAAAAGTACTGATTTGAGATTGGAATGTTGTGTTTATTTGCAAGATTATTTATTTTATTTCGTTGTTCAATATTTTATGTGCCTAATTTCTGAAAAATGGTATCATAGCGTGGTTTATCAAATGGATGTAAAATCAGCATTCTTGAATGGTTTTCTTGAAAATTAAATTTATGTGAATCAGCTAGAAGGTTATGAGATTGAAGGTTATGAAGGAAAGGTATATAGGTTGAGAAAAGCACGCTATGGTTTAAAGCAAGCACCTAGAGCTTGATCCGAAGATTAATTTGCTAATATTTTACGAAGCCTTTGGGAAATGAAGTTTTAGGAATTTGATAATATTTTTGGGAGTTTTTCATCGGGAATATGTCAAATCTAGAAGTGCACACTGACTATAGAATAATAAAAGTTTAAAGGTCAAAATTAAGGGGGTGTTGGAAACTTTTTGTATGCTTATATTACCATTTGACCCCTCTTGTTGAGCATATCTTGCAATCGCATTCGGTGCCAACTCGCTAGAGTGGAAGTTGACCTAAAACACTCGGCCAACGGAGCTTCCTCCTCGGTCGAACAACCTTCTTCAATTCTCTCTTTCATGGTGGTGACTGTCTTTGGCAAAATGGCAGAGCCCACCAAATTTGGGGTGAAAGTAGATTCAAATTGTGCCAATTAATTATTTTTGAAATTCCTCTCGTGCAACACCTCAATTGTTAATAAAGATGGTACATTGGCACTTGGCAAGATATTATTTCAAATGTAGGAAATGTTTGACATCCATAGTAGGGTACCGAGCTATAAACATTTTAACCCAAGACATTTCCAAGAAACTCCATTGCAAGTTTTATGAGATGGTTTGAGGAATCGGTGGTTTTCATTCGTGGTAAGCTCTCTACCTAATATATAAGCCCAATCGATGTTGAATACTATTACATAACAATTCTGAAAATATTTTGTAGTTTTCTCCTTTGATATTTCCCAAATAATCAACCTTAGTTGTTTTTTCGCCTAATTAAGATGGTTATATTATAGCGGTATGTATGGTGGTCGTGGCATTATCAAGATTGAATAGTGGTCCACTTGAGGAAGCTATCGATATGGTGAAATAATAACCTTTGGTTATAAAATACCACAAGGGCCATCTACTCAAAGACAATGCCCTTCCTAAATCTTCATCTCCTTTGGTATGAGTTAATTTACCCCGGGCAGCGCAACCCTTAATAAGGAGAAGAATGTTCCATACGACATCTTGCGAGGCAAAGGTGCCCAGGGGAAATGTTCATGGTCGTTTCATCAACCTCGATATGCTCCTCGGAACCCTCTCATACTCACACCCAATGGTGATATGGGCATCGACTAGATGATCATCAACAACGCCATGGTTATCGCTGGAGTGTGAAAAATCCTTTCAACATATGTGACATTTTGAAGGAGATAAGGGAGCTTTGTTGGAGGTTGTGTCAGCGTGTCCCGGAGATCATGGATATTTTTCCAATATATTTCCTTTGTTTTTCTTGTTTCTATTGAAAAGAGAACATATTCATCTCAACTTTGTTTTTTCTCTTTTCCATACCTTTTTAAATACTTTCCCATTAATTGAAATTAGTAATTCAAAGGATTACTAGTGCTATAATATCATAATTCTCAATCTAATGTGTGGTATTACGCTTGACTACATAAGACAAGAAATGCAAGGAAGTACAAGAGAAACAATTTAATTGTGTACTTATGTGTTTGTTGATTCTCCATCTAATCTCAGTGTTTTATAGGGGACTCCTAAAATATTTCACGGGGTAGTCTTGTGACGGCAATAATATCTTCCATGCCATTAATAGGTTGATAGGCCCATCAAAAGATATGTTTGTGTTATATGTTTATTGTTATTTTCATGTTAAATAGTGAGCATTCAATATTAAATAGTAAATAATGAATATTAAATATTTAAGATTATTATTTTTCCAACCACAAATAATAAATACTATTATTTCAATATAAAATTTTAATATTAAATGTCACAATTGTTCTTCAATAACAATATCGTTATTTTTAATATCGAGATTGTTATGTCACCAAAAAATAACAATATTGTCATGAGGAGAATGACAATAACAATATTTATTATTTATAAAAAAACATATCATTTACTATTAAAATTTTCATATTAAAATAATATTATTTATTATTCATGGTTGAAAGAATACCAAACTTAAATATTTAATATTCAATATTTACTATGTAATATATACTATCTAGCATGGAATAACATAAAATAGATAACATTTCTTTAAGTGTGTCTAATAGCTTACTAATGGCACCAAAGGAGCTATTGTTAGTGTATGAGAATATATTAGAAAAATTACGTATTTTTAAAAGAGAAGAGGAGAGAAACTATAACATTTGCACAAAACGAAATGAGTATTGTTTTGGGACTGTCAGTCATTCCCATTACCATCATGAAATATTTTGAAACCTCCCATGTAGAAACTTTTTGGAAACCTCTTTTCATCAATTACATGGATTTGAAAACTTTACATAAATTTCTAAAAGTTCCACAAGTATTGTGAAAATCAGTATCCTTCCTACAAACTGTAATGAGGTAGTTATGTCTATAGAATGATAAGGAAAAAAAAATCTTTTCGAAAATGTGGTAAAATTAAGAAGAACTTAACATTCTCAATGTTTATCATACCCCTTACTAATGTAGAATATCGAAAATATCATGTAAAGTATAATAAAAATATTTCCCTAAATTTATATCTTTAAACAAGGGGTAGGAAAAATAATCAATTAGAAGCCCTAAATAAACACTTTTGGACTCGAAAAAGTGTTAAAATGATGTATACAGATAATAACATCCATAGTTTTACAATTATACACATACAATTTTAGGAGTCCTAAAATGATAAGATTACAATTGTAAACCTATACAATTATGAAATCCACAACAAACCAGATTAATATCTTGTCTATTCATCTTTTCAATAAACTGCATAAAGGCGCCGTTTTACTGCAGATTAGTATATCTCGCCAATATTCCAAAGGAAGTGGATGGCAATGAAATCTCAAGGTGATTATTTCAGATGATATCATGTCACATCATGACTTAATATTATCCAAATAAAGGTGCGTTTAGCATCTCATACATGTCTGGGGAGCCTGTACTCCTCCTAATCCATGTTATCCCTGCCACATAGAAGTAATGAGATAATGAAGAATATTGAACGCGTAATCTATAAGATGAAGCTATAGCTAATAAACACACTAGAAAGTAGGGAGAAGTGGATATTCCCGGCGTTAACATTTAAACATGTGCATTTGTAAAATGTGTTAAATAATACAGTATTTAACTTTACTACAATGAAATATTCATACCTAACATTTGACGTTTACTACAATGAAATATACTGTCTTTTAACGTTACTCAAGTTGATTGACCAAAGATTAGTTAACTTCAGTCAGCTTGTTAGTCTTTTGTGTACAGTGTAAAGCTTGTTAAGCTATAAAATGCCAATGAACTGTCTTCAGTGAGTGTCAAGTGGGTTTTAAGCTTCTCTTGTATCAATTTTCAAGTGGGTTACTGTCGGGTTTTAAGCTTCTCTTCTTATAATTCAGAGGTGGACTTTGTTGGGTTTTGGGAAATGGAGAAGAAGCAACTTGGTGTGTTCAACTGCAACACCCAGATTCACACTGGAAAAGAGCAAGGAAGGCTAGTACCATTTCCTCCAAAGCGAGGAGGTATTAAAAGGGAAATACTTGCTTCTCTTATTCATCCAGGCAAGGACCCCAAAGGAAATTGAAAATATTTGAGGAAATGGGGAATTACTTGTCTTCTTCTTGTTATTTGTGGCTGCTGTATTGTAAATAGTAACCAGTCTTTTAGGTGAGCTGTTATATTGCTTTAGCTTGTGTATAGTTTTTTATTTAACAATTTATGTGGGACTTGAATATGCCTTTTAGGACACTGGTCACCACTGATCTTTTGTAATTACCAGAAAAGTATTAGATAGCCTACCAACATACTTGAGGCTCCTAATTAAGAATCGTTGAATATAAGAAACATCTTTTTGAAAACTTTTAAGCTCTTCTGGTTAACATAATAGATTTTCTAAATATAGCTTATTCTGTGATGTTTGTTACCTACTGTTCAAATGGATCATCATTAAATACAATCATTAAATACAAGTCTGTGTTATCATAACGAATTTGTTTATTATTATTTTACAACTAGATAAATATAGGAAATTATGGAAAGGTTTATAATTTGCTACAATCTATATTTAATTATAAAATCAGATTTTGGAGGCAGTTTAATTTCCTTACTACACTTACAATGTCCAACTCAAATTAATCTATCTTTAAATATATTAATATAAATGTATTATAAGCTATTACTAGTGTATTTAATTTAATAAAACTGTTATTTTCAATCAAAAGTAATCTAAATGTAAATACAGGAATCAATCAAACTAAATAAAAGAGTACATCATTAAAAAGATAAGTAGAAATCACTAATGATTTTTCCTTTTTTTTTTAACCGTAAATTTTTTTTTAAAAAAAATTCAAAAAAATTAAAATAAATAAATAAAAAACTATCAAAATTTGAAGGATATAAATTTGGCGTGTGTTATTAAAAGATTAGTTAAAACCATTATGACCATGATCATAATGTGCATCTAAAACAAGATATGGATAAGATTTGAATCTGCGATTTTTTTAAACTGTACAGGGTCGAGTCTCGACCAACTGTTCTACTGCACGCGCAATGTGATAAATAGCCACCGAGATTTATTTAAATTGACTGCAGTCAAATCGGCGCTGTGTCTATTCATCATGCAGGTTCATAGTCAGCGTGAACCTGCACAAAACATTTACTATACAGTCAACATTTGCACTCAGCCGGCCTCGAATTTGGGACCCCTATGTTTTATTTTTCAAGTTCCACCATCCTGCTACACACTCACACATGAAACAATGCGGCGCCGATTCTTTTAAAAATCTGCAAATGAAAGTTTGACGAAATAGATAGCAAACGTTGTTGCCTACCACGTTGTTACCTATTCTGTCGAAACTAGTGACGACATGACGAAAATACTTTTTACATTTATGAAAACTTGTTTGAGAGAGAGACGATTTTTTTGCCTTTTTGCCTAAAACATACCCAAAAATTAAGGCTTTCCTCAATTTATAAATCATCAGATTTACATACAAGTTTAATATGAGATTAATATGAACCATAATTTAATGCTAGCAATCACGCCTGTAAGGTGCAATCTACACAACGATAGCGATAATTAGAAAAAATTGAATACATAAAGCGATGTCTGCTGAAGTCTAATGTGCGTAGAAAGAGGAAAAAGAATGGAAGAACACGTCTGAAATGAAAAACAAAGAAACAAATGTAAGAATCTCAATCTATGATCTTCCCGCATACACCGTGGCATCCTTTCCCAAGTGGCAAACTACATACCGAATATTCTCAATAAAGGACAATAACACCAAGCATGTATGAAACTAATTTCGTCAAATATTATAAGACAACACATGCTTGAATGACACGCATAAGGCTTTGTTAATATATGCTGAATAATATAGGTATGGACGTCATGCCATGATGGAATAAGGTGGTGGCCAACATTTTCATTCCGGTGAAAACATGTATGGATTGTGGTGTAGTGCCAAAAATAAATAAATAAATAAAATAAATTAAAAGTGTGGACATGGGTAGTTGGTGGAAGCGAGATGCGTGAAAGAGAAGTGGCATGTGCACGGATATGTCAGTTGACTGGCGTGTGGCAGTGGTCTGGCAGGTGTATGCTTGCTCAGACATGTCATTTCTCCTGAATAATAATAATACATTCACTTTATTTTGATCCTGTGTCAAGTTGTAAATTCTTGCAGTGAATTGTTAGTTGCAGCTATAGCTGCGTCTGAAGCAGGTTCCATGGTCTCTGAGAGGGAGATGAACTGTGTTGTCGTTGTTTTTTATAGTGTTGGGAAGTGTACAGAAGATATGGTTTCTTCAGGGGACAGTCGCATTGTTTCAGCTATGTAATAAACGTGTCTCCAATCTTTGATAGCATCCTCCAGTGTCGTACCAAATAGGAGCGCTAGAACAAGGAACAGACATCCATCAAAGCATAAAAGATAGAGGAATTTTGTCTGATCTTGCAGTTGCAAATGCTCTTGTAGACGTGCATGCAAAATGTTGAACCTTTCTCTAGGCACGTGAACTTCTTGACAATGTATGTCAAAGAGATGTTTTCATGAAATGCTTTGACTGCAGGATATGCACGAGATGGGTTTGTTGAAAAGGCTTAGAAACTTTCAAGCAAATGCGATGGGCAGGTGTAATTCTAGGTTCCATAAGCCTTTAGCAGCATCCTCCATCCTGTGCCAAAATGGAGGATTTAGAATAAGGAATGGACATCCACAAAAACATGATGAAGAAAGGGAATGTATTTTTTCAGATGTTGTAGTTACAAGTACTCTAGTAGGTTTGTATGTGAAATGTGGAGGCAAAAATATTGCTACCCTAGCGTTAAAAAAAATCAATTTTAAAAATGTAATGTTACTGAGTTTAATTATTGCATGTTTTGGTATGTGTGAGAAGAGTGAAGGTGCACTAGAATTTTTGTATCAAATGCAATATTCTAGTATTTAACCAGATTTCATAACGTTTCTTGGACTTCCTTCTGCATGGTGGACCTTCTTGGTTAAGCTGGGAAACTACACAAAGCTCAAAAGTTAATTAAGAATATTACATTAAAACCCAATTCCGGTGTGTGGGAAGCCTTGCGAGTTCATGGAAATTTATCATTTGGTAGAGATTGCATCCAAGTGGCTTCTTGAGATAAAATCTGAAAATGTGGAAAAATAAAAAAAAACTTTCCCATCGACGTGTTATGAGTGTGTTTGTTGGTCCTTGAGGAGCATGTGCATAGAGTAACTTTGGCTACAATAATGCTCGTGAACCGCTTGAAGAAATCCTCTCGTTGCATGATTGTGACTATGGACCACTTGGAGCCCTCGCATACCCTACTTCGCTCATCATTGTCAGGCATGGTCTCCTTACCTTTTCTTTCATAATTTTTGTAATTTGGGTTCTTCATTTGCAATATAATAGAAACATTAAACCTCTAGATAATCATACAAATGGATATGTAACCAAATTTAAATAGTGTAAAGAAATAAAACATCACCTTGTGATTGACGAAACTGATTTTTTCAATTTAAACATTAAATGTGGTCGCTACCATAACCTTATATGATGATACTAGAGTATCGAATTAAGTGCTCGTATCTTCGGTATCGGCGAGAGTTAGATGATGTCATCAAATCAAACAACCTTTTTTTCCTACCTTACAAAGTTAGAAAAGCGCAAATTCTAGAGGCTTGCAAAACAACAATCTGAGCCCGTAAAAGAGTAGTCAAATGTTGTATGTGTTCCATGTTATGTAGAGAGTCGCGTCAAGCATTAGCTCGATGTCGTGCGACTGTTTGCACTCTTTTCACCGCTTCTCTAGGAGACTCGTCACCTCGTTTCCACTTTTAGGGAGCTTTTAAACTCGAAAAGTTGGCTTTCATTTTGACCTGCAGCTTTTAAACCCTGAGCAACAAAATGCTTATCTGTCTTCGAAAACCTCTAGTATTTTTACTAGCCAATTGCTTGGAACCTTCAGTTTGGGAAAATTACATTCCTGGTTAGTTTGGATAAGATATTTTGTAGGCCTCAGGTCCACAATCTAAGTAGGTCAAATTGGACCAATTACAATCGGTGGCTCTAGAAAACCCGTCGCCATTTGAAACTCGTTTACTAGTTCTCAATTCCGTCGACTCGACAAATTCTCGCATGTATAGGGAGCTTGGAGAAAAAAATCGTTGTGCATTCGTCCATAGAACACTAGTTTTGGATGTGGTTTTTCGAGCCGTCAAGCTAACTTTTGATTTTTTGCAACTTAAAATTACGACCGATGGCCTCGGAAAAATGGTTGCCAATCATAAGTGGTTATCCAATTTTGAATTCCGTCAATTCTTTTGAATCCTTGGTGTAAAGGGAGATACGTATAAATTTACCCGTGGTGTGTTTTCTCACTCACGGAAGACAACATTTGAAAGTGGTTTCTTAGCCTCCAAGCCTAAATTGAGTGTTTTGCAACTTGCAGGACAACGTAAAAAGAAAGTTGTAGGACCCCTGTCGGGTTGCCAAACCATTGTGGAAACTTGTTGACACTTGTAATTAACTTCTTGAAACTCTACTGTGTGACTTTTATGTGAAATTGAACTTTTGGCAAAATAGTGTTTCTCTCTCTTCCCTATTTCTTTCTCTCTCCTTGGTTAAGAAATGAAGTGAACTGAAATGAAATAAATATGTGTCTCTAACCTTCTCCTTTCGAATGTAAATTATTAGTGTTATTATATAAATGAGAAACTAAAATTGTTAATTATGCTAGATTTGGGTGGATGCCATGCCAGTGATTTATCGTTGATTTCATGCTCACATGGCTTTGCAAGGTGGAAGTGAGATGGCAAAAAGGCGTGGTGTAATCCATTGTTTATTATTGTAATTTATATAGGTTATTGAAAAATGTATATATGTGTAATGTATTGCCATGTTACAAAAATTTATATTTGAAATTTGGTAATATGTATGAGATGCTAGTTTTAGGAATGCCTTGGGAAATGTGCATTTAATCATGGGTACCTTTTTTATTTAGATTTTCATATGGAAAAAGTTGGATATGTTAAATGAATTTGAATGTAATATCTTGTAGTTCATTTCTAGTGTGCAATATTCAATTAATTAATTGGTGGGTTGTTTCCTTTACCTTGAAAATGCAATAAAGAAATCTAAGTGAAATTAGTTAACCCTAATACAAAATTTGTGTATAACTAACCCTCTTGTGTTATTATTTTTACATAGAAAACTGAAACCTTAGAATGAACTTAAACATGTATGCTCAATGACACCTTCTATCTTAACTAAATAAGAACCCTAGTTGAGTTACCGCCATATCCTGTATATTTAGTGACATCGTCGTGAAACCATCAATTAAGAATGACTTGATCAAACGTTATCTATAGTAAGTGGTTCCCTTCTAGGATTGGTTATCATGCGTGTAGTAAGAAGAATATTTTCTCTTCAAGTCCAACTTACGTGTCGGTGTGTGAGAGATCACCAACTACACTTAAAAGTAACCTTTAGCAGATGGGATTATCTAATGAACTTAATGTTTAACACTTGTTGTACCTTCCCTCTTATTCTAGCCACATTAGTTTGCAAAACACTATCATCCTAAAAGATAATTAATGCTCACAACTAAAATTTCTTGTACTTCACCTTAATCTGATCTATAATAGGGCATAGAGCCCTGAGTGCAAATTGAAATTTAACTAAACCTCAGCTGATTAGGAGGTTAGATTGTGGGTAGAAAATGGTTAGTAGCTCCTTGCAAATGAAATTGATTTGAAAGATGTTGACTTTAGAGAAACTAGGAAACCAAAATCTTGGTCCCATAATCCCTTGTTATGCCCTTTTATGACATTAAGAATAAAATAAATTTCACATGTGGAATCATGAAATGTAGAAACATGGGATCTTACCTTGAACAAAAATCACTTGTGGTTCATGTGTAGTTTATAATACTTCCAATCATGTACTTATTCAAGATGTTAGACAAGTACCTTCGTAATTATTTTGTTATAAAACAATGCTAATAATGAGACCATAGTGCGATGTAAGAGTAAATCATATTAGAGTAAAATGATATTTGAGGTTAGAAATAATGTCACTCTTGGAATCCTTATAACTCAATTAAACATTTTCATGTGTTACAAAGAATATGAATTGTCTTGGTGAGATCAAACTTCGAGAAAACAAAAGATATATATAATCTAAATTAAAAAAATTGATGTGGAAATGTTGAATGGCTTCAACAAGTTATCAAACTATTTTAACTATGGTAGGGAAATAAAGATACCATGATCAAATAATGTTTATGGGAGAAAGGTATCTTGAATCTAAATATCCCTTAAATCCTAAGTTTTCTTTCTGACATCACTGATTCACTTGTGTAGCAAGGGTAAAATTTAAACACTAAATAGGGTAAGTGCAGGAAGTTGATGGACAAATATAGGGTCATCCGTGGACGTCATATTGTAAAAAAATGAAATCTCAACTTGTAGGGATTATTAGCAATATGCGTACTCAAAATTAGAAAAAATTATATAAATATGAATCGTAGCATTTGGAATCTAGTTTCTAAAATACTAATTTTTTTAAACACAGACAAGTTTAGCTATATTAAACACTTAAAATTATATGACTTGGTTTTTTTCTTTTTTTAACTTATAAGATCAGAATCCGTTTGTTCGCATTTTGGATGACCAAATCTTGTTATTTTTTTTTCCTTTGGTGAAACGTTAGATGTAGTTGTCTATTTTGGGATGGATTTTATTTTGTATTTTTTTGAGCAAATTTTTTTAATGATTTTTTCCGTGAAAGTGGTCTGAAAATATTTAGAAAACGGAGCGCTTTCCGTTTGCCCGCCATAACTATATCAAAAATATCGAAATCAAATATTTTCTTTTTAACGTGTATAGAATTTGTCCACGCTTGGGATGGTATAAGTTTTATCACATTTTGATAAGCGAAACAAAAGTTATCAGTCTTAAACGTAGACATGAACATTCATGGGAAAAAATGTCTTAAAGACCTATTGTTAGTAAAAATTATAAAATGATATTTATCTTATTCTATTCACTTTAAAATCAATATTTCTACGAAGCTAACAGTCTCCCCTACGCGATGGCACCATTTTTGTGAAAAAAATTCAGTTTTTTAGCATGGTTCAAGTCTTTGGAAGAGCAAATTTGAGGTTTTTTGACCTTTTACACTTCATAATGACCTTCCATAGCTTTGGTTGGGGAAAAACAAAGATTTCCCAAGGCTTAGGTTTGTGGATAGATCCGTGATCGCATTTTTTTAACACAAACCACGAGCACATTTTATAAACCATGATCGTGATTTATAAAGCGCACTCGTGGTTCATAAATCATATTTACACACATCCCAATGTCTGAATTACCATGTGATTTTTACTCTCTGACCTTACCATACTAATTACTATGAAATTCTATCTTAGTCTGCACATTTTTCTTATCACCTAAGCAAAACATCATGGGAGACAAGAAACGAAGTTAAAAAGGAAGTCATTAAGTAAAAAAACACCAAACGAATTAAAGGCCAACAAAATTCAAAATGTTAAGCGAATGCGAATCTTCATCAATCAAGAAGAGGTTCATCTTCAACCCCAACTATCGTAAGCAATGAAGAACTGTAATGTTTCTATCGCCAATGTTGAAGTTGAATTAAACACTCGTGATGAAGATGTTTTTACTATCAATGTTGAAGAAGAATTAAATACTCATGATGTAGCAAATGTTGAAATTAAAGGAGACAGTGAAAATGTGAATAAGAAAATTCATGTTGAAATCAGTAGACAAGTAAAATTTGACAAAAACACCTCCTAGGATTTTACATAAGAAACCTAATTTTTTTATTGAAATTGATGAAAACATTTTGAAACCAATGTCGAAAAACTTTCGAATGAAAATCAAGAAAAGCCACTAAAATTTGGGATAATCATTTTGAAATTTTAAATGATTCCCAAAGATTTCATTTGTTGGTTAGTTTGATGAAATTGATTAAAATGAGACTGACGATAGAGCACCAAATATAATGTATATATTGCTATATCAAATGATACAGAGCTCACGCCTTTATATAGGCTGAGAGGGAGGCAGCCGTGAAAGAAACGGTTATATAACTGTTCTTTAACAAGCAATAACAAACAACTGTATTAATTCGCTAACATTCCCCCCCTTAATACATTGCTCTTACAAATGTACCCCCTAAACAAATCAAACTTCACCTTGCCAAGAGGCTTGGTGAGAATATCTGCAACCTGAAAATCAATAGGGCAGTACTGGAGCTGAATTTGGTGGTTCAAGACCTGTTCACGAATGTAGTGACATTCGACCTCAATATGCTTTGTTCATTCATGGAAAACAGGATTCTTCACAAGCTTCAACACACCTTGATTGTCGCAGTGAATGATGGGAGGTTTCTCTTCAGGAATCCCTATATCTGTAAGAATGCGACGTAACCAAATTACTTCACACACAGCTCCTCGTGCGGCGCGGTATTCAGCCTCAGTGGATGAGAGAGCAACAACAGTTTGCTTCTTGCTAATCCACGAGATAGGTCCAGATCGAGATGAAAAACATATCCTGAAGTGGATTTCCTGTCATCAATGGATCCTACATAGTCCGAGTCTATATATCCCTGTAAGAAGAACTGAGTGTTCTTCTGATACCTGCACCAAAGTCAACTGTACCTCGGACATATCTCAACACATGCTTTTGCTGCTATCCAATGACATTTCTTCGGCTCCTGCATAAATCTGGCGAGATAGCTCACTGCAAAGCAAAGATCTGGTCTGGTATAAGTCAAGTAAATGAGACTCCCCACAAGCTGCCTGTAGTGAGTGCCATCTACCTATGGTGAATCCTGGAATCTAGATAGTTGCAAACCTTTTTCCATAGGTGTGGACATTTGTTTACAATCGACATCCCATACTTTTCAGGAGTGTCTTGGCATATTTCATCTAGGAGACGAAGATATGATTCTTCTTCTGCCATATCTCTAAGCCAAGACAATAGTGAAGTAGCCCCAAATCAGTCATGTGTCAAGGATTTCTTCGTATCATTCTTTACATCATCTACAAGATTGTCGTAACTTCCCGTGATCACAAGATCATCTACCTACAAAACCAGAATGACAATCTCTGTTCCTACCTTCTTGATATACAAATTTGTATCTAAGGGGCTACGAGTGAATCCATGCTACAATAGGTGATCATCAATTTTTATATACCATGCCCTAGGTGCTTGTTTGAGTCCATAAAGAGACTTTATCAGACGACATACCTTCTGTGGTTGATGCTCATCTACAAAACCCTTCAAGTTGGGCCATGTACACTTCTTCTTTTAGATCACCATTTAGAAAAGCACTCTTGACATCCATCTGCTGAAGTTTCCATCCATTTTGTGCTGCCAGTGCACATACAACTCTGATGGTTTTGATCTTCGCAGTGGGTGCAAAGGTCTCGTCATAGTCAATTCCTTCTTGCTGAGCATAACCCTTTGCAACAAGTCGTTCTTTGTGTTTGTCGATTGAACCATCTGCCTTATATTTTTTTTTGAAAATCCATTTGCAGCCAATGGATTTCTTACCTGGAGGCAGATCGACAAGTTCCCACGTCTGATTCTGAATCAAGGAATCATATTCAACATCCATAGCCTGTTTCCACTGTGGTTGGTCTAATGCCTCACGAACAGTGTCAGGTTCGGTGCTCTCAACAAATGAACTCATGAGTGCAAAATTTACCTCATGTCTAGCTTGACTTCATGTTCTAACTCCTATAGAAGTACCAAGAAGTGAGTTCAGGTGAGCATCCCTGATAGTACTCTGGACCCATTTCGAGCGTTGGTGCTGCTGATGTGAAGATGTGTTTTCCAGTGTGCCAAGATCAACGAACAAATCTCCACTTAGCTCTTCTTCTCTCTGAGAAGAATCATCTTGCTCATCATCTGGATGTGTGAGCAATCTATGTGACAAGGTCGGTACTGGATCTCCATTGTGTGGCAGGGAGTCAAAGGACGACTCATCACATACCACATCTCGACTCTCGTAGATATTCTTTGTCTTAGGATCCATGAGACGATATGCCTTTGAGGTAGTACTATACCCCAAGAAAAGACATGGCAGTGTCTTTGGATCGATCTTCTTCCTTCTCTTATCTGGAACATGCATATATGCAGTACAACCAAAAACTCTCAAATGATGAATAGAAGGTTTACGACCAGTCCATACCTCTTCTGGTGTCTTGTTCTGCAAGATCTTCGTGGGTGCCGGTTGAGTAGATACACTGCCTGTTCTGGACGCTTCTGCCCAAAATTGATCCTCCAACTTGGCGGTCGAGAGCATACAATGAGCCATCTCCATGACAGTCCTGTTGTGGCGCTCAGAAATCCCGTTCTGTTGGGGCGTGTAGGGTGCAGTCAAATGTTGTTGAATGCCATGCTGCTTCAGGTATGCTAAGAACTTCTTTGACACAAATTCCCCCCCTCGATCTGAGTGGAGGAGAAGAAGAGGCTTCCCAGACTACCTGGTGGCTTGCTGGTAGAAGGTCTGGAAATTTACAAGTGCCTCACTCTTCTTCCGAAGGAAATATACCCACATTTTCCGTGAGTAATCATCAATGATGAGCTGAAAGTACGCAAAACCTTGGAAGCTAGCTGGCAAGGGTCCGCACAGATCGGTGTGAACGACCTGAAGATGCTCTGTAGAATGATAAGAGCTCTGTTTGAACAGACCTCTATGTTGTTTGCCCGCAAGACATCCTGAGCAAACAGGTAAGGAATGGGAGAGTGGAGGAAGCCCTCTTACCATTTCCTTCGCACTGAGCTGATGCAGAGCCCCAGCAGAAAGATGACCATATTGAAAGTGCCAAAGTGCAGTGGACTCCGCCATTGATGCAGAGAGAGCAACGCTGGATGAAGTGACCACATCCAGTGCAAATAGACGGCCCTTCAGAAATGCTTGAGCAATGACTGACTCTCCCTAAGAAATGATGCAGGACTTGACCCCTTTCTCAACAAAGAATTCAACCTGCATTCTATGGTTAAGAAGTTGACTTACAGACAAAAGATTTGAATTCAAACCGGAACATATAGCACCTTTGTGAGTGTACATCTTCGTGTTCCAAGAGGAATGATGACATCACCAATCCCCCGTTGCAATATACTCTTGATTGCCTCTGCAAGGGTGATCCGATCTCCAAAGGAGCCGGTCACTTAGAGTATGGAACAACTTGTTGCCAGCATCATGTGTTCTTGCACTGAATCAATCAACCAGACATCTTTCGACGGCCGTGAAGTCTCGTGAGACTAGAACAATGTCGAATGAGTCGTATCCGTACACTTCTTCATCGGAGGTGGCATCCTCGCGAGCAAAGAATGTGGCCCTTCTACCTCGACACGAGCATGCCATCGATATTTCTTGGAATATCCTCGGCCAGAAGTGCTCTCTTCGCCATAATTTCCATACTTGCGACCGTTGTAATAACAGTTCGCAGTCGTGTGCATATCCGTGGAGCAAATGTGGCACCACCGATCCACCTTTTGATTATGTTTTGCCAGGGTGGCATTTGTGGTGGGCACTATGGAGATGGTTGCTGAGCATGCTGCTTCTGATTCTGGGGGGCAGATTGCCCTTTCCGAGGCTTATGTTTTTGCCTCGTGATGAGAGCCTTTTCTTCGAAGGCTTCTTGTACATTTTGCATGGCTTCTTCCTGCTAGAGATAATTCACCAGGGTTGCAAAACTCACCTCCTGTTGAGTGATTGTCAACATGGTGATCAATGTCTGAAACCGGGAAGGAAGAGCTCGCAGGGTGAGCGGGACTAGCAACTTGTCGTCCACTGGTTCACCGAGTGCAGAGAGTTCTACACGTAACTCAGCTACACGCCGCAAGAAGACTTCTACTGATTCACCTTCATGCATACTCATCAGATTCTTAGCTATAAGCGTTGTCTCGAAGTTGTCAGAACTTTGTCATCAGATTCTTAGCTTCGTAGATGGTACACAATGCACTCCATGCCTGAGAAGAAGTAGTTGCTTCCCGAATGTATGGCTGCACCTCATCAGAAAGACTCAGGGTGATGAGCATTAGCGCTTTCGCATCAGCCTTTTCATATTTTTCCAACAGATCATCGTCTGTGGGAGGGGCGTCTTTGCTAGAGACAATCCCCCAAAGATCTTCGAATTGAAGAATCATCCGCATTTTGGTTTTCCATGCGGTGAAATTTGGCCCTTTCAAGAGTTGGGCATCGGATAGCAATATTTTTGGAGTAGACATTTTCAAAAACTCAAAAATGTATTTTATTTATTTATTTATTTTCCAAAAATGGCTACAATGCTTACTGAAGGAATCTGTCCCGAAGATGGGCTCTATAGGCTCGTGCAGTGAGACACCGACGCTCCTGTGGGCGTTCTATTTCACGTTCGTCATCTGCATCATAACCACGTTCAAGTTCTGCATGAATCCGTCGTGCTTGACATCGAACGTCGAACCAAAAATATTCCAACAGTCCTTGGCACACAATCTCGTCAAAGAGAATGTTCCCAGTGTTGTGTAGCTCATTGACCAAGGCAAAGAACAACCCAGTGGTGTCTTCGTTGTCATTCAATGCCCAAATATTTGGTGCATTTCTCGCGGTGCTTTGTGCATCGGAAATTTGCGACATACACGCACACACTGTTTCAAAATTTGTCGACTTTGCTTACACGTACAGAGATTTGGATGGTATTTCACGTGGCTCTACAGGTAGTATGATTCTCCTTGTCTTCCACGCTCCAAGGACAGCACACAGCTTGTTGTTCCTCCACGCACAGCCACAGCTTCCTCGCAGGCAGAGACCTCTTCTCTGAATCTCCACGCACATGCAAGAAGCATCCATGCACGGAGTTCAAGCCAGACAAAAAATAGCAAACGGACAGTCTCATTCCTTTCCATGCACAAGCAAAGAACAGGGACAGTCTCCTCTCCACGCACAGCAAAGAACAGGGACATTCTCCTCTCCACGCACAGCAAAAAACGGGACAGTCTCCTCTTCTCACACACTCAGACTGCCTCTCTTCTCCACGCACAAAAAAAACGGGGACAGTCTCTCTTCTCCACGCACAAAGAAAAAAAACGGGATAGTCTCTTCTTCTCCATGCACAAAAAACCTGCTTTGGTACCAATGATGAGCACCAAATATAATGTATATATTGCTATATCAAATGACTGAGCTCACGCCTTTTATATAGGTGAGAGGGAGGAAGCCGTGAAAAAACGGTTATATAACGAGTTCTTTAACAAGCAATCGTATTAATTCGCTAACAAGACCTACATTAAACACCTTAGGATTGACAATATCTAATATACATGGTCAAACCTCTACAATTTTTGAAAACCTTCATGATGCATATCACTGCTGTTGGTGTCAAGAGATGCACTAGGGATAGTAATATTGTGCATCATGTACTTGTTACTAGTGTCATAAGTGAATCAATAAAAACAATGTTTGATTAGGAAAATAAGTCGAATGTTGCAAGTTAATTGAAAAACTCTAATGAAAGTAATTGAAAGATGTAATATCCTTCAATCACTCAATAATAGTCTCTTCTTCTCCATGCACAAGAAACTCCGCTTTGGTACCAATGATAGAGCACCAAATATAATGTATATATTGCTATATCAAATGATACAGAGCTCACGCCTTTATATAGGCTGAGAGGGAGGAAGCCGTGAAAGAAACGGTTATATAACAGTTCTTTAACAAGCAATAACAAAAACAACTGTATTAATTCGCTAACAAGACCTACATTAAACACCTTAGGATTGACAATATCTAATATACATGGTCAAACCTCTACAATTTTGAAAACCTTCATGATGCATATCACATCTTTGTTGGTGTCAAGAGATGCACTAGGGATAGTAATATTGTGCATCATGTACTTGTTACTAGTGTCATAAGTGAATCAATAAAAAAACAATGTTTGATTAGGCAAATAAGTCGAATGTTGCAAGTTAATTGAAAAACTCTAATGAAAGTAATTGAAAGATGTAATATCCTTCAATCACTCAATAACACCTATTTTTGAGCATTTTCTGTTAGAGCACCGCCTAACAACAAAAATAATTCTGATGCTATAAGAGAAGTTATTAAATTTTGGCATGATAACACTAGAGTTTCACCTAATACAAGAGATGTTATAAAACGGAGAGTTGGTTCTACTAATCGTGAACCACATCCAAATTATTTCTTAGATATGACTCAAACTCAATTTTTTCATAAGTTTGAACAAGAGAATCTGGAAATTAAAATTAGTCAACACTTTTTTTAAATGTTGAAACCATTCTATGTGAAAATCAACCACGCTTGCACCACTTGTTGTTGTAGGCAACATGTTGAATTTGCGATGCATTATGCTAAATTTTTACGTATTCATTTTATTTTTCATTCTGAAACTATGTTATCGGAATGTGGTGTTCAAGTTCCACCAATATCTTCCAGGGATTTCATTCCTACTTATTTTGTGAAAAAGAAGTTAGACAATTTTTTTATAGTCAAGATTGTTTAGATGGAAGTTGTAGTACATGTGGTGGATTACCTAAATTGGAAAGTTGCATCCATGAGAAAATTGAAGGTACAATAGGACATAATTTAGTTGAGTTTGATAAATATAAATCAGTTGCATACCAGTTGAAAGATGGAAAAGAGTCTAAATGGTGTGAGCTAGTTACAGAACAAATGTCTATTTTCCAATTTTTGAGAAAATTTAAGGATGAAATTGTTTATGAGTATGCTAGGCATACACATAGAGCTCGATGGTTGGATGAACAGTTCAAGATATGCAAGGACACATTTCCTATTGGTACTATTGTTTCAGTGGTCGATTTTGTAGAGAATTACACATTGCAACCACAAATGGAGGTTCAATCGCAATATTACAACTTAGTACAAGTTGTCATTTTTGTGCATATAGCATTTCTACATTCTCCTGACAATACAGAGAATGATCAAATTTTTTAAGAGAGTACCACTTTTATATCATTGATGATCGTACTCATTCTACTGAATTTGTGTAAGGGTGTTTCAAGATATTTTATGGAAACTTATCTGATAGGGACATCCACTTCAAACAACATTATATATGGTCAGATAATTACATGTCTCAGTTTAAGAATGCATGAATGTTTTATTGGATGAGAAAAATGCATGTCAAGATGGGTGTGTAACATATTTGGAGTTTCACTGAGGCTAGACATGGAAAAGGAGAGCATGATGCAGGGGCATGTGTGAAAAGAGCTCTTGCAAGAGAAGAGTTGAAGTACAAAGATGGTGCTAAATTAAAAGATGCAAAAGAGCATAGTGGAATGGTGTATTGACAACATGGCCCAAGGTTCTCAAGAAAATTCCACAATTCACAGATATTTTTGGTTGATAGAGGAACAAAAATTGCTAACTATGAGGATTATATGACATTCACTGGGTCCAGTGATATGCACTCATTTTGTAGCTCAGACACTACTTCGTGGGCCGAATGGATAAGAAAGTTGACATGTTTTTGTGCATCTTGTATCGAATTTGTCATTACTGAGTGTGATTCATAAGAATGGGTGGATGGATGGATTTCAGAGGCCTCTAACTCCACTTCCTAGTTATCAACCTCCATAAGCATTACGACTTGTTTTCGCAGATGAAGTTGTAACATCTAAGGACTTTGACAAAATTTTGATTTTGGTGTGACAAGGTATTTATGGTTATTTATTTAATTTTTATATTGAGTTATGTCCATTGAAATTTTAATATGTAATTTAAATTTGAATTGTTCAACCTTGTTTTTTTGTAGGACATGTGTTTGTAGTTATTGATGAGAAGACAATGAAGAAGGAACTAACTATTTCTTATGTTGTTGATCGAGGAAAGAAAGAAGTTGACTTATCCTATTATAGATGGCAAAGATATTGAGTATCCTAAGGTCAGTGGTAGTTACTTTGGAACTTGGCTTGATGGTATCCATTAAAAAATCATATGTTTGGGTGTTTGAAGACTTTGAGACACATATGAAAATACTCTTATATTCGCATCTAGTTCTAGCTACAAATATTCAGCTGTATAGATATCGAGGAAGGTCTAATAACAAGATTCTTTAGAAGGTTCGAGAGTCAGATCATGAAGTAATCTTGTCTGCTATTCAGAGTAGATCCGATCCTGATGGTTCATTGAAATGAATTTACAATGCTATATGTCTCTGGTATATATAATTTCTTTGATATATATAAATTTGTTAGTTCTAGATCTAGATTTAAGTTCATATATTTTATTTTAAATTTGTGTATTTTGTATATATCTAGTATATGGTTTGATTTGAAACTTAAATTTCTTTGACTAACACTTTTATGTTTAGGTTAATGGTGCTAGAAAATCTTCCACCTTTATGTGGTTGGCATACTGTTAGTAGAGAATTTTAAATTCTCGAAGCTAAGAGAAGCTTTCATTTTTCACAAGGAAAGAGAATTAATTAACAACGATTTATGTACCCATTGAGGGGGTTCTTAGCTCGAAGGAAGGAGGTAGCCCAAAAGCACAAGGTGCTTGCTTAGAGAACTGAAATGACTCCTCCCAAGTGTTTACAATACCATACCTACATGTGTGCACAATCGTAAATTTTGGTGCCATGACCCAACGTTTGCAAAATATAGTGTTTGACAACCTTCCACTAGCTCAAACCGCACTATTCCACGCATTTGCAAAACATATAGGCAGCGAGAGCACCGATTTAGGAAGGAAAAAACTTAGAGAAGCTATTGTAGAGGGACAATACACCGAGGTATCGGATCGATGAGACGTCTCTAGGTGCCACGGTGTCCGAGTAGTCACCATTGAAGTTGAACGATATTTTGGTCTCGGGGCCCTTAAGGGACTACGCCCGAACGAAATAGCCCCGGAAATAAGGACCTTGTCGAGCACCAAAACACAAACTCCTCTAGCTTTCACCTGGCCACCGAACATGTCGGCGTAGTCGGTTTGGTGCCACGACCCACCGTTTGTAAAATATAGCGTTTGACAACCTTACACTGGCTCCAACTGCACTATTTCGTGCATTTACAAACAATAGGGCAGCGAGAGCACCGATATGAGAAGGAAAAAACCAAGAGAGGCTATTGTAGAGGGTCCCTACGCTAAGGTGTTGGATTAGATGAGGCATCTCTAGGTGCCACGGAGTCCGAGTAGTCACCCGTCGAAGTTGAACGATATTTTGGTCTCAAGGCTCTTAAGGACTACGCCCAAACAAAGTAGCCGAAAGAAATAACCTTGTAGTGCACAAAAACACCACCTCCTCTAGCATTCACCTAGCCACCCGAATGTGTTAGCACAAAGTATGTTGGTTTCCATGAGCCACCGTTTGCAAAATATAGTGTTTGACAACATTACACTAGCTCCAACTCGCACTATTTAACGCGCGTTTGCAAACAATAGGGAAAAGCAAGAGCACCGATATGAGAAGGAAAAAAATGAGAGAGGCTATTGTAGAGGGTCCCTACACCGAGGTTTCAGATTAGACGATACATCTCTAGGTGCCACAGAGTCCAAGTAGTCACCCATCGAAGTTGAACGATATTTTGGTCTCAGGGCTCTTAAGGGACTACGCCCAAATGAAGTAGCCCGGAAGCAACGAACTTGTCACACACCAAAAAACCACACCCTATAGCATTCACCTAGCCACCCAAATGTTTCAGCACATTCGGTTTGGTGCCACGACCCACCGTTTGCAAAATATAGCATTTGACAACCTTACATTGGCTCAAACTACACTATTTCGCATGTTTGCAAACAATAATAGGCAGCGAGAGAATAGATTTGGGAAGGAAAAAACTGAGTGAGGCTATTGTAGAGGGTCCCTACACCGAGGTTTTGGATCAAACGAGACATCTCTAGGTGCCACAAAGTCCGAGTAGTCACCCATCGAAGTTGAACGATATTTTGGTCTCAAGGCTCTTAAGGGACTATGCCCGAACGAAGTAGCCCGGAAGCAACGACCTTGTCGCACATAAAAACACCACCTCCTCTAGCATTCACCTAGCCACTTAGATGTTTTGGCACAGTCAGTTTGGTGCCACGACCCACCGTTTACAAAATATAGCGTTTGACAACCTTACACTGGCTCCAACTGCACTATTTCATGCATTTGTAAACAATAGGGCAGCGAGAGCACCGATATGAGAAGGAAAAAACTAAGAGAGGCTATTGTAGAGGGTCCCTACACTAAGGTTTTGGATAAGATAAGGTATCTCTAGGTGCCACAGAGTCCGAGAAGTCACCCATCGAAGTTGAATGATATTTTGGTCTCAGGGATCTTAAAGGACTACGCCCGAACGAAGTAGCCCGAAAGTAACGACCTTGTCGCTCACCGAAATACCACCTCCTCTAGTGTTCACTTGGCCACTCAGACATGTTGGCATAGTTAGTTGGTTGCCACGACCCACTGTTTGTAAAATATAGCATTTGACAACCTTACACTCGGCTCCAACCGCACTATTTCACACATTTGCAAAACAAGGAAAAAGTGAGAGCACCGATATGAGAAGGAAAAAATGAGAGAGGCTATTGTATAGGGTCCCTATGCCAAGGTTTCAGATTAGAAGAGACATCTCTAAGTTCCACGGAGTCCGAGTAGTCACCCGTCGAAGTTTAATGATATTTTGGTCCTAGGGCTCTTAAGGGACTACGCCTGAACAAAGTAGCTTGGAAGCAACAACCTTGTCGCGCACCAAAAAACCACCTCCTCTAGCATTCACCTCACCACCCAGACATTTTGACACATTCGGTTTGGTGCCACGACCCACCATTTTCAAAATATAGCATTTGACAACCTTACACTGGCTCAAACTGCACTATTTCGCACGTTTACAAATAATAGGGCAGCGAGAGCACCGATTTGGGAAGGAAAAAATTGAGAGAGGCTATTGTAGAGGGTCCTTACACCGAGGTTTTGGATCAAATGAGACATCTCTAGGTGCCACGGAGTCCGAGTAGTCACCCATCGAAGTTGAACGATATTTTGGTCTCATGGCTCTTAAGGGACTACGCCCGAACAAAGTAGCCGGAAGCAAACGAACTTTTTGCGCAAAACACCACCTCCTCTAGCATTCACCTAGCCACTTATACATTTTGGCACAGTCAGTTAGGTGCCATGACCCACCGTTTACAAAATATAGCATTTGACAACCTTACACTAGCTCCAACTGCACTATTTCACGCGTTTACAAACAATAGGGCAATGAGAGCACCGATATGAGAAGGAAAAAACTAAGAGAGGCTATTATAGAGGGTCCCTACACCAAGGTGTTGGATTAGATGAGGCATCTCTAGGTGCCATGGAGTCCGAGTAGTCACCCATCGAAGTTGAAGTTGAACAATATTTTGGCTCTTAAGGGACTACGCCCGAACGAAGTAGCCCAGAAGCAACGACCTTGTCACGCACCAAAACACCACCTCCTCTAGTGTTCACCTAGCCACCTAGACATGTCGGCACATTTGGTTTGGTGCCACGACCCACCGTTTGCAAAATATAGCATTTGACAACCTTACACTGGCTCAAATTGCACTATTTCACGTGTTTGCAAACAATAGGGCAGCGAGAGCACCGATTTGGAGAAGGAAAAAACCGAGAGATAATATTATAGAGGGTCTCTATGCCGAGGTTTTAGATCAATGAGACATATCTTGATGCCATGGAGTCCGAGTAGTCACCGTCGAAGTTGAACAATATTTTGGTCTCAGGGATCTTAAGGGACTACGCCCGAACGAAGTATCCCGGAAGCAACGACCTTGTCACGCACCAAAACCACCTCCTCTAGCATTCACCTGGCCACCTGGATGTTTCAGCGTAGTTGGTTTGGTGCCACGACCCACCGTTTACAAAATATAGCATTTGACAACCTTACACTGGCTCCAACTACACTATTTCATGTTTGCAAACAATAGGGCAGCGAGAGCATCGATAAGAGAAGGAAAAAACTAAGAGAGGATATTATAGAGGGTCCCTGAGCTAAGGTTTCAAATTAGACGAGGCATCTCTAGGTGCCATGGAGTCCGAGTAGTCACCCATCGAAGTTGAACGATATTTTTGTCTCAGGGCTCTTAAGGGACTACGCCCAAACGAAGTAGCCCAGAAGCAATGACCTTGTCATGCACCGAAAAACCACCTCCTCTAGCATTCACCTAGCCACCCGAATGTGTCAGTGTAGTCGGCTAGGTTCCTTGACCCACTGTTTACAAAATATATTGTTTGACAACCTTACACTAGCTCAAACTGCACTATTTCATGTGTTTTCAAACAATAGGGCAGTGAGAGCACCGATATGAGAAGGAAAAAACTAAGAGAGGCTATTGTAGAGGGTTCCTACATTGAGGTGTTAGATCGATGAGGCATCTCTAGGTGCCATGGAATCCGAGTAGTCACCCATCGAAGTTGAACAATATTTTGGTCTCAGGGCTTTTAAGGGACTACGCCCGAACGAAGTAGCCCGGAAGCAACGACCTTGTCACCCACTAAAAAACCACCTCCTCTAGCTTTTTTCTGGCCACCCTAGATGTATGGCATGCATCGGTTGGTTTGTGCCACGACCCACCGTTTGCAAAATATAGCATTTGACAACCTTACACTGGCTCCAACTGCACTATTTCACGCGTTTGCAAACAATAGGGCAGCGAGAGCACCGATATGAGAAGGAAAAAACTAAGAGAGGCTATTGTAGAGGGTCCCTACGCCAAGGTTTCGGATCAAATGAGACATCTCTAGGTGCCACGGAGTCCGAGTAGTCACCCGTCGAAGTTGAACGATATTTTGGTCTCAGGGCTCTTAAGGGACTACGCCCGAACGAAGTAGCCCGGAAGCAACGACCTTTTCATGCACCAAAACACTACCTCCTCTAGTGTTCACCTAGCCACCCGGACATTTGAAGCATTTGGTTTGGTGCCACGACCCACTATTTACAAAATATAGCATTTACTAACCTTACATCGGCTCAAACCGCACTATTTCGCGCATTTGCAACAATAGGCAGCAGAGAGCACCGAAATGAGAAGGAAAAAACTGAGAGAGGCTATTGTAAAGGGTCCCTACACCAAGGTTTTAGATAAGACGAGACATCTCTAGGTGCCACGGAGTCCGAGTAGTCACCCGTCGAAGTTGAACAATATTTTGGTCTCATGGCTCTTAAGGGACTACGCCCGAATGAAGTAGCCCGTAAGCAACGAACTTGTCGCACACCGAAACACCAACTCCTCTAGTATTCACCTAGCCACCAGATGTTTCGGCATAATCAGATAGGTGCCATGACCCATCGTTTGCAAAATATAGCATTTGACAATCTTACACGGCTCCAACCGCACTATTTCACTCGTTTTCAAACAATAGGGCAGCGAGAGCACCAATATGAGAATGAAAAAACTGAGAGAGGCTATTTTAGAGGGTCCCTACATTGAGGCGTCAAATCAGATGAGGTATCTCTAAGTGCGACTGAGTCTGAGTACTTACATGTTGAAATTGAACAATATTTTGGTCTTAGCGCTCTTAAGGGACTACGCCTGAACGAAGTAACCCGGAAGATACGACCTTGTTGCGCACCAAAACACCACCTCCTCTAGCTTTTAACTGTCCACCCAAACATGTCGATGTAGTCGGTCTGGTCCCACGACCCACCGTTTGTAAAATATAGCATTTGACAACCTTACAATGGCTCCAACTACACTATTTTCAGCGTTTGCAAACAAAAGGGAAACGAGATGTTCCGATATGAGAAGGAAAAAACTAAGAGAGGCTATTGTAGAGGGTCTCAACACCAAGGTTTTGGATTAGATGATACATCTATAGGTGCCACAAATTCTGACTAGTCACCCGTTGAAGTTGAATGATATTTTTGTCTTAGGGTTCTTAAGGGACTACACCCGAACGAAGTAGCCTGAAGCAATGACCTTGTCACGCACCAAAAAACCACCTCCTCTAGTGTTCACCTAGCCACCCGGATGTGTCGGTGCAGTTGGTTTGGTGCCATGACCCACCGTTTACAAAATATAGCATTTGACAACCTTACACTAGACTCTAACTGCACTATTTCACGCGTTTGCAAACAATAAGGCATCGAGAGCACCGATATGAGAAGGAAAAAATCAAGAGAGGCTATTGTAGAGGGTCCCTATGCCGAGGTGTCAGATTAGACAAGGCGTCTCTAGGTGCCATGAGTCTGAGTAGTCACCCGTTGAAGTTGAACGATATTTTGGTCTCAGGGCTCTTAAGGGACTACACCCGAACGAAGTAGCCCAGAAGCAACGACCTTGTCACGCAACAAAAACCACCTCCTCTAGCATTTATAGCCACCTGGAGGTTCAAAGGTAGTCGATTGGGTGGTGCCATGACCCACCGTTTGTAAAATATAGCATTTAACAACCTTACACTAGCTCAAACTACACTATTTCACACATTTACAAAAAATAGGGCAGCGAGAGCACCGATATGAGAAGGAAAAAACTAAGAGAGGCTATTGTAGAGGGTCCCTACACCAAGGTGTTGGATCAGATGAGGCAGGTCTCTATAGGTGCCACGGAGTCTAAGTAGTCACCCGTCGAAGTTGAACGATATTTTTGTCTCAGGGCTCTTAAGGGACTACACCCAAATGAAGTAGCCTGAAGCAACGACCTTGTCACGTACCAAAAACCACTTCCTTAGCACTCACCTAGCCAGCTGAATGTGTTGGTGTAGTCGGTTTGGTGCCACGACCCACCATTTGCAAAATATAGTATTTGACAACCTTACACTGGCTTGAACTGCACTATTTTGCGCATTTGCAAACAATAGGGCAGTGAGAGCACCAATATGAGAAGGAAAACTGAGAGAGGATATTGTAGAGGGTCCCTACACCAAGGTTTTGGATTAGATGAGACATCTCTAGGTGCCACGGAGTCTAAGTAGTCACTTGTCGAAGTTGAACGATATTTTGGTCTTAGGGCTCTTAAGGGACTACGCCGAACAAAGTAGCCCGGAAGCAATGACCTTGTCGCACACAAAACACTACCTCCTCTAGTGTTCACTTGGCCACCCAGATGTGTTGGTGCATTCGGTTTGGTGCCACAACCCACCGTTTTCAAAATATAGCATTTGAGAACCTTAGACTGGCTCAAACTACACTATTTTCACACGTTTACAAACAATATGGTAGCGATGAGAGCACCGATTTGGGAGTGAAAAAATAGAGTGAGGATATTGTAGAGGGTCCCTACATTGAGGTTTCAAATTAGATGAGACATCTCTAGGTGCCATGGAGTCCGAGTAGTCACCCATCGAAGTTGAACGATATTTTGGTCTCAGGGCTCTTAAGGGACTATGCCCAAAGCGAAGTAGCCTCGGCATCAATGACCTTGTCGCGCACCGAAAACACCACCTCCTCTAGCATTCACCTAGCCACCCGAATGTTTCGCACAATGGGTTTAGGTGCCACGACCCACCATTTACAAAATATAGCATTTGACAACCTTACACTGGCTCCAACTGCACTATTTCACGTGTTTACAAATAATAGGGCAGCGAGAGCACCGATATGAGAAGGAAAAAACCGAGAGAGGCGATATTGTAGAGGGTCCCTATGCCAAGGTTTTGGATCGATGAGGCATCTATAGGTGCCATGGAGTTCGAGTAGTCACCGTTGAAGTTAAACGATATTTTAGTCTCGGGCTCTTAAGGGACTACACCGAACAAAGTAGCCTCTAAGCAACGACCTTGTCACGCACCAAAACACTTCCTCCTCTACGTTCACCTGGCCACCCAAATGTGTCGGCGTAGTCGGGGTTGGGTGCCAACACCCACCATTTGTAAAATATAGCGTTTGACAACCTTACACTAGCTCGAACTACACTATTTCGCGCATTTACAAACAATAGGGCAGCAGAGAGCACCAATATGAGAAGGAAAAAACTTAGAGAAGGCTATTGTAGAGGGTCCCTATGTCGAGGCATCTAATTAGAGGAGGTGTCTCTAGGTGACATGGAGTCTGAGTAGTCACCCGTCGAAGTTGAACGATATTTTGGTCTCAGGGTTCTTAAGGGACTACGCCCGAATGAAGTAGCCCGGAAAATACGACCTTGTTGCGCTTCAAAAAAATACCTTCCCTGGCATTCACCTGGCCACCCGGATGTGTCGGTGTAGTTGTTTTGGTGCCATGACCCACCGTTTGTAAAATATAGCGTTTAACAACCTTACACCGGCTCAAACTACACTATTTTGCACGTTTGCAAACAATAGGGCAGCGAGAGCACCGATATGAGAAGGAAAAAACCAAGAGAGGCTATATTAGAGGGTCCCTACTCTGAGGTGTTTGATCAGATGAGGCGTCTCTAGGTGCCACAGAGTCCGAGTAGTCACCCGTCGAAGTTGAACGATATTTTGGTCTCATATATCTTAAGGGACTACGCCCAAACGAAGTACCCCGGAAGCAAAGACCTTGTCGCGCTTTGAAACACAACCTCCTATAGTGTTCACCTGGCTTGGATGTGTTGGTGTATTCAGTTTGGTGCCATGACCCACCATTTGCAAAATATAGTGTTTCATAACCTTACACTGTCTCAAACTGCACTATTTTTCGTGCGTTTGCAAACAATAGGGCAGCAAGAGCACCGATATGGGAAGAAAAAAACTGAGAGAGGCTATTGTAGAGGGTCCCTACACCTGAGTTTTAGATCAGACAAGGCATCTCTAGGTGCCATAGAGTCCGAGTAGTCACCCATCGAAGTTGAATGATATTTTGGTCTCAGGGCTCTTAAGGGACTACGCCCAAACAAAGTAGCCTTTAAGCAACGACCTTGTCAGAAACAAAACACCACCTCCTCTAGTGTTTACCTCAGCCACCTAGACATGTCAAGCATATTCTGTTGGGTGCCATGACCCACCGTTTGCAAAATATAGCATTTGACAACCTTACACTGGCTCGAACTAAACTATTTCACACGTTTGCAAACAATAGGGCAACGAGAGCACCGATATGGGAAGGAAAAAATCGAGAGAGGATATTTTAGAGGGTCCCTACATCGAGGTGTTAGATAGATGAGGCATCTCTAGGTGCCACGGAGTCCGAGTAGTCACCCATCGAAGTTGAACGATATTTTGGTCTCAGGGCTCTTAAGGGACTACGCCCGAACGAAGTAGCCGGAAGCAACGACCTTGTCACACACCAAAAACCACCTCCTTTAGCATTCACCTAGCCACCCAGATGTTTCGGTGTAGTCGGTTCGGTGCCATGACCCACTGTTTGCAAAATATAGCGTTTGACAACCTTACACTGGCTCCAACTGCACTATTTCGCGCGTTTGCAAACAATAGGGCAGTGAGAGCACCGATATGAGAAGGAAAAAACTAAGAGAGACTATTGTAGAGGGTCCCTACACCGAGGTTTTGGATTAGACGAGGACATCTCTAGGTGCCATGAGTCCGAGTAGTCACCCGTCGAAGTTGAACGATATTTTGGTCTCAAGGCTCTTAAGGGACTACGCCCGAACAAAGTAGCCCGAAAGCAACGACCTTGTCACACACCAAAAACCACCTCCTCTAGCATTCACTTGGCCACCTGGATGTGTCGACACATTCGGTTTGGTGCCATGACCCACCGTTTGCAAAATATAGCGTTTGACAACCTTACACTGGCTCAACTGCACTATTTCGCGGGTTTGCAAACAATAGGTCACCGAGAGCACCGATCTGGGAAGGAAAAAATTGAGAGAGGCTTTTTTAGAGGGTCCTTACACCGAGGTTTCAGATTAGACGAGGCATCTCTAGGTTCCACAAAGTTTGAGTAGTCACCCCTCGAAGTTGAATGATATTTTGGTCTCTAGGCTCTTAAGGGAATACGCATGAATGAAGTAGCTCGTAAGCAAAGACCTTGTCACGCACCTCAAACACCACCTCCTCTAGTGTTTACTTTGCCACCCAGACGTGTTGGCATAGTCGGTTTGGTGCCAGGACCCACCGTTTAGAAAATATAGCGTTTGACAACCTTACATTGGCTCCAACTGCACTATTTCGCATGTTTGCAAACAATAGGGCAGTGAGAGCACCGATATGAGAAGGAAAAAACTAAGAGAGGATATTGTAGAGGGTCCCTACACCATGGTTTCGGATCAGATGAGGCATCTCTAGGTGCCATGGAGTCCGAGTAGTCACCTGTCAAAGTTGAACGATATTTTGGTCTCAGGGCTCTTAAGGGACTACGCCCGAACGAAGTAGCCCGGAAGCAACGACCTTGTCACGCACCAAAACACCACCTCCTCTAGTGTTCACCTGGCCACCCGGACATGTCGGCGTAGTCGGTTTGGTGCCACGACCCACCGTTTGCAAAATATAGCATTTGACAACCTTACAATGGCTCTAACTGCACTATTTCACGCGTTTGCAAACAATACGGTAAGCGAGAGCACCGATATGAGAAAAAAAAATTTGAGAGATCCTATGTAGAGGGATCCCTATGCAAAGGTTTCGGATCATACGAAACATCTCTAGGTGCCATGGAGTTTGAGTAGTCACCCGTCGAAGTTGAACAATATTTTGGTCTCAGGGGTCTTCAGGGACTACGCCCGAACGAAGTAGCCCAAAGCAATGACCTTGTCACACACCAAAACACCACCTCCTCTAGCATTCACATTGCCACCCAAATGTATTCAAGCACAATCAGTTCGGTGCACAACCCACCATTTGTAAAATATAGCATTTGACAACCTTACACTGGCTCCAACTACACTACTTCACACGTTTACAAACAATAGGGCGAGAGAGCAACGATACGAGAAGGAAAAAACTAAGAGAGGCTATTGTAGGGTCCCTACACCGAGGTTTGGATTAAATGAGGCATCTCTAGGTGCCACAAAGTCTGAGTAGTCACCCATCAAATTTGAACGATATTTTGGTCTTAGGGCTCTTAAGGGACTACACCCAAATAAAGTAGCCCATAAGAAATGACCTTGTCACACACCAAAAACAACCTCCTCTTGCATTCACCTAGCCACCCATACATGTCATCACATTCAATTCGGTGCCACGACCCACCATTTGCAAAATATGGCGTTTGACAACCTTACACTCGGCTTAAACGCACTTTTGCGTGCATTTACAAACAATAGGGCAGCAAGAGCACCGATCTGGGAAGGAAAAAACTTATAGAGGGTCTCTACGCCAAGGTGTTGGATTAGATGAGGCACCTCTAGGTGCCATGGAGTACGAGTAGTCACCTGTCGAAGTTGAACGATATTTGGGTCTCATGGCTCTTAAGGGACTACGCCCGAATGAAGTAGCCCAGAAGCAAGGACCTTGTCACGCAACAAAACACCACCTCCACTAGTGTTCACCTGACCACCTGGACATATCGGCGCATATCGCCGGTTTGGTGCCACGACCCACCGTTTGCAAAATATATAGTTTTCACAACCTTACACTCGGCTCCATTTGCACTATTTCACACATTTGCAAACAATAGTGTAGCGAGAGCACCGATATGAGAAGGAAAAAAATGAGAGAGACTATTGTAGAGGGTCCCTACCTCGAGGTTTCAGATTGGATGAGGCATATCTTGGTGCCATGGAGTCCGAGTAGTCATCCGTCGAAGTTGAACAATATTTTGGTCTTAAGGCTCTTAAGGGACTACGCCCGAATGAAGTAAACTGGAAGCAACGACCTTGTCATGTGCATCTTTGAAACACCACATCCTCTATCATTCACCAGCCACCCAAACTTGTCAATATATTCATTTAGGTGCCATGATGCAACATTTGCAAAATATAGCATTTGGTAACCTTACATTGGCTCGAACTGCACTATTACACGCATTTGCAAACAATAGGGCGAGAGCACCGATCTAGAAGGAAAAAACTAAGAGAGGCTATTATAGAGGGTCCCTATGCCGAGGTGTCAAATCAGATGAAGTGTCTCTAGGTGTCACAGAGTCCGAGTAGTCACCCGTCAAAGTTGAATGATATTTTGGTCTCAGGGCTCTTAAGGGACTACGCCCGAACGAAGTATCCCGGAAGCAACGATCTTGTCGCACACCGAAACACCACCTCCTTTAGTGTTCACTTGGCCACCCAGGATGTGTCGGTGCATTCGGTTTGGTGCCATGACCCACTGTTTGTAAAATATAGCGTTTGACAACCTTATACCGACTCCAACCGCACTATTACATGTGTTTGTGCAAGCAAAAGGGCAAGCGAGAACACCGATATGAGAAGGAAAAAACTGAGAGAGGTTATTATAGAGGGTCCCTACACCAAGGTTTTGGATTAGACAAGGCATCTCTAGGTGCCACGGAGTCCGAGTAGTCACCGTCAAAGTTGAATGATATTTTGGTCTCAGGGCTCTTAAGGGACTACGCCCAAACAAAGTAGCCCGGAAGCAATGACCTTGTTGCACACCAAAAAACTACCTCCTCGTACCATTCACCTAGCCACTCGGACATGTCGGCGTAGTCGGTTGGGTGCCACTAACCCACCGTTTGTAAAATATAGCGTTTACAACCTTACACTAGCTGAATCGCACTATTTCGCACGCGTTTGCAAACAATAGGGCAGCGAAAGCACCGATGTGAGAAAGAAAAAAATTGAGAGATTCTATTATAGAGGGTCCCCGCATCGAGGTTTTGGATCGACGTGACATCTCTAGGTGCCACGAAGTCCGAGTAGTCACCCGTCGAAGTTGAACGATATTTTTGTCTTAGGGATCTTAAGGGACTACACCCAAATGAAATACCCCAGAAGCAACGACCTTGTCATGCATTGAAAAACCACCTCCTCTAGTGTTCACCTTGCCACTTGGATGTGTCAGTGCATTCGGTTTGGTGCCATGACCCATCATTTACAAAATATAGCGTTTGATAACCTTACACTGTCTCGAACTACACTATTTCATGCATTTGCAAACAAAAGGGCAGCGAGAGCACCGATATGATAAGGAAAAAATCGAGAGAGGCTATTATAGAGTGTCCCTACACTGAGGTGTCGGATCAACGAGGCATCTCTATGTGCACATGAGAGTCCGACTAGTCACCCGTCGAAGTTAAATAATATTTTGGTCTCAGGGCTCTTAAGGGAGTACGCCTGAATGAAGTAGCCCTAAGAAACGACCTTGTCGCGCAACAAAACACCACCTCCTCTAGCATTAACCTAGCCATGTAAACATATCGGCATAGTTGGTTGGTTGCCACGACCCACCAATTAAAAAATATAGCGTTTGATAACCTTACACTAGCTCCAACTGCACTATTTCATGCGTTTGTAAACAATAGGGCAGCGAGAGCACCGATATGAGAAGGAAAAAAATTTAGAGAGTCTATTGTAGAGGGTCCCTACACTGAGGTTTTGGATCAGACGAGATGTCTCTAGGTGCCACGGAGTCCGAGTAGTCACCCATAGAAGTTGAACAATATTTTGGTTTGTGGGCTCTTAAGGGACTACACTCGAACGAAGTAGCCAAAGTAACGACCTTGTCGCGCATAAAAACACCACCTCCTCTAGCATTCACCTGGACACCCAGAAGTGTCAGCGCAGTCGGTTTGGTGCCACGACCCACCGTTTGTAAAATATAGCATTTGACAACCTTACACTGGCTCGAACTGCACTATTTCACACATTTGCAAACAATAGGACAATGAAAGCACCAATCTGGGAAGGAAAAAATTGAGTGAGACTATTGTAGAGGGTCCCTATGCTGAGGTGTTAGATCAGACGAGGCATCTCTAGGTGCCACAGAGTCCGAGTAGTCACCCGTCGAAGTTGAACGATATTTTGGTCTCAGGGCTCTTAAGGGACTACGCCCGAATGAAGTAGCCCAAAGCAATGACCTTGTCACGCACCAAAAAACACCACCTCCTCTAGCATTCACCTGGCCACCCATACATTTTAGCATAGTTGGTTTGGTGCCACGACCCACCGTTTACAAAATATAGCATTTGACAACCTTACATTGGCTCCAACTACACTATTTCGCATGTTTGCAAACAATAGGGCAGCGAGAGCACCGATATGAAAAGGAAAAAAACCAAGAGAGACTATTTTAGAGGGTCCCTATGCCGAGGTTTCAAATCGACGATGCGTCTATCTAGGTTCCACGTGAGTCCCGAGTAGTCACCTGTTGAAGTTGAACGATATTTTGGTCTCATGTCTCTTAAGGGATTACGCCCGAACGAAGTAGCCCCGGAAGCAACAACATTATCACACAAGAAAACACCACCTCCTCTAGCATTCACCTAGCCACCCGGATGTATCAAAGCATAATCGGTTGGGTGCCATGACTCACTTGTTTACAAAATATAGCATTTGACAACCTTACACTAGCTCGAAATGCACTATTTCACACGTCATTTGAAAACAATAGGAAGCCAGGAGAGGACCGATATGAGAAAAAAAAACCGAGAGAAGATATTGTAGAGGGTCCCTACATCGTAGTTTTGGATCGGACGAGGTGTCTCTAGGTGCCACGAAGTCCGAGTAGTCACCGTCGAAGTTGAACGATATTTTGGTCGCATGAATATTTAGGGACTACGCCCAAACAAAGTAGCCCGGAACCAACGATCTTGTCACGCACCAAAACACTACCTCCCGTAGTATTCACACTGCCACCAGATGTGTCAAGCGGTGCGATCCGTTGATACCACAACCCATCGTTTGCAAAATATAGCATTTGAAAACCTTACACGGCTCAACCGCACTATTTCACGCGTTTACAAACAATAGGAGCAAGAGCACCAATTTGGGAAGGAAAAAATTGAGAGAGGCTATTATAGATCGACCCTACAGAAAGGTTTTAGATGAGACAAGACATCTCTAGGTGCCACGGAGTCTGAGTAGTCACCCGTCGAAGTTAAACGATATTTTAGTCTCATGGCTCTTAAGGGACTACGCCCAAACGAAGTATCCCGGAAGCAACGACCTTATCACGCACCGAAATGCCACATCTTGTAGTGTTCAATTAGCCACCCGGACATGTCGGTGTAGTCAGTTGGGAGCCATAACTCACCGTTTGTAAAATATAGCATTTGACAACCTTACATTGGCTCAAACTGCACTATTTCACATGTTTGCAAACAATAGGGCAGTGAGATCACTGATATTAGAAGAAAAACACCAAGAGAGGCTATCAGATATGGTCCCTACGTCAAATTTTTGTATTAAACGAGGTGTCTCTAGGTGTCATGAGTCCAAGTACTCACCGTCGAAGTTGAACGATATTTTGGTCTCGGGGTTCTTAAGGGACTACGCCCGAATGAAGTGGCCCGGCAGATACGACCTTGTCGTGCACCAAAACAACACCTCCTCTAGCATTCATCGGCCACCCGGATGTGTCGACATAGTTAGTTTAGTGGCACGACCCACCATTTTACAAAATATAGCGTTTGTGACAACCTTATACTGGCTCGAACTACACTATTTCACGTGTTTACAAAAACAATAGGGCGATGAGAGCATCGATATGGTAGGAAAAAACCAAGAGAGGCTATTGTAAAGAGTCCCTACTTTGAGGTTTTGATAAGAGGAGGTTTCTATAGGTATCACGGAGTCCGAGTAGTCACACCGTCAAAGTTGAACAATATTTTGGTCTCAGGGCTCTTAAGGGACTACGCCCAAATGAAGTAACCTAGAAGCAATGACCTTGTCGCGCACTGAAACACCAACTCCTCTAGTGTTCACCTAGCCACTTAGACATTTTGGCACATTCGGTTTGGTGCCACGACCCACCATTTACAAAATATAGCGTTTGACAACCATACACCGGCTCGATCCGCACTATTTCACGCATTTGCAAACAATAGGGCAGCGAGAGTACCGATCTGAAAGGAAAAAAAAACCAAGAAAGGCTATTGTAAGGGTCCCTACACCGAGGTGTTGGATTAGACGAGGCATCTCTAGGTGCCACATACTTCGAGTAGTCACCCATTGAAGTTGAACGATATTTGGGTCTCAGGGCTCTTAAGGGACTACGCCCGAACGCAGAAGTAGCGCGAAGCAATGACATTGTCGCGCACCAAAACACCACCTCCTCTAGCATTCACTGGCCACTGGACATGTTGGTGCATTTGGTTTTGTGCCACGACCCATCGTTTACAAAATATAGTGTTTGACATCCTTACACTGGCTCGAACTGCGCTATTTCACGCGTTTGCAAACAATAGGGCAGCAAGAGCACCTTTATGAGAAGGAAAAAACCAAGAGAGGCTATTATAGAGGGTCCCTACACTGAGGTGTTGGATCAAATGAGGCATCTCTAGGTGCCATGGAGTTTGAGTAGTAACCGTCGATGTTGAACGATATTTTGGTCTCAGGGCTCTTAAGGGACTACGCTCGAACAAAGTTGCCCAAAAGCAACGACCTTGTCGCATACCAAAACACCACCTCCTCTAGCATTCACCTGGCCACTCGGACGTGTCGGTGCAGTCAATTGGTTTCCTGACCCACTGTTTGTAAAAGATAATGTTTAACAACCTTACACTTGCTCCAAATGCACTATTTCGCACGTTTGCAAACAATAGAGCAGAGAGTACCGATATGAGAAGGAAAAAACAAAGAGTGGCTATTGTAGAGAGTCTCTACATTGAGGTTTTAGATGAGACGAGGCGTCTCTAGGCGCCACGAAGTTTGAGTAATCACCCGTCAAAGTTTAACGATATTTTGGTCTCGGGGCTCTTAAGGGTCTACGCCCAAACGAAGTAGCCCGGAAGCAATGACCTTGTCGTGCACTGAAACACCAACTCCTCTAGCATTCATTCACCTAAGCACCCGGATGTGTCCTTGCAGTTGATTGAGTGCCACGACCCACCGTTTGTAAAATATAGCGTTTGACAACCATATAGTAGCTCTAATCGCACTATTTCGTGCGTTTGCAAACAATACGACATCGAGAGCACCAATATGAGAAGGAAAAAAAGCGAGAGATAATAATTTATAGGGTCCCCAAGAAAAGGTGTCATATGAGATGAAGCATCTCTAGGTGTCATGGAGTTCGAGTAGTCACTTGTCGAAGTTGAACGATATTTTGGTCTCTGGGGCTTAAGGGACTACGCCCGAACGAAGTACTGGAAACAACGACCTTGAGAAGCACCGAAACTTCACCTCCTCTAGCATTCACATTACCACCTAGATGTTTCGGTATAGTCGGTTCGGTGGCATGACCCACCGTTTGTAAAATATAGCATTTGACAACCTTACATTGTGAGCTCCAACCGCACTATTTTGTGCGCGTTTACAAATAATAGGGCAGCAAGAGCACCGATCTAGAGAAGGAAAAAATGAGAGAGGCTATTGTAGAGGGTCCCCTACGCCGAGGTTTCAGATCGACGAGGATCTCTAGGTGCCACAGAGTCTAAGTAGTCACCCGTCGAAGTTGAATGATATTTTGGTCTCAGGGCTCTTAAGGGACTACGCCCGAACGAAGTAGCCGGAAGCAACGATTTGTCGTGCACCAAAAACTACCTCCTCTAGCATTCACTGGCCATCCAAACATGTTGTCACATTCGGTTCGGTGCCACGACCTACCGTTTGCAAAATATAGTGTTTGACAACCTTACACTGGCTCAAACTACACTATTACACGCATTTTGCAATAGGGCAGGTAGAGAGAGGACCGATCCGGGAGGAAAAACCAAGATAAGGCATCTCTAGGTGCCATGGAGTACAGTAGTCACCAATCAAAGTTGAGCGATATTTTGGTCTCGGGGCTCTTATGGGTCTACGCCCAAATGAAGTAGCCCGAAGCAACGAACTTGTCGCACACCGAAACACTTCCTCTTGTAGCATTCACCTAGCCACTTGGATGTGTTGATAGTACTTGGTTTGGTGCCATGACCCACCATTTGTAAAATATAGCGTTTGACAACCTAACACTAGCTCGAACTGCACTATTTCACGCGTTTGCAAATAACATGGCAGCGACATCATCATTTACGAAGGAAACAACTAAGAGAGGCTATTGTAGAGGATCCCTACGCTGAGGTTTTCGATTAGACGAGGCATCTCTAGGTGCCACAGAGTCCGAGTAGTCACCGTAGAAGTTGAATGATATTTTGTCTCGGGGCTCTTAAGGGACTACACCTGAACGAAGTAGTCCGGAAGAAACGATCTTGTTGCACACCGAAACACCACCTCCTCTACCATTCCCCTCGCCACCCAGATGTGTCGACGGAGTCGGTTCAGTGCCATCACCCACCGTTTTCAAAATATAGCGTTTGACAACCATTAGCGCTCGAACCGCACTATTTCATGCATTTGCAAACAATAGAGGGGGGAGAGCACCGATCTAGGAGGAAAAACCAAGAGAGGCTATTATAGAGGCCCTACGCCGAGGTGTTGGATTAGACGAGGCATCTATAGGTGCCACGGAGTCTGAGTAGTCACCCATCGAAGTTGAAAGATATTTTGGTCTCAGAGCTCTTAAGGGAGTATGCCCAAACAAAGTAGCCCGGAAGCAACGACCTTGTCACGCACCAAAACACCACCTCCTCTAGTGTTCACCTGGCCACCCAGACATGTCAGCATAGTCTATTAGGTGACATAACCCACCGTTTGTAAAATATAGCATTTGACAACCTTACACTGGCTCGAATTGAACTATTTCGTGCGTTTTAAACAAGTAGGGCAGCTAGAGCACCGATATGGGAAGGAAAAAAGTGAGAGAGGCTATTATAAAGGGTCCCAACGTAAAGCTTTTGGATTAGATGAGATTTCTCTAAGTGCCACGGAGTTTGAGTAGTCACCGTCGAAGTTGAATGATATTTTGGTCTCACGGTTCTTAAGGGACTATGCCCGAATGAAGTAGCCGGAAGATACGACCTTATCGCGCACTAAAACACCGCCTCCTCTATTATTCACATTGCCACCTAGATGTGTCACCATAGTCGGTTCGTTGCCACGACCCATTGTTTGTAAAATATAGTGTTTGACAACCTTACTGGCGGCTCGAACTACACTATTTCACTCGTTTACAAACAATAGGGCAACGAGAGCACCGATCTAGAAAGGAAGAAACCGACAGAGGCTATTGTAGAGGGTTACTACACCGAGGTTTTGGATCAGACGAGGCATCTCTAGGTGCCTCGGAGTGTGAGTAGTCACCCTCAAAGTTGAACGATATTTTGGTCTCAGTGCTCTTGAGGGACTACGCCCGAACAAAGTAGCTCAGAAGCAACGACCTTATTGAGCACCAAGATACCACCTCCTCTAGTGTTCATCTGGCCACCTGGAAGTGTCAGCTCATTAAGTTCGGTGCCACGACCCACCGTTTGCAAAATATAGCATTTGAGAACCTTACACTTGTTTGAATTTCACTATTTCACATGTTTTAAAACAATAGGGCACCGAGAGCACCAATCTAGAATCGAAAAAACTGAGAGAGATTATTGTAGAGGGTCCCTAGGTCGAGGTATTGGATAAGACAAGGCATCTCTAGGTGCCACGAGTCCAGTACTCACTCGTCGAAGTTTAATGATATTTTGGTCTCGGGGCTCTTAAGGGACTACGCCCGAACGAAGTAGCCCGGAAGCAACGAACTTATCACAAACTGATACACCACCTCCTCTAGCATTCATCTAACCACCTTGATGTGTCAAGCCACGATCGGTTCGATGGCACTACCCACCGTTTACAAAATATAGCGTTTGACAACCTTACACTGGCTCCAACTACACTATTTCACACGTTTACAAACAAGAGGGAAAAAACCCGAGAGAGCACCAAGGTTTCAAAGTTTCAGATTAGACGAGGTGTCTCTAGGAGCCACGGATTACGAGTAGTCACCCGTCGAAGTTGAACGATATTTTGGTCTCAGGGATCTTAAGGGACTACGCCCGAACGAAGTAGCCTAGAAGAAACGACCTTGTCGCGCACTAAAACACCACCTCCTCTAGCATTCACCTCACCACTTGGATGTGTCGGGTAGTAGTCGGTCGGTGCCATGACACATCATTTGAAAAATATAGCGTTTGATAACCTTACACTGGCTCGAACTGTACTATTTCATGCATTTGCAAACAATAGGGCAACGAGAGCACTGATCTGGTTGGAAAAAACTATGAGACACTATTATAGAGGGTCCCTATGCCAAGGTGTTAGATCAGATGAGGCATCTCTAGGTGCCACAAAGTCCGAGTAGTCACCGTCAAAGTTGAACAATATTTTGGTTTCAGGGCTCTTAAGGGACTACGCCCGAACGAAGTATCCCGGAAGCAACGACCTTGTCATGCACCGAAACACCACCTCCTCTAATGTTCACCTAGCCACCTAGATGTGTCATCACATTCATTGGTTGGATGCAATGACCCACCGTTTGCAAAATATAGCGTTTGACAACCTTACAATGGCTCAAACTGCACTATTTCACGCGTTTGCAAACAATTGGGTAGCGAGAGCACCGATATGAGAAGGAAAAAACTGAGAGAGGCTATTGCAGAGGGTCCCTATCTTTGAGGTGTTAGATTAGAGGAGGTGTCTCTAGGTGGCCACATGAGTCCGAGTAGTCACCCGTCAAAGTTGAACGATATTTTGGTCTCAAGGCTCTTAAGGGACTACGCCCGAACAAAGTAGCCCGGAAGCAACGACCTTGTCATGCACCTCAAACATCACCTCCTCTAGTGTTCACCAGTGACCGAGACATGCTTTGGTGTAGTCGGGTTGGTGCCATGACCCACCATTTACAAAATATATAGGGTTTGACAAGCTTACACTGGCTGGCTCCAATTGCACTATTTTGTGTGTTTGCAAAAAATAGCGTTGCGAGAGCACCGATCTGGGAAGAAAAAAATGAGAGAGGTTGTTGTAGAGGGTCCCCTGTCTTTGAGGTATTGGATTAGGCGAGCAATATCTAGGTTCCACGGAGTTCGAGTAGTCACCCGTCGATGTTGAACGATATTTTGGTCTCGGGCTCTTAAGGGACTACGCTCGAACGAATTAGCCCTAAGTAATGATGTTGTTGCAAACCAAAACACCACCTCCTCTAGCATTCACCTAGCCACCAAGATGTGTCAAGACATTTAGTTTGATGCCATGACCCACCGTTAGCAAAATATAACGTTTGACAACCTTACATTGGCTCCAACCTCACTATTTCACACGTTTGCAATAAATAGGGCAACGAGAGAAACGATATGAGAAGGAAAAAACTAAGAGAGGCTATTATAGAGGGTCCCTACACTGAGGTTTCACATTAGATGAGGTGTCTCTAGGTGCCACGGAGTCTGAGTAGTCACCCATCAATGTTGAACGATATTTTAGTCTCGGGGCTCTTAAGAGACTATGCCCGAATGAAGTAGCCCAGAAGCAACGACCTTGTCGCACACAAAAACACCACCTCCTCTAGCATTCACCTAGCCACTGGACATGTCAAAGCATAGTCGGTTTGGTGCCACGACCTGCCGTTTGCACAATATAGCGTTTGACAACCTTACATTGGTACGAAATGCACTATTTCACACATTTGCAAACAAAAGGGTAGCGAGATCACCTATCCGGGAAGAAAAAAACCAAAAGAGGCTATTGTAGAGGGTCTTTATGTTGAGGTTTCAGATCAAATGATGTATCTCTAGGTGCCATGGAGTTTGAGTAGTCACTCGTCGAAGTTGAACGATATTTTGGTCTCATGGCTCTTAAGGTACTATGCCTGAACGAAGTAGCCCGAAAGCAATGACCTTGTCGCGCACCGAAACACCACCTCCTCTAATGTTCAGCTGGCCACCTAGATGTGTTGGCATAATCGATTCGATTCCACGACCCACCCTATGTAAAATATAGCATTTGACAACCTTACACGAGCTCAAACTGCACTATTTCGTGCATTTGCAAACAACAGGGTAGCGAGAGCACCTATCTTGGAAGTAAAAAAGCAAGAGAAGCTGTTGTAGAGGATCCCTACACCGAGGTTGTGGATTAGACAAGGTGTCTCTAGGTGTCACGGAGTCCAAGTAGTCACTCATTGAAGTTGCACCAAAATACCACCTCCTCTAGCGTTCACCTAGCCACCCAAACATGTCGGTGCAGATCGGTTTGGTGCCACGACCCACCATTTGTAAAATATAACGTTCGATGACCTTACACTGGCTCGAACTACACTATTTCACACGTTTGCAAATAATATGCGAGAGCAACAATATGAAAGGAAAAAGCGAGAGAGGTTATTGTAGAGCGTCCCTACATCGAGGTTTCGGATCGACAACGCATCTCTAGGTGCTACGAAATCCGAGTTGTCACCCGTCGAAGTTGAACAATATTTTGGTCTCATGGCTCTTAAAAATGTATTGAACAAAGTAGCATGGAAGCAATGACCTTTTTACGCACCAAAACACCACCTCCTCTAGTATTCACTTGGCCACCGGACGTATCGCCACAGATTGGTTGGGTTGCCACGACCCACCGTTTGTAAAATATAACGTTTAACAACCTTACACCGGCTCTAACTACACTATTTTGTATGTTTGCAAACAATCAAGAGAGGCTATATGAGATGGTCCCTACGTCGATATTTTGGATGAGACGAGACATCTTTAGGTGCCATGAGTCCGAGTAGTCACCCACCAAAGTTGAACGATATTTTGGTCTCGGGGCTCTTAAGATACTACGCCCGAATGAAGTAGCACGGAAGCAAGGAGCTTGTTGTGAACAAAAACACCACCTCCTCCAAAGTATTCACCTGGCCACCCAGATGTGTTGGCATAATCGGTTCAGTGCCATAACCCACCATTTACAAAATATAGCATTTAACAACCTTACACTGGCTTGAACTGCACTATTTCGCATGTTTGTAAAGAATAGGGTAGTGAGAGCACTGATCTGGGAAGGAAAAAATTGAGAGAGGCTATTGTAGAGGGTCCCTACGCTGAGGTGTTAGATCAGACGAGGCATCTCTAGGTGCCACGAAGTCTGAGTAGTCACCCATTGAAGTTGAACAATATTTTGGTCTCAAGGGTCTTAAGGGAATAAGCCCGAACGAAGTAGCCCGAAAGCAACGACCTTTTTGCGGACTGAAATACCACCTCCTCTAGCATTCAACTAGCCACCCATACGTTTCAAAGCATAGTTGGTTAGGTGCCACGACCCACCGTTTCCAAAATATAGCGTTTGACAACCTTACCGGCTCCAACCGCACTATTTCATGCGTTTACAAACGATATGGCAGCGAGAGCACTGATATGAGAAGGAAAAACTAAGAGAGTCTATTGTAGAGGGTCCCTATAATGAGTGTTAGATCGACAAGGCATCTATAGGTTTCACGGAGTCTGAATAGTCACCCATTGAAGCGAAGTAGCACTGGAAGAAACGACCTTGTCATCACTTGTCGAAACACCACCTCCTCTAGCATTCACTGGCCACCTGGATGTTTAAGTGCGGTTGGTTGGGTACCACGACCCACCGTTTTTAAAATATAGCATTTGATAACCTTGCATTGGCTCGAACCGCACTATTTCACACGTTTGCAAACAATAGGGTAGCGAGAGCACCGTCCCTGGGAAGGAAAAAAAATAGAGAGGCTATTGTAGAGGATCCCTACATGGATGTTTTAGATGAGATAAGATGTCTCTAGGTGCCATGCAGTCCGAGTAGTCACCGTCAAAGTTGAACGATAATTTGGTCTCTGCGCTCTTAAGGGACTACGCCGAACGAAGTATCCGGAAGCAACGACCTTGCCACGCACCGAAACACCACCTCCTCTAGCATTCACTTGGCCACCTGGACCTATCGCAAGATAGTCGATTGTGTGCCTGACCCACCATTTGCAAAATATAGCATTTAACAACCTTACACTCGGCTCGAATCGCACTATTTTGGTGTTTGCAAACAATAGGCAGCAAGAGCACCGATATGAAAAGGAAAAAACAAGAGAATCTATTCTAGAGCATCCCTACATCGAGGTTTTGGATCAAACGAGGTGTCTCTAGGTGCCACGGAGTCTGAGTAGTCACCCGTCGAAGTTGAATGATATTTTGGTTTCAGGGTTCTTAAGGGATTGCGCCCGAATGAAGTAGCCTAAAAGATACAACCTTATCGCGCATCGAAACACCACCTCCTCTAGCATTCACCTGGCCACCCGAATGTGTCATGTGCAGATCGGTTTGGTGCCACAACCCACCATTTGTAAAATATAGTGTTTGATAACCTTACATTGGCTCGAACTACACTCTTTCACGCGTTTGCAAACAAAATGGCAGCAAGAGCACTGATGTAGAAAGGAAAAAACCAAGAGATGCTATTGTAAAGGGTCCCTACCGAGGTGTTCTATCAAACAAGGCATCTCTAGATGCCACGAGTCGAGTTGTCACCCATTGAAGTTGAATTATATTTTGGTCTTAGGGCTCTTAAGGGACTACGCCCGAACGAAGTAACTGGAAGAAACGACCTTGTCACGCACCGAAACACCACTTCCCTAGTTCTCAACTAGCCACCTAGATGTGTTGGTGCATTCATTTTGGTGCCACAACCCACCATTTAAAAAATATAGCGTTTAACAACCTTACACTAGCTCGAACTACACTATTTTGCACGTTTGCAAAAAATAGGGTAGCGAGAGCACCGATCGGAAAGGAAAAAAAGCGAGAGAGGCTATTGTATAGGGTCCCTACGTTGAGGTTTTGGATCAGACGAGGCATCTCTAGGTGCCATGGTGTCCAAGTAGTCACCCGTGGAAGTTGAACGATATTTTGGTCTCAAGGCTCTTAAAGGACTACGCCCAAACGAAGTAGCCCGGAAGCAACGACCTTGTCGCACACCAAAACACCACCTCCTCTAGCATTCAACTAGCCACCTAGATAATTCAAAGACAGTCAGTTTGGTGCCACAACCCACTGTTTGTAAAATATAGCATTTGTCAACCTTACACTGGCTCGAACTGCACTATTTCGTGAGTTTGCAAAACAATAAGGCAACGAGAGCACATATCTCGGGAAGGAAAAAACCAAGAGAGGATATTATATAGGGTCCCTACATCGACGTGTTGGATGCGAGAAGGCATCTCTAGGTGCCACGGAGTCCGAGTAGCACCCGTCGAAGATGAATGATATTTTGGTCTCAGGGCTCTTAAGGTACTACGCCCCAACGAAGTAGCTCGGAAGCAACGACCTTGTCACGCACCAAAAAAAACCTCCTACAGTGTTCACCAAGCCACTTGGACTTGTCAACGGAGTCAGTTCAATGCCACGACCCACCGTTTACAAAATATAGCGTTTGACAACCTTACACTGGCTCAAACTACACTATTTTATGCATTTGCAAACAATAGGGCAGCGAGAGTACCTATCTGGGAAGGTAAAAACTAAGAGAGGCTATTGTAGAGGGTCCCTACGCCAAGGTTTTGGATTAGATGATACATCTCTAGGTGCCACGGAGTTCGAGTAGTCACCCGTCGAATTTGAACGATATTTTGGTCTCAGGGCTCTTAAGGGACTACGCCCGAACGAAGTAGCCAGGAAGCAGCGACCTTGTCGCGTACCTAAACATCACCTCCTCTAGCATTCACTTGGCCACCTGGACATGTTGGCGCATTTGATTCGGTGCCACAACCCACCTTTTACAAAATATAGCGTTTGACAACCTTACACTAGCTCGAACTGCACTATTTTACACGTTTGCAAACAATAGGGGGTAGTGGCAAGACCGATCGTGGAAGGGAAAAAACAAGAGACACTATTATAGAGAGTCCCTATATTGAGGTATCAGATCATATGAGGCGTCTCTAAGCTCCACGGAGTCAAAGTAGTCACCAATTGAAGTTTAACGATATTTTTGTCTCAAGGCTCTTAAGGGACTACGCCCGAACAAAGTAGCCTGGAAGAAAAAAATTTGTTGAGCACCTCAAACACCACCTCCTCTAGTGTTCACCTAGCCACCCAGACATGTTGGTGTAGTTGGTTGGGTGCCACGACCCACCGTTTGTAAAATATAGATTTTGACAATGTTACACCGGCTCCAACTACACTATTTCACGCGTTTGCAAACAATAGGGCTGCGAGAGCACTAATCTGGGAAGGAAAAAAGCGAGAGAGGCTATTGTAGATGGTCCCTATGCCAAGGTTTTGGATCAAACGAGGTATCTCTAGGTGCCACGAGTTCGAGTAGTCACCATCAATGTTGAACGATAATTTGGTCTCGGGGCTCGTAAGGGACTACGCTTGAATGAAGTACCCCGGAAGCAACGACCTTTTAACGCACCAAAAAAACCAGCTCCTCTACTTTTCCCCGACCACTGGACATGTCGGTGTAGTTGGTTGGTTGCCATTACCCACCGTTTGTAAAATATAGCGTTTGACAACCTTACACTTGGTTCCAACCGCACTATTTCACACGTTTACAAACAATAGGGCGGTGAGAGCACCGATATGAGAAGGAAAAAGCTAAGAGAGGCTATTTGACATGAGTCTCTACGCCGAGGTTTTAGATGAGATGAGATATCTCAGGTGCCACTTGAGTCCGAGTAGTCACACCGTTGAAGTTCAACAATATTTTGGTCTCAGGGCTCTTAAGGGACTACGCTCGAACGAAGTAGCCTAGAAGAAACGACATTGTCGCACACCAAAACACAACCTCCTCTAGCATTCACCTTGCCACCAGGACATGTTGGCATGATCGGTTTCAGTTCCATGACCCACCGTTTGCAAAATATAGCGTTTGCCACAACCTTACACTCGGCTCAAACTAAACTATTTCATACATTTGCAAACAATAGGGCAATGACAACACTTATATGAGAAGGAAAAAACCGAGAGAGGCTATTGTAGAGGGTCCCTATGCTTGAGGTTTGAGAATAGAGACGAAGCATCTCTAGGTGCCATGGAGTTCGAGTAGTCACCTGTTGAAGTTGAACGATATTTTGGTCTCAGGGCTCTTAAGGGACTATGCCCGAATGAAGTAGCCCAGAAGCAACAACCTTGTTGCGAACCAAAACACCACATCCTCTAGCATTCATATTTCCACCCAGATGTTTCGGCACATTTGGTTCAGTGGCACGACCCACCGTTTGTAAAATATAGCATTTGACAACCTTATACTGGCTTCAACTGCACTATTTCACGTGTTTGCAAACAATAGGGCAACGAGAGCACCAATATGGGAAGGAAAAAAATGAGAGAATCTATTGTAGAGGGTCCTTACACCGAGGTGTTGAATTAGACGAGGCATCTCTAGGTGCCACGGAGTCCGAGTAGTCACCGTCAAAGTTCAACAATTTATTTGTCTTGGGGCTCTTAAAGGACTACGCCCAAATAAAGTAGCCCGGAAGTAACGACCTTGTCGTGCATCAAAACACCACCTCCTCTAGCATTCACCTGGCCACTTAAACATGTTATCACATTGATTCGGTGCCACGACCCACCATTTGAAAAAAATAGCGTTTAACAGCCTTACACTGGCTTAAACTACACATTGCGCACGTTTGCAAACAAAAGGGCAACAAGAGCATGAGATCCGGGAAGTAAAAACTAAGAGAGGCTATTATAGAGGGTCCCTACACCGAGTGTGGGATCGACGAGGTGTCTTAAGGTGCCATGGAGTATGAGTAGTCACCCATCAAAGTTCAACGATATTTTGGTCTCGGGGCTCTTATGGGTCTACCCCCAAACGAAGTAGCCGGAAGCAACGATCTTGTCACGCACTAAAACAATACCTCCTGTAGCATTCACCGTGCCACCCTGACATGTTGGCGCTATCGGTTCGGTGCCATGACCCACTTGTTTGCAAAATATAGTGTTTGATAACCTTACCTTTGGTTTAAACGCACTATTTCGCGTGTTTACAAACAATAGGGCAGCGAGAGCACAAATGATGGGAAGGAAAAAAATGAGAGAGGCTATTTTAGAGGATCCCTATGCTAAGGTTTTGGATCGGACTAGGCATCTCTTGGTGCCACAGAGTCCGAGTAGTCACCCGTCGAAGTTGAACGATATTTTGGTCTTAGGGCTCTTAAGGGACTACGCCCGAACGAAGTAGCCTGGAAGAAACGACCTTTTCGCACACCAAAACACCACCTCCTCTAGCATTCACCACTTAACCCAGATCTGTTGTCACGATCAGTTCGGTGCCATGACCCACCGTTTGTAAAATATAGCGTTTGACAACCTTACACTTTGGTTCAAACTCGCACTATTTCACGCGTTTGCAGAAACAATAAGGGGGAGAGCACCGATATGGGAGGAAAAATTGAAAGAGGCTATTATAGAGGGTCCCTATGCCAAGGTGTTGGATCGGATGAGGAGTCTATAGGTGCCATGAGTCTTAGGAGTCACCCGTCGAAGTTGAACGATATTTTGGTCTCAGGGCTCTTAAGGGACTACGCCCAAACGAAATAGCCCCGGAAGCAATGACTTTGTCACGCACCAAAAACCACCTCCTCTAGAATTCACCTCGCTACCTAGATGTATCGGTGTAGTCTGTTGGATGCCACAACCCACCGTTTACAAAGTATAGTGTTTGACAACCTTACACTGTCTCAAACTGTACTATTTGGCGTGTTTGCAAACAATAGGGCAGCGAAAGTACCGATATGGGAAGGAAAAAAGCGAGAGAGGCTATTGTAGAGGTTCCCTACATCAAGGTTTCAAATTAGACGAGGTGTCTCTAGGTGCCATGGAGTCCGAGTAGTCACCATTTGAAGTTGAACGATATTTTGGTCTTAGGGTTCTTAAGGGACTACATCCAAATGAAGTACCCGGAAGATACAACCTTGTACCACACCAAAACACAACCTCCTCTAGTGTTCACTGGCCACGTGGATGTTTCGGCATAGTCGGTTTGATGCCACGACCCACCATTTGAAAAATATAGCGTTTGACAACCTTACACCGGCTTGAACTACACTATTTCGCGTTTGCAAACAATAGGGCATCGAGAGCACCAATCTAGGAAGGAAAAAATTGAGAGAGGCTATTGTAGAGGGTCCTTACACAGAGGTGTCGGATTAGATGAGGCATCTCTAGGTGCCATGGAGTCTGAGTAGTCACACGATGAAGTTGAACAATATTTTTGTCTCGGGGCTCTTGAGGCAATATGATCAAACAAAGTAGCCGGAAGCAACGACCTTGTTGCGCACCGAGACACCACCTCCTCTAGTGTTCATCTAGCCACTGGAAGTGTCGGCGCATTAAATTCGGTGCCACGACCCACTGTTTGCAAAATATAGTGTTTGACAACCTTACACTGGCTCAAAATGCACTATTTCACGCATTTGTAAACAATAGGGCAGCGAGAGCACCGATCTAGGAAGGAAAAAAATTAGAGAGCCTATTGTACATGGTCCATACACTTTGGTGTACAATCGGTTGAGGCATCTCTAGGTGCCACGGAGTCCGAGTAGTCACCGTCGAAGTTGAACGATATTTTGGTCTCAAGGCTCTTAAGGGACTACGCCCGAACGAAGTAGCCTAGAAGCAACGAACTTGTCATGCACTAAAACACCACCTCCTCTAGTATTCACTGGCCACCCGGATGTTTCATTGTAGTCGGTTCGGTGCCATGACCCACCATTTGAAAAATATAGCGTTTCACAACCTTACACTGGCTCGAATCGCACTATTTTGCTGGTTTGCAAACAATAGGGCTATGAGAGCACCGATATGGGAAGGAAAAAACTAACAAAGGATATTGTAGAGGGTCCCTACACCGAGGTGTCGGATGAGACAAGGAATCTCTAGGATCCACGGAGTCCAAGTAGTCACCCATCAAATTTGAACTATATTTTGGTCTCAAGGCTCTTAAGGGACTACTCCCGAACGAAGTAGCACTGGAATTAACGAATTTTCACGCACCGAAACACTACCTCCTCTTGCATTCACCTAGCCACCCAAACATGTCGGCAGATTAAGTTCTGTCATCACCAATCCAACACTATGATAATTTACTAATGCATGACCTTTAGTTTGGTGGATGTAACTGAAACAAAAAACAACAACCGAACACAAGAATACCATCGACTATGATAAGACGGAATGATGACAAATCTGAAATATCAAAGTAAATTATAATATTAACATGAAATTGTTACAATCTCACCCATGAGGTACTTCAACAAGACTATGGGAGAATCTTTACAATTACACCTCTTGATGGCTTCTTCAACACACCTTTAATCGATGGCTTCCTTTGCACACTTCCTACAATATTTCTCACTACTTAGTTCTATGCTAAATGAGGGGGTGGCCTCTCTATTTATAGAACTTCCAGGTTATCCATCCTATCTCTAAGATAGGATAAGAAATCCACTACGGACGAATCATATTCCATACCTTAACTCTTATCTGTACATGTAAGCTTATCTCTTAAGATAAGATAAACCTTATCATTTTACATGGGTTCCACATTTTTAGACTTTTTACAAATAAAATACACAAAATATTTATGACCTTACTCCTTGTCCTTATTACCAATATAATATTTCTAATTCCTAATCATGTAGACCCTACTTCTCTAATTACCCAAACTTTGACATTTTAACATTACCGGACCACTTACGACAAATATTTACTTTTTACAACATTCCTATTGTACTTTGACTGTTACCATACTCCACATTATTGGTGACACCATCTTCGTGGCGTCGTTATCTTCTATCAAACGCTACTACTAATTATGCTTAACAACATCCTATTCCTAATACATACATTAATGAAATAGAAATTATAGAGGAAAATTTTAGTGTCGACATCTTCCCCCTTCCTAGCTTCTACTCCGTCCTCAGAGTAGACTATTCCAGTGCTTGGAAAATCTTCAACTTGTCATGGTTGACCCATTTCATAATGGGAGTGCCATCCAATTCCTCCATTCGGTACGTACCATTTTCATGCACAGCTGCTATTTTGTAGGGCCCCATCCATTTTGGAAGAAATTTTCTCTGTCTTCTTTTTTTGTATCTGGTATCATATACTAGGACCAAGTCATTCACATGAAATGGAGACCATCGGATCTTTTGATCAAAGTATTTCTTCCGCTTCATTTTCTTCTTATGGCTTGTATCCTTTTCTATTTCCCTCATTTCCTCTAGTAAATGAAGATATACCAACCTTTCTTTTACTGAATCACTTTCATCCATCCTTTCATTTTTCATAACTCTCACAGTGGGAATATCAAACTCAATAGGAAGAACCGGATCAATTCCATAGGCCAACTGAAATGGGGAGTATCCTGTTGCTGACTTTGATGTTGCCCTATATGCCCACAATGCTGCATGAATCCTTTTATCCCATTTATGTACTGCAAGGCTGCATCTTTGCTAGAATTTGACACAAAGACAAAATTTGTTCGTTCCACTGTCCATTTGTGCTTGGCTTGTATGTTGTTGCCTTCCTGTGCTTAATAGAAAACTTATTGACTAGGGCTTCTACCACCTCATTAATGAAGTGGCTTCCTTGATCTGTTACAATTTCTAATGGACAACCAAATCTGGTGACAATGCGTTCATATATGAACCTTGCCACTTCATCCATAGAAGCTATTTTCAATGGCCTAGCTTCAACCCACTTGGTTAAATAATTTGTGGCAACTACAATATACTTATTTTGGCGTGAAGTAGTTGGAAGTGGACCTACAATGTCTATTCCCCACTTTTCAAAGGGACCAAGTGGAAGAATAGGACATAATGGAGCTGATGAAGTCTTACGGTTACCATGTGTTTGACAAATATCACATGTCTTACAATAATTATAACAATCTTTAAAAAGAGTGGGTCAGTGATAACTTGCATCCAAGATCCTTCTTGCTATAAGTTGTCCAGAGAAGTGCCCTTCACATGTACCATTGTGGAATTCTTCTAGCAACTCCTTTCCTTGATCACGTCCAACGCCTCTTATATACCGTCCATCGGTTCCTATTCGAAATAATGCTCCATGTAGAATAGAATATGGACGATGGCTTGAGTAATCTTTCTCTTAGTCTTTGCATGGCACCATCAGAAACATGAATTCATTCGGATAATTCAAAATATCTATGTATTCACTAGGGATTATGTCAAGAGAGAACAATGTTGCATCGGGAAAATCATCATCATAAGATGATCCTAAACCATCATAGGCTCGAGAGAGTGCATCCGCATTGACATGCTTCTTTCCTGGCCTATCTATAATATCAAATTCAAATTCTTGTAGCAAAATTATCCATCTTGCTATCCTCCCTGATGGGTTAGGCTTATTGACAATATATTTCAGAGCATGATGATCTATTACAACTATAAATTTCTGCCCTAGCAAGTAATTTCTAAACTTCTTACAAAAAAATGATAGCGAGCCTCTTTTTGATTCTGAGTATAGTTTACCTCAAGATGCTCATTTTTCGCTCCCAAAGTAAATTGGATGTTCATTCTCATTTTCATCCTTTTGGCTCAAAGTACTTCCTAGTGCTGTATCTAAGGCATCAGTGTACAGAATGAATGGCTTGCTCCAATCTTGATTCTTCAAAACAAGTGAAGACACCAGGGCTTCCTTCAGTTGTCCAAAAGCTTCATGCGCCTTATTTCCTGGTTCATAAGTAACATCCTTCTTCAAGAACTGGGTTAGTGGCTGTGCAATCTTTGAGAAATTCTTGATGAACCTTCTATAGTAACCCACATGGCCTAAAAATGATCTCAACTTACTTCTATTCATAGGAAATGGTAAATCTTTGATTTTTGAAACTTTATCAGGATCAGTACCAATACCATCTCTGGATACAACATGCCCTAACAAAACGCCTTTAGAACATCCAAAGACACTTTGTAGGGTTTAGTGAGGCTTGTGCTTCATCTAACCTTTGAAATGTTGTCTCCATCTAGTGCAGGTGGTCCAACTTGCTCCCATAGATGTAAAAATCATCCAGAAATACTTTGATGAAGGTCCCAATGTAGGGTTCGAACACCCTATTCATCAAACGCTTATTTGGAATGTTCTTTGGAGCATTACACAATCCAAAAGGCATAACTCTATAAGCAAACGCTCCCCAAGGAGTGGTGAACGTGGTCTTTCACTGATCTTTTCTCTGCTATACGAACTTGGTTGTAGCCGCTATATCCATCAAAGAAACTATAGCACTCTGCCAGCTACTTCGCCCAAGATCGATCCGAAAATGGAAGAGGGTAATGATCCTTCTTTGTGGCCTTATTAAGCTTCCCGTAGTCAACACAAATGCTTAGCTTCCCATTGTTTTTATTGAGATCACAATGGGAGAAACCCATTTTGAATTCTCCACAGCAAATATGAATCCTGCATCAAGCAACTTATCTATTTCTTCTTTTACCAGTCTTGGAAAAATTAGGATTCATTCTATATGGCATTTGTTTTATGGGCTTAGCACCATCTACCAGCTCAATAGAATGTTCTACCCAACTTACTTGACGGAGTTCCTTGTAATCAAAAGTGAATATGTGTATGTACCTTCGAAAGAGCTGGAGGTAGGATTCCTTCTCACTCTCCATCACAACATCACCAATCTTTACTTGTTGGAGACGATCATCAACTTCTTCTTCAGATAATTTTATGGGGTCATGAGTTGGTGTGATTGGAAGGATATCCATGACTGAAACATCCACCTCACTTTCTTCATCTTCAGTGTCCACTTCACTGGTACTAGAGTAATCAGAGGATGTCCAATCATCAGTTTCATCACTTGAATCCACAAGTTCTGCTTTATGATGTCGAGGGATCACGTTTATCTTCACCCTCTCTCTACCACGTCCAAGTGTCATGAAACCTTCATTCCAAAGTAGTTTCTTGCATGAACTCTCCTTAGCCATGGTCTTCCCAAAGCAGCATTGGGTGCATGCAATGCACCATTCTTCATCACCTGAAATTCTACCACACATACAACACCCATGAGATATTGCCACATTTGAAACTACACCTTCGGTTTAGTTTTTCCTTTATTTAATGACCTTAACATAAGTGTTGAAGGGCGATCAATTTTTAAACCCAACATATTCATTACAAACTCGGTGATTACATTAAGCGCAACACCTCCATCAACTAAAACATCATGAATTGAAATACCATTACATAATACCTCAGCTTGTGGAGCATAGGGATCTGTCTCTGCCTCCAAAACAGGGACCTCAACCTCCTTCTTTCTTCAAGCATTGAGTCCACCTCGCAACTCCCGCCTCTTCTCAAAAGACATAGCCAAGAGTTGACCATATGTAATATTTGTAGGCCTTTTGGACAGATCTTCCAAGATGGAGTATGGTCCTTGCCCCTGTGAAATCAGAAAATCATGCACGCCCAACTTTCTTCTCCTATGTTTCTTACTAGTTTCTCCTTTCATCTTCTTAGGATCAGTTCCATCTTGATTATCTTTTTCTTTCTTTCTTGTTGTTACAAAAACATCTACTTCATTATTTCTACTCTTATCTACTACATCAAGAGAATTCACAGTGCTTTTCCTTTATCATTATCTCTTGTACTGATGTAGAAGCTCTATCTAGACAATTATACTTATAATGACTCTTTTTATAACAACCATAACAAACAATTTCAGAAATATTCATTTTTGGACCTCTATCTCCTCCCGAGAACTAAATTCCTTTCCTTGAAGAAGATTAATAATTAGTGGCCCATCTTCCTAAGCAGATCTTCATACTCGGTAGATGTACTAGGAGAAATATTTGTGCTCACCGGGAGCGGTTGTGGATTTTGGACCAAAGTGTCTTTGAGTGCAGGTCTACTTTAACAACAATTTCTTTGGGCTCCTCTTCCATGCTTTCTTCTTGCCTTCTTGCAATCTCCTTTGCTTGTTCAATGGTAGCTGGGCGGTCATACTTCACTCGTTGTCTGATCTCTAGGTTCATCCTAAGAATGAAGTGCTTACAGAGAAGATTATCCACGCCATTCATCAACCCATCCGCTAATCCTTCCTTCTGGATCTGGGCATCGAGCTTCCTCCTTAGCTCTAGAACATGAGCATGATAATCCCTTATCTTCTACTTCTCTCCTTGGGCTAGCTTTGTGATCTCGATCATGAGGTTTGCATATCTCTGTTGTTCACCAAATTCTTCAAGAAAACTTTCGGTTAATAAATCGCACAAGTTTTTCACATTATCACCTAGTGTTTCAAACCACCTAAGTGCGGAACCATCCAAAAAGGTAGGAAAAAATTCAGTCCATTGTTCCCTTCTTATAAGGCCATTACAAATACAAGATCGCTTAAAATTTTGAATGAAAGAAGAAGCATCTTCATTAGATTGAGCTGAAAAAATAGGAATCTTTCCCATTTTCAAAAGTAACCACCGTGAAATACCAACCCACAAGTACAATCAACAAGACTTATGTGCACAAATAATTGGAATTACTATAGAAATGACCATGGTAAACTATGGTAAAACTTGACTTACTACGGTAAAAACTGATTTTACTGTGGTAAACACTATTCACGGTAAAAAGTGAAGTTACTGCGGTAAATACTATTCATGGTAAAAAGTGAATTTACTGTGATAAATACTATTCACAGCAAAAATGACTTTGTCATGGTAACTACTATTCACGGTAAAAATGACTTTACCACGGTAACTACTATGCACAGTAAAAACAAGGTTATCCTCCAATTGATTTTTGACTAAGTGGGAATATCTCTCCAGAAAATCCACCAATGAGGAATGGTCCTGCAACGGAACCAAAATGTCATCACCAATTCGGCACTATGATAATTCTTCACCGGGAACTCCTCGTGCTATGATTATTTACTAATGCATAGCCTTTAGTTTGGTGGATGTAATCTGGAAACAAAACAACAACCGAACACAAGAATACCATCGACTATGATAAGACGGAATGATGACAAATCTGAAATATCAAAGTAAATTATAATATTAACATGAAATTGTTACAATCTCACCCATGAGGTACTTCAACAAGACTATGGGAGAAACTTTACAATTACACCTCTTGATGGCTTCTTCAACACACCTTTAATTGATGGCTTCCTTTGCACACTTCCTATAATATTTCTCACTACTTCTTTCTATGCTAAATGAGGGGGTGGCCTCTCTATTTATAGAACTTCAGGGTTATCCATCCTATCTCTAAGATAGGATAAGAAATCCACTCTGACGAATCATATTCCATACATTAACTCTTATCTGTACATGTAAGCTTATCTCTTAAGATAAGATAAACCTTATCATTTTACATGGGTTCCACATTTTTAGACTTTTTACAAATAAAATACAGAATATTTATGACCTCACTCCTTGTCCTTATTACCAATATAATATTTCTAATTTCTAATCATGTAGACCCTACTTCTCTAATTACCCAAACTTTGACATTTTAATATTACCGGACCACTTACGACAAATATTTACTTTTTACAACATTCCTATTGTACTTTGATTACCGTACTCACATTATTGGCGACACCATACCATACCGACGGCATCGTTATCTTCTATCAAACGCTACTACTAATTATACTTAGCAACATCCTATTCCTAATACATACATTAATGAAATAGAAATTATGGAGGAAAATTTTAGTGTCGACAGTTCGGTGCCACGACCCACCGTTTGCGAAATAGAACGTTTGACAATATTACACTGGCTCAAATTGCACTGATCTGGGAAGGAAAAAACCGAGAGAGGCTATTATAGAGGGTCACTACATCGAGATTTCAGATCAGACAAGTCATCTCTAGGTGTCACGGAGTCTGAGTTGTCACCCGTCAAAGTTGAACGATATTTTGGTCTCAGGGCTCTTAAGGGACTACGTCGGAATGAAGTATCCCAGAAGCAACGACCTTGTCATGCATTGAAACACCACCTCCTCTAGTGTTCACCTGGCCAACTGGATGTGTCAGTGCATTCAGTTTGGTGCCATGACCCACCGTTTGTAAAATATAACATTTGACAACCTTCTAATGGCTCGAACCGCACTATTACACGTGTTTATAAACAATAGGGCAAGAGCACCTTTGTTTTGGGAAGGAAAAAACTGAGAGAGGATATTATAGAGGGTCCTTACGTTGAGGTGTCGAGTTAGGACGAGGCATCTCTAGGTGCCACGAGTCCGAGTAGTCACCCGTCAAAGTTGAAGGTTATTTTTTTCTCGGGGCTCTTAAGGGACTACACCCAAACGAAGTAGCCGGAAGCAAAGACCTTATCACACACCAAAACACTACATCATGTAGCATTCAATGGCCACTCGGACGCGTTAGCATACAGTTGATGGGTGCCATGACCCACCATTTGTAAAGTATAGCGTTTGACAACCTTATACTGGCTCGAACTACACTATTTCGTGCGTTTGCAAACAATAGGGCTGCGAGAGCACCGATCTGGGAAGGAAAAAAATGAGAGAGGCTATTGCAAATTGTCACTACGCTATTTGAGGTTTTGGATTAGATGAGACATCTCTAGATGCCACGGTGTCCGAGTAGTCACCCGTCGAAGTTGAGCGATATTTTGGTCTCAGGGCTCTTAACTGAACGAAGTATCCTGGAAGCAACGACCTTGTTGTGCACCGAAACACCACCTTCTCTTGCATTCACCTAGCCACCCGGATGTGTCGGTGTAGTTGGTTCGGTGCCATTCCCCACTTGTTTACAAAATATAGCATTTGACAACCTTACATTGCCTCGAACTGCACTATTTCACGAGTTTGCAAACAATAGGGCAGCAAGAGCACCGATCTAAGAGGGAAGAAACCGAGAGAGGCTATTGTAGAGGGTCCCTATGCTGAGGTGTTGGATCGAGATGATGTGTCTATAGGTGCCACGGAGTTTGAGTAGTCACTCGTCGAAGTTGAATGATATTTTGGTCTCAGGGCTCTTAAGGGACTACGCCCGAATAAAGTAACTCGGAAGCAATGATGTTCTCACGCACCAAAACACCACCTCCTCTAGGATTCACCTGGCCTCCCGGATGTGTTGGCATAGTTAGTTGGGTGCCACGACCCATTGTTTGCAAAATATAGTGTTTGACAACCTTACACCGGCTTGAACTACACTTTGTTTCACGCATTTAAAAACAATAGGGCAGCCAGAGCACCAATATGAGAAGGAAAAAACCAAAAGAGGCTATTATAAAGGGTCTCTACATCAAGGTTTCAAATCGGACAAGGTGTATCTAGGTGCCACGAGTCCGAGTAGTAACCCATCAAAGTTGAACGATATTTTGGTCTCGGGGTTCTTAAAGGACTACGCCCGAACGAAGTACCCCAGAAGATACAACCTTTTCAAGTCACCAAAACACTACCTCCTCTAGCATTCACCTAGCCACCCGGATATCTTGGCATTGGTGATTTGGTGCCATGACCGACCATTTGCATAATATAACATTTGACAATCTTACACCTGGCTCAAACTACAATATTTTACGCATTTGCAAACAATAGGGCAGCAAGAGCACCGATCTAGGAAGGAAAAAACTGAGAGAGGCTATTGTAGAGGGTTCCTACACCGAGGTGTTGGATCGGATGAGGTGTCGCTAGGTGCCACGGAGTCCAAGTAATCACCCATCGAATTTGAACGATATTTTGGTCTCAGGGCTCTTAAGGGATTACGCCCGAATGAAGTATCCCGGAAGCAATGACCTTGTCGCGCACCAAAACACCACCACCTCTAGCATTCACCGCCACCGGATGTGTGGGCCTAGTCAGTTGGCTGCCACAACCCACCGTTTGGTCAATATAGTGTTTCACAACCTTACACTAGCTCAAACTGCACTATTTCGTGCGTTTGCAAACAATAGGGCAACAAGAGCACCGATCTGGGAAAGAATAAACCTAGAGAGGCTATTGTAGATGGTCATTACATTGAGGTGTCAGATCAGATGAGGCATCTCTAGGTTCCATGGAGTTCGAGTAGTCGCCGTCGAGGTTGAATGATATTTTGGTCTTAGGGCTCTTAAGGGACTACTCCCGAATGAAGTAGCCTGGAAACAACGACCTTGTCATGTACCAAAATACCACCACCTCTAGCGTTCACCTGTGAACTTAGACATGTTGGCGTGGTTGATTGAGTGCCACGACCCACTGTTTTCTAAATATAGCGTTTGACAACCTTATAATGGCTCGAACTGCACTATTTTACGCATTTGCAAACAATAGGGCAACAAAGATCACTGATATGAGAAGGAAAAAACCAAGAGATAATATTGTAGAGGGTCCCCATGTCGAGGTGTCGGATCGACGAGGTGTCTCTAGGTGCCACGGAATCGATTAGTCACCCGTCAAAGTTGAATGATATTTTGGTCTCAGAGTAATTAAGGAACTACGCCTGAACGAAGTAGCCCGGAAGATACGACCTTGTTGTGCATGAAAACACCACCTCCTCTAATGTCACCTTACCACTTGAATGTGTCGACACATTCTTTTGGTACCACAACCAACCGTTTGAAAAATATAGCGTTTAACAACCTTAGGTCGGGCTCGAACCGCACTATTTCACACTTTTGCAAACAATAGAGCAACAAGAGCATGAATCTAGGAAGGAAAAAACTAAGAGAGACTATTGTAGAGGGTCCTATGCGGAGGTGCTGGATTAGACGAGGCATCTCTAGGTGCCACGGAGTCCGAGTAGTCACCCGTCGAAGTTGAACAATATTTTGGTCTCGGGACTCTTAAGGGGCTACACCTAAACGAAGTAGCCAACAACAACCTTGCCACGCACCAAAACACCACCTCCTCTAGTGCTCACGTAGCCACCTACACGTTTGGTGCATTTGGTTTGGTTTCATGACCCACCGTTTGCAAAATATAGCGTTTGACAACCTTACACTGGCTCGAACTGCACTATTTCACGCTTTTGCAAACAATAGGGCAGCGAGAGCACCAATCTAGAAAGGAAAAAAAACCGAGAGAGGCTATTGTAGACGGTCTTTACACCGAGGTGTCGGATCAGATGAGGCATCTTTAGGTGTCATGGAGTCTCGAGTAGTCACCCGACGAAGTTGAACGATATTTTTGTCTCGGGGCTCTAAGGGAATGCGCTCGAACAAAGTAGCCCTAAGCAACGACCTTGTCGCACACCAAAACACCACCTCCTCTAGCATTCACTGTCCACTCGATGATGTGTTGATGTAGTTGGTTCGGTACCATGACCCACCATTTGCAAAATATAGTGTTCGACAACATTGCACCGGCTCAAAGCGCACTATTTCACACATTTGCAAACAATAGGGTAGCGAGAGCACCAATCTGGGAGGGAAAAAACTAAGAGAGGCTATTGTAGAGGCTCCCTACACTGAGGTTTTGGATTAGATGAGGCATCTCTAGGTGCCACGGAGACCGAGTAGTCACCGTCGAAGTTGAATGATATTTTGGTCTCAGGGCTCTTAAGGGACTACGCCCAAACGAAGTAGCCCGGAAGCAACGACCTTGTCACGCACCGAATCACCACCTGCTCTAGTAGTCACCTAGCCACCTAGTTGTGTCGACACATTTGGTTTGGTGACATGACCCACCATTTGTAAAATATAGCGTTTGACAACCTTACACTGGCTCGAACTACACTATTACGCGCATTTGCAAACAATAAGGCAGCGAGAGCACCGATCTAGGAAGGAAAAATTAAGAGAGCCTATTATAGAGGGTCCCTACGCCGAGGTTTTGGATTAGACGAGGCATCTCTAGGTGCCATGGAGTTTGAGTAGTCACCCGTCAAAGTTGAACGGTATTTTGGTCTCAGGGCTCTTAAGGGACTACGCCCGAATGAAATAGCTCGGAAGCAATGACCTTGTCACACACCAAAACACTACCTCCTCTAACATTCACCTGGCCACTCAGATGTGTCAGCATAGTCGGTTCGGTGCCATGACCCACCATTTGAAAAATATAGCATTTGACAACCTTACACTGGCTAGAAGCGCACTATTTGGCGCGTTTGCAAACAATAAGCAACGAGAGCACGGATCTGGGTAGGAAAAAATTGAGAGAGGCTATTGTAGAGGGTCCCTATGCTGAGGTGTTGGATTAGAATAGGTGTCTCTAGGTGCTACGGAGTCTGAGTAGTCACCCGTCAAAGTTTAACGGTATTTTGGTCTCGGGGCTCTTAAGGTACTACACCGAGCGAAGTAGCCGAAAGCAATGACCTTGTCATGCACTAAAATACCACCTCCTTTAGCATTCACACGGCCACCTAGACTTGTCGACATATTTGATTTGGTGCCACGACCCACTGTTTACAAAATATAGCGTTTGACAACCTTACACTGGCTCGAACTTTACTATTTCACGTGTTTGCAAACAATAAGACAACGAGAGCACCGATCTAGGAAGGAAAAAAATTGAGAGAGGTTATTGTAGAGGGTCCCTATGCCAAGGTTTTGGATCGACAAGGCATCTCAAGGTGCCACGGAGTTTGAGTAGTCACCCATCGAAGTTGAACGATATTTTGGTCTCAGGGCTCTTAAGGGACTATGCCTGAACGAAGTAGCTTGGAAGCAACGACCTTGTCGCACACTAAAACACCACCTCCTCTAGTGTTCACCTTACCACCTAGATGTATCGGCTTAGTCGGTTTGGTGCCATGACCCACCATTTGCAAAATATAGCGTTTGACAACCTTAGATTGGCTCGAACCGCACTATTTTCGGGCATTTACAAACAATAGAGCAGCGAGAGCACCGATCTCGGGAAGGAAGAAACTAAGAGAGGCTATTGTAGAGGGTCCTACGCAAAGGCGTTGGATTAGATGAGGCATCTCTAGATGCCATGCAGTCCGAGTAGTCACTGTCAAAGTTGAACGATATTTTGGTCTCAGGGCTCTTAAGGGACTACGCCCAAACGAAGTAGCCCTAAGCAACGACCTTGTCACGCACCGAATCACCACACCGCTCTAGTAGTCACCTAGCCACCTAGTTGTGTCGACACATTTGGTTTGGTGACATGACCCACCATTTGTAAAATATAGCGTTTAACAACCTTACACTGCCTCGAACTACACTATTTCACGCGTTTTCAAACAATAGGGCAGCGAGAGCACCGATCTAGGAAGGAAAAAACCAAGAGAGGCTATTGTAGTGGGTCCCTATGCTGACGTGTCGGATCAAATGAGGTGTCTCTAGGTGCCACGGAATCCAAGTAGTCACCTATCAAAGTTGAACGATATTTTGGTCTCAGGGCTCTTAAGGGACTACGCTCGAACGAAGTAGCCCGGAAGCAACGACCTTGTCGCACACCAAAACAATACCTCCTCTAGCATTCACTTGGCCACCCAAATGTGTCGATGCATTTGGTTTAGTGCCATGACGTCCTGAGGCATGACTTCTCACTCCTCGCCTCCGTTCATTTCCTAGGACTCAAAACATTCAATGTCACTTGTTTACCTTCCATCTCTCTTGTTCTCTTTGGACTTGCCTCTATCCTCTTAGGTGCTTCATCACTATCCTTTTTTTCTCTCTTGAGCTATGTTGTTGTGGTGATCTCTCTCCATCCTCTACTTCCCTAGCTATGTGCTTACATGCTCATTATGTTTGCATTGTAATATGGTCATGCTCTTGGCTACCTTGAAACTTTTTACATACTTTTCATCCCTTAATGGGTATCTAATACCCTAATTATCATGCTTTGAAGATTCACAAGAATAAAGCATTCCCTTGTTATTCTAATAGTGGATTAAGTATTTGAATATAGGTCAAGAATACTAAATGGAGTTTAAATTAAATGAGCCATAATTGCTAGTGAAGCAAGAACTAGTGAAAAGTGGTGAGTAAAGGTAAGTCATGTTAAAGGAATGAAATGCATTTATTCATTGTTTCTAATAGTATGGTGAGAATGTGAACATATGAATAAGATTATCAATAAAATTCTAAGGCAAGTAGCTTCAAGTTTTCATATTTGGATGTAATTTTAGAAGGAGAGTGAAGTGGCCAATCAAGTCCCTTATGAAACATGCTAAAAGAAGTGAAGGAAACAAATAAGTGAGAGCCTATGAAGGAATAAGTGGAAAATAGTTTCCATGCACGAGAAACATGAAGAAGAGAAAATAATTCTCATAATGGAGAACATAACACGAAAGAATAATAATGGAGGAGAAAGGAAGTGCAAAATGAAATGCTTAGAGAATAAATAGGTACTCATTCAATATGAAATGGGAAACAAGAGGAAAGTGGTGAGAAAAGGTCAAATTTTAGTTTGAGGCAAGCATGTAATGGTTGTGATCAATAAATGAAGAAAGTGAAGGAGAGAGTGAATACTTGTTGTACATGAGGAAATACAAAGGCTTGAGGAGATATTTATGACAGGATATTCAAAGCAACAAGAGACAAGTCAAGAGAAAAAAGAGTGAACAATGGCAAAATAAGAAGGAGAAAGAAATAAGTTTTGAATACATACAAGCAAATAAAAGGAAAGAGAGGATGGTAAGTCCAAGAAGAAAGAGACAAATAATAAAAATGAAAGAGAGAAGTGAATCTACTTTAAATGATAATCAAATTGAATGTTTAACTTCTTAGTTGATTGGCATATATCACCAAATTATAAAGAGATAAGGTGTGTACATCTATTGATTCCCTTAATTTATCTAAAACAATGTAAATGCTTCCCTTAATTTCTTAACAATTGTACCATGCAATGTTGTACCATAAGTAACGTTATATTCATATAGTTCAAGATGAACTCTACCTCACTTATTTCTATCAATGTTCGCATTAGTTGATATGCAATAGATGAGTGTTAGCTTTAAAAAAAAAAATTAATTACGTATTGCCCTTTTGTAGTTCACCTAGCATGGTTTTGCTTAATGGAATAGGTTTGCTTAACAATTGTACCATGTAGTGCTCCGGGACATGGTTTTTTAATTTTAAATCAAACATACATATCTAGAACTAATAAATGGTTATGAAAACATACATAGAAGGATATCATACATGCAATGAAATCGAATCAAACATATATAAGTAATATCGTTATGAAAACCAACACACATGGATATATAAGAATCAAACAAAGTGTGCTCCAGATGCATGTCTCTAAAAATATGTAAGTTCATAACATGTGTACATCTCAAACTAAGTGTGTCATAATGTATATAGGACCACATGTGGTCGCAAAAGGCTATATATATACAATGGTATATATGAAGAAACATGTTCGCTAGGACCAGATGGCCCATATATATATCTATGTACATCCAGGTGGACTATGAATCTATTCATGAAACATCTTCCCTCTCTTTGTCCCTGCTAGAAGTAGCACATCCATGACCTGGGGATGTAGTGGAGGGAGATGCCACTACAAATTTCATCCACGTGGTCCTAGGCGTCTCTAAGTAGGCCTACAACCTAACCTACACATTCATAAACAAGTTTTTAACACCCAAAATTTTAAAATACATTCAAAATTTAAAAACTTGTACAATTTAGTTAAAATGCATGTGAAATCTTACCGCAATGTCATGATCCCTATCAATTTTTCGTTGATGCATCGCAGGGACAATAGTAGACTCACGAGGGGTAAGCTACATACAAATAATTAATTTTCAAATTAAATATTTCACATACATACAAAATTTGATATTGTAGATTTAAGTAATAAGAAATAATGAACCTCCAAAATTTAACAAATTTGAAAAATTGTACCTCAGTTAGTGGATCTGCAGATGCTATGGCAGTATCTACAGTAGCCTCCACAGTCTGCATATATGGAGGAGTCTCTCTGGCAGTCATAAGCTATACAAAAAACATGTACAAATCAATATTAAAATCTACATGACTGTGCACCACATAACAGAGGTCCAAAGCATGTAATCCACGTGAACTTCCACAATTAGAAACAAAGTGTAAAGAGAAACTAACTGCATAAAACTCATATGAGGCGTGTCAGTAGCCTCAGTTCCCAAAGTAGACGAGGACTGTCAGGCTCACGTGTATAAAAGACAAACATATTAATATGTACAACATACACGTGAAACATTATAATAATAATCTATTGTAATCAAATGAAATTAAAAATGTAAGTTTGTACAAGTTGAATATTTCATTTTAAACATGCCCAACTACATGTAGCTAACATGTTGACCTTTGGATGTTTCCTTCACCGGCTCTTGCTATTTAAAATAAAATAAAAAATTAGTTTTTACATGTATGTACATGATGTACAATCAAATACATATATATTAAAATCTCAAACATGTGAATTAAACTATTGTATATATATATATATATATATATATATATATATATATATATTTGAAATTTACATGTGAAAGACCAATATCAGTGGCACCGAGTTCTAAAAATATCCTCCAAAGCATCTCATCTATAGAAAAGAAATCATGTGAACCAACAAATGATGTCTCACCCGTAGTGCATACGGCACCACATGATCCACAGTGGTGTGGTGCACTAGAATTGACACCTCCACCAACATCACCAGATGTAATCTGGTCATTATGCTAGGTTAGAGTGTCAGTGAGATCCCTCAATGCATGTAGTGTGTTAATCTCCATAACCTCCTTCACTATAGGAGGGATAATTGAAGGCAGTGGGGGTTTTGGGGCATGGGGGATCCTTGGTTGACCTATGCGTGCACCAAGTCTACTCTGTGCAGAGCCACCTCCTTGACCAAAAAAGTCAGAAAAGTCAAAATAATTTGGGACCTCATTAAGCACGAACTCACAATATAATTTCTTCAAAAAATAAAGAGGAACCTCATTGTTGTTGCATGGTGGATAATCAAAAACCATCCACCATCGGTCCCAAAAATTATTTTTGATTCGGTCATCATGGCACTAATGGATTGGGAACCGTTTGTAAGTAACTACGGGGGCATTGGTTCTCGGGTCAGTAAATAATGCACAAATGAGGTCTTTTCTAAATTTTTGTCTTTACAGCCGCATGGGATAATTTATCCGCATACCACCACCTACAATCACCTCTAAAGGTATTCCATCTATCTATTTGGTTGGTTATGGAGTCGAATTTTCCAATCAATGTTTGTAATGTGTTGGCTAAAGTCATGTGGGATGGATTTGTGGCATGATTTTGTCTTATAGTCTGAATAAGGTTCTCAATGACAATTTTTTTTTTTGGATTCTTCCAATGATATTATCTTGTGTTCTTATTGGTTTAATGGGGACAGAAAGAGCCATAGGAGGCAGATCTATGTTTGGAGGAGGATTTTGAGGAATGTTCGGAGGGTTTTGAGGAATGTTTTGATGGTTTGCATGATTTTGAGCTTGCCGACCAACTGACAAAACAAGAAAATTGTATACATAAAAAAACATTTCAAAAAACCCATGAAAATGCAAAAAAACCTAAAATGCAAAAAAAAACCTAAAATACAAAAAAATGATTAAAATCAGGGGCTTACCTCCTCGTCTTGGCGGCATGGTTGAATCTATCATGATCCGAAGTCCGATGAGAAATTTTGAGGTGGTATTCAAAGCTTGAGTGAAAAATGTCTAGGATAAATCATGGTTTGAAATTAAAAATGGGGAAAATAAGGACTCGCGGGACTACTTTTTTTGTCTCAGAGTTCTACGATCACTGTTTATAACCACACTCGCGATTCTAAATCACGATCAGGGTTTTAGGTTCAGTTTGCCCGAACCTAAAATTTAGGAACCACCGCATGATCGTGGTTTCTGAATTTTAGGTTTTTATGTCCATGGAATTTTCCACCAACTTCGTGCACTTACCCAATAAATGTTTGAGAAGCATATTCTTAACATAAGAATGATAATTCCTAAGAATAGAGAAAAAAATTAGGTCGCTCTTTGAAGCGCCCTCTGCGCTGCTTTGTCTCTGGTGCTAGCTCGGATGTCGGACCCCTCTGGTCCGGATCAGGGGTCCCTCTTGTCAGGGGCCCTCACTCCAAAGCCACCTGATGCATGGAATAAAATAGTGGAGGGTTCCACCTCTGCTCCTAGCTCGGAAAATCTCTCTCCTTCGCTGTCAGATGGGTCCTTCTCTCTGCGCATCCCCTCTCACATCACAGAGGCTGCTGCTGCTTCTCGTGATCTTTCCTTGGTGGGTAAACTGATGGGTCCTAGACCCCCATTGGAAGATATCAAAAAATGGGCACGGTTGAAATGGCAACCATGTGGAGCGCTTGAAATAGTGGCAATGCCTAATGGTTTCATATTATTCTCCTTCAGCATGAAAGAAGATTTCGCTAGAGCTCTCTAGGTGGCCCATGGTTTTTGGCAGACGGGGCTTCTACCTCAGGAAATGGTCTCCAGGTTTCAACCCTCACACGGAATCCATGACCCAAGCCCCAATATGGGTTCGCCTCCTGGGGCTCCCCCTGGAGTTCTGGCATCTAGCGGTTATTGAAGGTATTGCCCTCTCCATAGGATCTTTAATTGCTATAGATCAAGCAACAAAAGCTAAAACTAGATTCATCCATGCTCACTTTTGTGTTAATGCTGACGTCAGTTGTCCCCTCCCAAAAGAGATAGAGCTAATATCAGATCTTGGGAACTAGAAACAAACCATTGACTATGAATATATTCCTCAAGCATGCTCCTTCTGCAAAAGCATTGGTCATCGGGCCTCTAGTTGCCCCTCCAAACCCCAGCCAAAACCCAAAACCCAAAACCTTTCCCCAAAAATTAAGAGAAGCTTTATTCCTAAACTGTCCTCTGTTGAGATCCCTATCATCCCCACCTCTAATTCCTTTGCTCTCCTGGAAGAAGGAGAAATAAACACTTCCTCTGATCCTTTTTCCGAGGTCGTCCCCCTCTCGGCCCTTAAGTCCCTCATCATCCCTTTGTCTCCCTCGGCTCTCCCCCCCTCTTCCTCTGAGGAGGTTAACCTCTCCTTGGCTGTTTCCTCCTCCCCCCCTCCACCCCTATCTTCTCCACTATCCCTTCCCATCCCCCCCTTCCCTCCTCTCGTCCCCTTCCCTCGAACCTCCCTCCATGACTCTTCCCCCTGGCCCCCTCTTTCCCCCTACTTTGGACTCTGCTACCTCCCCCTCGGGCCATTCTTCTGATGATAGTTTCAACCCCCGCTTTACTAGAAGTAGCAGCAAGAAACCCGATATTGGCACTGAAAAAGTACGGGGAAGGATTCCGAGCAATATCAAACTCCAACAAGAAGCAACTCTTAATGTCGCTCAGGGAACCCAGAGCACAATCCCCATGGTGGTGGGGAGCAAATCCAAACCAAAGAAATGAAGATCATCTCTTGGAATATAAGAGGGCTCAACTCTCTTCAAAAGCAAAGAGTTATCAAAGATATCAAATTCCAGAACTCTCCTGATATCATAATGCTGCAGGAAACTAAACTAAAAAAAGACGATCGACTCCTAAAAATCTAGCCAGCGGCTTCTTTTGAATCTCAACCTTCAACAGGGAACTCAGGAGGTCTTTGTACCTTTTGGGATCCCAGAAGTTTCAAAGGGGATTGTTTGTTCAAGCATCCCAACTTTTATGCATGCTCTTCCAAGAGGTTGGATCTGACTCCACTTGGATTGCCATCAATGTTTATGCCCCCAACTTAGAGACTCATCGTGGAAAATTATGGAAAGATATCACAAACTTCATCATCACTTGTGGTAAAATTCCCATTCTAATAATGGGGGATTTTAATTGTCCCCTTTTTCCTTCGGAAAAACAGGGAGGAATTCCTGCCATGACTGCCAGCATGGATGCTCTGGCTGACTTCATCAGGGAGAATTCACTTCTTGACATGGAACTCCATGGTTCCTCCTTTACGTGGTCAAACCGCAGATTGGGCAGGAACCATATTCAAAGCAAGATTGGATAGATCTCTGGGCTCTCTGGACTGGATCTCTCTCTTTCCTAACTTCTACCTCAAATCTCTCCCAGGGCTACCTCGACCACTGACCCTCTTTTGTTGAGTGCAAATCACAATCTGAATACCAAGAATCCTCCCTTCAGGTTCGAGCTTGCATGGCTTGAAAACAATCACCTGAACCCTCTTGTTGCCAATTGGTGGAATATCAAAATTGAGGGCACTGACATGTTTAGATTTACCAGCAAGCTCAAAGAAATTAAAAAACAACTCAAGATATGGAAGTCGATGGTCTTTGGCAACATCAAGCTCCACAAACAGAAGCTAACTCAGGATTTGGCTAAAGTCTCTGCTCAAATGGAGATTGAGGGGAGATTGGATCATCTTCACCAAAAAGAAACCTCCCTCCTCAGTGATTATCACAATACGCTTCAAGAAGAGGAGACCTATTGGAGGCAACACTCTTGAGCCCTTTGGCTCAAGCGGGGGATCGTAACACAAAATTCTTCCACATCACTGCTTGCAAGCATAAGAGCAGAGACAAGATCCGAGAGCTGGTGTCATCCTTGGGTACCCTGTTAACATCTGAGGCTGATATCTCCAATGAGCTTGTCTCCTTCTATTCTAACCTCCTCCAGGTTGACCTGCCCCCTCCGGAGCAATCAATGGCTGCTATGCTCCAACATATACCGCATCTTGTGTCTTCTGAGATGAACAATAATCTGACCAAACCTTTTGCTATGGAGGAAATTCACAAAGTGGTATTTGCCATGAAAAGGGACAAAGCTCCGAGCCCGAATGGTTTTCTTTTGCTTTCTTCCAAGTGTTCTAGGAGACCATCAAGCAGGATCTCTTCAAAGTAGTGAATGAGTTCCAGATTAATAACAATCTGCTAAAAGAATGGAATACCACCTTCATTTCCCTTGCCCCAAAAGTGCATAGTTCAAAAGATGTCTCCAACTTCAGGCCAATCAGTTTATGCAACACTGCTTATAAGATTATCACTAAGATGTTGGCCTCCAGACTTAAACCTCTAATGAAAGATCTCATCTCGCAAAATCAGAACGGCTTCATAAAAGGATGGCTCATCCAAGGTGGTATCATTACAGTTCATGAAGCCATCCACTCGGCCTATCACTCGAAATCCCCAGGAATGATCTTAAAGCTTGATATGCAAAAAGCGTTTGACAGAGTCAGCTAGCCTTTCTTAATTAGGGTCCTGGAAAAATTTGGTTTCGACAAAAAATGGTGTAGTTGGGTCTTCTCTTGTATCGTGACTCCTTGCTTCTCTATTCTTATCAATTGAATTCTAGCAGGTTTCTTCAAAATCAGTAGAGGTATCAGGAAAGGTGACCCCCTGTCACCCTTCCTTTTTGTCCTTATGGCAGACTCCCTCAGTAGACCTCTGGAGGCGCTAAAAGTCGACCTATCATTTTGGGTTTGAAAATCACCCCTAGCTTCCCTTCGCCACCCATATCAGTTTCTTTGATGAAACTCTCTTTGTTAAGTTTCACCTCTATGATTGAAGCCCGAGCTATCATGGATATCCTTTCTCTTTACCAATCAGCTTCTCAGCAAACTATCAATTTCAACAAGAGCAGCATCTCCTTCATCAATACTGCACCTAGGACTCAGAGAAAGATTGCGAGATATCTTTGGGTGCAATATTGTGGATCTCCCCACCTCTTATCTTGGCATCCCCCTCTTCCATGGTAAGCAATCTAAAAATCTATGGAATCTAGTCATTGAAAGATATCAAAAAAAAGTTGGTTGCTGGAAAGGGGCTCTGCTCAGTCAGGCTAGAAAACTCCAACTGGTTAAAGCCACCCTCCAAAGTCTTCCTACTTACTTCATGTCTCTTCTCAAAGTTCCCAACTCGGTGAAGGAGGTTGTGGAAAAAATCCAAAGGAACTTTCTGTGGTCTGGGACTGATGAAAGGAAGAGGATCCATCTTGTCTCATGGAAGGAAGTGTGTAAGCCAACTTCTCAGGGAGGGCTTGGTCTACGAAAAATGGCTGACACGAATGGGGCCCTCCTGGCCAAACTTGCACTTGGGAAGTGGCTAAAGGTAACTCTCTTTGGGCTCAGCTTCTCAGAGCTAAGTATCTTGCTAATAACGAAGATCTTCTCACTTCCAATCCAATTAGAGGTTGACCATCTGGAATTCTGTTATTAGCTCCCTCCCCATTATCCGGGTGGCACTAAATGGAGATTTGGGAATGGTAGACTTATTGACTTCTGGCGGGATCATTGGATAGGGGTCGAGCCTCTTGATCGCAATCCATCATGGGATCCTATGAAAAGAAGCCTCATTAATAAGCAGGGAAGATTAGTTTCGGGCTATTGGAAGATTGTGAATTCCATTCCCTCCTGGAATATTCAGGTCTGGGATGATATTAGTGAACAGCAGAGTAGGCTCCGAATTCACTCAGAACTGTGCTCACTTCCATCTACATCCCCTTCTCCCAAAACGAGGATGAGCTAATTTGGCCCCTCTCCCCATCTGGCTCTTTCTCGGTTAAGGCTGCTTATCTTTCGATGCATAGTGCTGACTCTGGTCCCCCTCACCAAATTCTGGCCGAATGAGATCATCCCCAAAATTGGATTTTTTTCTAGCTCTCTTCTAAGAATGCTTTCCTCTCTGGAGAAAATCTGAAAAGGAGGGGTTTCTCTCTTCCCACTAGATGTGTGCTCTGTACTAAGGAGGTGGAATCCTCTGCCCATCTTTTGATCCACTGTCCCTTTTCGCAAGTTATCTGGCATTGGTTCTTATCGAGGATGGGCGTGTTTTGGACCTTCCCTGAGTCCATTCAGGACACCCTCTCTCAATGGAGTTCTCCTTCACTCACCCAGCTCTGGTTTTGGCTTGGAAACTTCTCCTCCCACATGGCATATGGGGCATCTAGAAAGAAAGGAACAAAAGAATCTTCAAAGACCAGAGTCTTGAACCTGATCAGTGGCTACCCAGATTGCTCTTACTTTTAGGATAATCTCAACTCGCACCTTTGGTCCAAATATCAACAAAAAATCCAAATTTGTAACTCTCAGGAGTGGCAGAGGCTGTTGGCCATTCATCCTATTAGTAAAGGCACTTCCTCTGCTCGAGGATTAGTTCGTTGGCTACCCCCTTGGGGCTGGAAAAAACTTAATATGGATGGGGCCTCAAAAGGCAATCCTAGTAATTCTGGTGGAGGAGCCATTCTTCGATGCTCATCGGGCTCCATCGTTGTTGCTTCTACTCATAACCTTAACTATGGCACCAACCATCGTGCGGAAGCCTTGGCCATCCTCAAAGGCCTTGAGCTGGCTATCAAATTTGGTGATGATCCCCTCCAAGTTGAAAGTGACTCCCTCAACATCATCAAGCTCCTGCAGTCAGCTGATTCTGGTCAATGGTCGATACAAAATATCATTGCTGATATCAGAATTCTTCAAAGAACTTTCCAGCAAATCCAGTTCCAGCATGTCCTCTGGGAGGGGAACAAAGTGGCTGACCACCTTGCTAACATTGGTGTTCTCCTTGAGAGTCAACAAAGCTGGACAGACAACTTCCTGCTGATCTCTTCCAAATTACTCAGAATGATATATCCCAATGCTGACTGGTGGAATGGGGGACTGATATGGGTTTCGGCAAAGCCTTTATGGCCCCCTCAAAAGGCGGCATTTATGTCTGATTTATTTGATTTGACCCTTGGCAAAGAGCCTTTTGATGACGGTGATGTGTAATGATGTGGAGGATTTCCGCACGCATGGGGTAATTCCTCCCATAAATCATTTGATGATCTGGCGGGAGGACAATGATAATGAGGCCGATGGCTCCCACGCCCTGGTCAGGATGTTAAATGACCCCCATCACTCTCACTTCTACACTTTTCAAAAAATTTATACAATGGGTGGCCAGCTGAAGCGTCTGGAGCCTGCTGCCTGTGACTCGGTTAAAGATGATGTGGAGGTTTGGAACATTTTGCTGGAAAATGGAATTACGACCTTCCTGGAGAGAATGGTAGGCTACTCAACTTTGGTTTCATACGTGGTTATGGCTTCCTGGTCGAAGGGTTAGGTTCAGATTGGAAACACACACTTTACCATCTCCACTAATGCTATTGCTGATGCCACGGGTCTTCCTGCCACCGGCGACATCTACTTCAAGCGCTCGCTGCATGCTGAAATGTAGGATTTTATTGCTCCTAGGGACAAGCCGGTCAAATACCTCTCTAGCTACACTCGCGATTCCCTGCCTCCTCCATGGAGCAGTCGTGAAAGTTATAATGCGTTACTTCACCATTGACGGTCGATATCAGCTTGTTTACGGCCCTCACTTCTTCATCCTTTCTCATCTGCGTTGGGGGAAGAAGATAAATCTTGTGGCTTTCCTTTATCAGTCTTTAGAGCACTCTGTTCAGCTGGCTCGTGATGGGGAAGGGGCCATTCTCCACCAAGGTTTATTGTACCTGCTCTTTTCTGATGCTGCTTCGCATGCCGACTTGATTCACTTCCCCCCAAATCTAGTCATCACCGCCGCTCTCCCTCGCCTTCCCCCACCCTCCTCCACCTCTTGTCATCACCAATCCGGCACTATAATAATTCTTCACCGGGAACTCCTCATACTATGATTATTTACTAATGCACAACCTTTAGTTTGGTGGATGTAAACGGAAACAAAACAACAACCGAACACAAGAATACCATCGACTATGATTAGACGGAATAATGAAAAATCTGAAATATCAAAGTAAATTATAATATTAACATGAAATTGTTACAATATCACCCATGAGGTACTTCAACAAGACTATGGGAGAAACTTCACAATTACACTTCTTGATGGCTTCTTCAACACACCTTTAAGCGATGGCTTCCTTTGCACACTTCCTACAATATTTCTCACTACTTCCTTCTATGCTAAATGAGGGGTGGCCTCTCTATTTATAGAACTTCCGAGGCTTATCCATCCTATCTCTAAGATAGGATAAGAAATCCACTACGACGAATCATATTCCATACCTTAACTCTTATCACGTACATGTAAGCTTATCTCTTAAGATAAGATAAACCTTATCATTTTACATGGGTTCCACATTTTTAGACTTTTTACAAATAAAATACACAAAATATTTATGACCTCACTCCTTGTCCTTATTACCAATATAATATTTCTAATTCCTAATCATGTAGACCCTACTTCTCTAATTACCCAAACTTTGACATTTTAACATTACCGGACCACTTACGACAAATATTTACTTTTAAAACATTCCTATTGTACTTTGACTATTACCGTACTCCACATTATTGGTGACACCGTACTTACGGTGTCATTATCTTCTATCAGACGCTACTACTAATTATACTTAACAACATCCTATTCCTAATACATACATTAATGAAATAGAAATTATGGAGGAAAATTTTAGTGTCAACATCTTCCCCTTCCTAGCTTCTACTCCGTCCTCGAGTAGACTATTCTACAGTGCTTGGAAAATCTTCAACTTGTCGTGGTTGACCCATTTCGTAATGGGAATGCCATCCAATTCCTCCAGTCGGTACATACTATTTTCATGCATAGCTACTTATTTTGTAGGGCCCCATCCATTTTAGAATAAATTTTCTCTGTCTTCTTTTTTTGTATCGAAATCATATACTAGAACCAAGTCACTCACATGAAATGGAGACCACCGGATCTTTTGATCAAAGTATTCCTTCGCTTCATTTTCTTCTTATAGCTTGTATCCTTAGCTATTTCCCTCATTTCCTCTAGCAAATGAAGATGTACCAACCTTTCTTTTTCTTGAATCACTTTCATCCATCCTTTCATTTTCCATAACTCGACCGTGGGAATATCAAACTCAATAGGAAGAACTTGATAAATGCCATAAGCCAACTGAAATGGTAAATCTTTGATTTTGAAACTTTATCGGGATCAGTACCAATACCATCTCTGGATACAACATGCCCTAACAAAACACCTTTAGAACATCCAAAGACACATTTTTAGGGTTTAGTGAGGCTTGTGCTTCATCTAACCTTTGAAATGTAGTCTCCATCTAGTGCGGGTGGTCAACTTGCTCCCATAGATGTAAAAATCATCCGAAATACTCGATGAAGGTCCCAATGTAGGGTTGAACACCCTATTCATCAAAGCGCTGGAATGTTTCCGGAGCATTACACAACCCAAAAGACATAACTCTATAAGCAAGCGTTCCCCAAGGAGTGGTGAGCGTGGTCTTGGTGATCTTTTCTGCTATACGAACTTGGTTTGTAGCCATTTATATCCATCAAAGCAAAACTATAGCACTCTGGCCGACTACTTCGTCCAAGATCTGATCCGAAAATGGAAGAGGGTAATGATCCTTCTTTGTGGCCTTATTAAGCTTCTGTAGTCAACACAAATGCTTAGCTTCCCATTATTTTTATTGAGATCACAATGGGAGAAACCCATTTTGAATTCTCCACAAATATGAATCTGCATCAAGCAACTTATCTATTTCTTCTTTTACGAGTCTTGGAAAAATTGGGATTCATTCTATATGGCATTTGTTTTATGGGCTTAGCACCATCTACCAGCTCAATAGAATGTTCTACCCAACTTACTTGACGGAGTTCCTTGTAATCAAAAGTGAATATGTGTATGTACCTTGAAAGAGCTGGAGGTAGGATTCCTTCTCACTCCCCATCACAACATCACCAATCTTTACTTGTTGGAGACGATCATCAACTTCTTGTTCGAGATAATTTTATGGGGTCATGAGTTGGTGTGATTGGAAGGATATCCATGATTTGAAACATCCACCTCACTTTCTTCATCTTGAGTGTCCACTTCACTTTGGTACTAGAGTAATCGAGAGGATGTCCAATCATCGGTTTCATCACTTGAATCCACGAGTTACGCTTTATGATGTCGAGGATCACGTTTATCTTCACCCCTCTCTACCACGTCCAAGTGTCATGAAACCTTCATTCCGGTAGTTTCTTGCATGAACTCTCCTTAGCCATGGTCTTCCCAAGTGACATTGGAGTACTGCAAGCAGTACCATTCTTCATCACCTGAAATTCTACCACACATCTGACACCCATAATGAGATATTGCCACATTTGAAACTACACCTTGGTTTAGTTTTTCCTTTATTTAATGACCTTAACATAAGTGTTGAAGGGCGATCAATTTTAAACCCAACATATTCATTACAAACTCGGTGATTACATTAAGCTGCAACACCTCCATCAACTAAAACATCATGAATTGAAATACCATTACATAATACCTCGGCTTGTGGAGCATAGGGATCTGTCTCTGCCTCCAAAACAGGGACCTCAACCTCCTTCTTTCTTCAAGCATTGAGTCCACCTCGCAACTCCGCCTCTTCTCGAAGACATAGCCAAGAGTTGACCATATGTAATATTTGTAGGCCTTTTGGACAGATCTTCCAAGATGGAGTATGGTCCTTTGCCCTGTGAAATCGAGAAAATCATGCACGCCCAACTTTCTTCTCCTATGTTTCTTACTAGTTTCTCCTTTCATCTTCTTAGGATCAGTTCCATCTTGATTATCTTTTTCTTTCTTTCTTGTTGTTACAAAAACATCTACTTCATTATTTCTACTCTTATCTACTACATCAAGAGAATTCACAGGTGCTTTTCCTTTATCATTATCTCTTGTACCAGATGTAGAAGCTCTATCTGGACAATTATACTTATAATGACCCTTTTTATAACAACCATAACAAACAACTTCAGAAATATTTCTTTTTGGACCTCTATCTCCTCCCTGAGAACTAAATTCCTTTCCTTGAAGAAGATTAATAGTTAGCTGGCCCATCTTCTTAAGCAGATCTTCATACTCAGTAGATGTACTAGGAGAAAGATTTGTGCTCACCGGGAGTGGTTGTGGATTCTGGACCAAAGGTGTTGGTGTAGGCTCTACTTTAACAACAATTTCTTTGGGCTCCTCTTCCATGCTTTCTTCTTGCCTTCTTGCAATCTCCTTTGCTTGTTCAATGGTAGTTGGGCGGTCATACTTCACTCGTTGTCTGATCTCTGGCTTCATCCTAAGAATGAAGTGCTTACAGAGAAGATTATCCACGCCATTCATCAACCCATCCGCTAATCCTTCCTTCCAGATCTGGGCATCGAGCTTCCTCCTTAGCTCTAGAACATGAGCATGATAATCCCTTATCTTCTCCTTCTCTCCTTGGGCTAGCTTTGTGATCTCGATCATGAGGTCTGCATATCTCTGTTGTTCACCAAATTCTTCAAGAAAACTTTCAGTTAATAAATCGCACAAGTTTTTCACATTATCACCTAGTGTTTCAAACCACCTAAGTGCGGAACCATCCAAAAAGGTAGGAAAAAATTCAGTCCATTGTTCCCTTCTTATAAGGCCATTACAAATACAAGATCACTTAAACTCTTGAATGAAAGAAGAAGCATCTTCATTAGATTGAGCTGAAAAAACAGGAATCTTTCCCATTTTCAAAAGTAACCACTGTGAAATACCAACCCACAAGTACAATCAACAAGACTTATGTGCACAAATAATTGGAATTACTATAGAAATGACCACGGTAAACTATGGTAAAACTTGACTTACTGCGGTAAAAACTGATTTTATTGTGGTAAACACTATTCACGGTAAAAAGTGAAGTTACTACGGTAAATACTATTCACGGTAAAAAGTGACTTTACTGTGATAAATACTATTCACAGCAAAAATGACTTTGTCATGGTAACTACTATTCACGGTAAAAATGACTTTACCATGGTAACTACTATGCACAGTAAAAACAAGGTTATCCTCCAATTGATTTTTGACTAAGTGGGAATATCTCTCCAGAAAATCCACCAACGAGGAATGGTCCTAGCAACGGAACCAAAATGTCATCACCAATCCGACACTATGATAATTCTTCACCGGGAACTCCTCGTCTTTATGATTAGTTACTAATGCATGACCTTTAGTTTGGTGGATGTAATCTGGAAACAAAAAAACAATGAACACAAGAATACCATCGACTATGATAAGACGGAATGATGACAAATCTGAAATATCAAAGTAAATTATAATATTAACATGAAATTGTTACAATCTCACCCATGAGGTACTTTAACAAGACTATGGGAGAAACTTTACAATTACACCTCTTGATGGCTTCTTTAGCACACCTTTAAGCGATGGCTTCTTTTGCACACTTCCTACAATATTTCTCACTACTTCCTTCTATGCTAAATGAGGGGGGTGGCCTCTCTATTTATAGAACTTCCAGGCTTATCCATCCTATCTCTAAGATAGGATAAGAAATCCACTCTGACGAATCATATTCCATACCTTAACTCTTATATGTACATGTAAGCTTATCTCTTAAGATAAGATAAACCTTATCATTTTACATAGGTTCCACATTTTTAGACTTTTTACAAATAAAATACACAAAATATTTATGACCTCACTCCTTGTCCTTATTACCAATATAATATTTCTAATTCCTAATCATGTAGACCCTACTTCTCTAATTACCCAAACTTTGACATTTTAACATTACCGGACCACTTACGACAAATATTTACTTTTTACAACATTCCTATTGTACTTTGATTGTTACCGTACTCCACATTATTGGCGACAACTGCACTTGATGGTGCCGTTATCTTCTATCGACGCTACTACTAATTATACTTAACAACATCCTATTCTAATACATACATTAATGAAATAGAAATTATGGAGGAAAATTTTAGTGTCGACACTCCCTCCACTCTTCTAGGCACCACCATCATCTACACCTTTCCTCTAATTCCAACTCGGATGTTGCCGTCCTTAGCCCTCCCCTCGTTTTTTCCGAGCCCCTACCCCCATGTTTTCCCCCGCACCTCTCATGCTTGTTATTAGAAGGCACTGACACCAGCTTTAAAGTTGTCTCTCCGGTCTCAAGCCCTGATACCTCTCTTGCTGAAGACATTCTGGGCCTCGCTAAGCTCTACCCTGACTCCCCGGCCTCGGAGCAGATGGAGATAAACTAGCCTATGGACGATCCCACCTCTCAGACTGCGGGAAACAATCCACTCTTCGACGACAGCGATCCTCCTACTGACACTATGCAATCTTCACCGAATCTGAATTCAACTCCCGCTGAGCCTGGGACTGCTGACACTCAAAGGGATGATCGCAGAGTCGATATGGTTTCTTCTATTTTAAACAAGCTTCAGCGTGCCTTCAATGCTTTGAAGGCCTGGGAGGCATTCACTGATTCTACCAAGAGTGCCATTGCCAAAGATTGCTCGGAGCTCATCACCCTTGTTGAACAACTTGCGAGATGATTCAGGTTCTCCTAGAGCTAGAACTGCTTGTCTCTGAGCTGAAAAAGCTCTTCTGATGTTTTCTTCTTTCCTTCTGTTGTCTTTTTCGGCTTCCTTTTTTTGGAATCTCCATGGGTACTTTTTTGCTATGCTATATATATTGCTAAATCTGGCCTGAAGGGCTCTTTTGTATAAGGTTGTGGGACCTTCTAAAACCCTCTTTTTACCCTATATATTCCAAAAAAACATAAGAATGAGAGAATTAATAACTCTTTATGTAATTTGAAATATTCCAAATATCTATGTAAGTTATGGATTGTCGTAAGATTAAAGAGTCAACTTAAATGGTTGAATTGTAAGTTGAATGAAAAATTGAATTTAAAAATCTGTAGGAGGAAAAATAATAAAATTATGCTTGCATGATAATGTTCTTGGAATATTAATCATAACTAAGATGTAATCATGGTAATGATGTGTTGTGGGATTTCCAATCCTTGAGTTCCTTTCTTGTGGTTAGGTCATTGATAACATTCGCTCATTGGGGAAACTATGGTATCGACATGTATATGGTGTTATTGTGTGTTTATGTGATTATATGACTTTTGTAAGTGTTTTATGCATTGTTGAGTTTCTCTTCTTGGAGCCCTTGTGGTGTTGTGTAGTGAGCAATATAAGTCAAAACATTCTCCCGATATTTTCTTGTTGTATTTGTGTGTGTAAGTTTTGGGCATTACACTTGGTATCAGAGCGGAGGTTCATGCTCTCAAACCTCTGGGACATATTGGAGTAGTGATGATTTTGCATGGTGGTGGTGAATATTGGAAGAGTAATGTGCTATATGTTGTATTGTTAACAATGCTTGTAATTGTGTGATATGAATGCACATGTGGTGCATTTCACTTAGTGTGTATTAGTTATCATGTTGATTTGATTGTGATGAGAGTATTTACTCTCTTTTTCATGGATTTTATGAAGATTTCACATGTGATGTACCACCTTTTTGTGTGTGAAAAGAATGTTATTGTGTATTGTGGAGTGTTGGAACATTTTGGCATTATGTGATATGAATTTGTATTGATGTATTACATGAAAAATTAGTGTAAAGTGAATTGGATTGTATCGTGATGTCATCACCATCCGGTGATGAATCGTTTGTGTCACCATGTTGTAATTATAATTGACTATATGTCGTAATGTTAAACATTGTGCTTGCCGATGGGGTGGGAGTGGTGCGGTCAAGTCACATGGTTGTGTGCTTGCCCACCCGGTTTCAAATCCCCATGAGGCACGATCCTCCTTGGAGGTGGTTTAGCCTGCTTAGAGGTGGCATCTCTGCTCATGCTGACAATGGTGGTTACTCCTTGTTGTTGACACGGTAGTGCTTGCTCCTCTCGTTGTCATTTGGTGGCTCCTTCTCCTCTCGTTCTTGTGACGTTGGTGGCTGCTACACTCACTATTGTTGCTCCTCTCCTGCTTTGTCGTGGCTGCTCCTCTCGCTCATCGAAACTAGTGGTGCTTAGCCGCTTACTAACCCTAGTGGCTTCTCCTCTCGTATCGATCTTTGGTGGCTGTTCTAATAGTTATCCCACTTGTTGCGGTCGTTGTCTATGGTCACTACATCTTCACTATGGTTTCATGGTTGCTTCAATTGGGTTCCTAATAGTGGTCCCCTTCATTGTAACCAGGTTGTGGATCCTCTCAAAAAATCCTCAATTGTACAAGGATGTGGGTCCTTTCAAACACCCTCAATTTACCCTTAATCCAAAAAAAAATTTAGACATTATTTTCCTCATATGTATAATTTGTGTAATCTGTGATGGTTCATGTCGTGATGAAGGGGCATATGGTGAGCATATGATCTCTATTATTCGAGTCCTTACACTTTGGGTGCATTATGTTGTAATGTGATGCATTGAAACCTATGAAAGTAATGATTTTTTATACCACCTGTGTATATACCATGCATGAGACACTATGGTTAATGTGTGTGAATCACCATTGTGTTAGTGATGTAGTTATGTGTTATCTTGTGAACCCTACACTAACCGACCCTAAAGTAAATCGGTAAAAAGGTGTATGTTTAGAGTGAGAAAATGTGTACCGTTGACCAGTCACTCAAGCTGAGTACTAGATAGGAAGTGGAGTATTACATAGGCTGAAAACCCACTTTTGTTTGTTTTGTATGTATGGTACTTTCTTAATGAGTGTCATGCATATTTTGTTTCACGGACACCTTATGCTTAGTAGATGGTGACTTGTAGTACTTTCTCTCTCCCTATATTTTTATTGTATGGATTCAACCTAAGTGTATTTATAACTCTATTGAGCCTTGTAGAAGTGATGGTGGGATGATTGAGACATAGATGATGACAATTGTATTATTTGATATGTTATTTTACAAGTTGAGGCTCGATGTCTAAGTGCCAGCAACTCGTTGAGTACCCCTTTGGTGGTCGTATAAGGCCACATAGTTATTGTAATGTGTTATTTCTCTATACGTATTTTATTTGTAAATTGAACTTTTTTTTTTCTTTTTTGTAAGAACCAACAATTTCTTGATTGACATGTTCTTATATTTTGGGAATTTATTTGGTTGTTGCACTAACATGCAGATTTTGCACTAACTATGGCTAATTATCCATTTTCTTTTCTTAGTCTTAAATTTGCGTATCAAGTTTAAAAGTTTTATAGCCTAGCCCAAGGCTTGATATTTTGCCACTTGACATTTGAAATGGATTTTTATGTTGGTTCTAATGTAGTAATGTGTTGGAATAGGGTCATGGGATTCACCATGGAGTGGTGGAACCTATGGACCTGCTTCATTGTATAGGGGTACACCCCAAGGAGTTATAGATAACTAGTGGGTTGTTGAACCACAAGTTATTATGTCACTTGGGTTAGAGGTATTTGGACTCTATGTGCTTATGGCCATAGGGTGACTGACCTCTTTTGGGGAGTGAAAAGGAAAATTTATCTTTATTTTATTTGCTTGAGGGAGGCATAAGAGACTTGAGGGAGGCATAAGAGAATTTAGGGAGACATAAGAGACTTGAGGGAGACATAAGAGACTTGAGGGAGGCATAAGAGATTTGTGTTGGTGTGATTGATGCTTTAGGAGGTATATGGAGTTTTCATGTGATACTTGGGAGGTATATGCATTTGTTTTGTGATTCTTTGGGAGGTATATGGATTTGCTCTGTGATTCTTGGGAAGTCTATGTATTTATTTTTGTGATTCTTATGAGGTATATGGAGTTGTTTTGTGATGCTTCGAGAGTTATAGGAAGATTTTTTCGTGATGTGTGGAGTTGGTATAGTGAGTTATGTGTACTCTTGTGAGTCTTGTTAAACATTTTTATGTTTGAGGTTTAATGCCCCCTTGGTTGGTATGGACTATTGTATTTTGTCTTGGCACTAAGTGGGTACATTCATGGTATTTGGGTCATGTTATACTAGTTGTATTTGTATCAACGTCATGATTCATGGTTTGTTAGTCACACTTGTGTGTGTTGGATCTATGCCTGTGACATAATTGTTGGAAAATCTTGGTTATGTGGACTACATGTTTGTCTTTCCATAGTGGAATTAGAGGTCTTGTGATGTGATATAGTCATTAAAGTATGTAGTGAGATGTCTCGTGGGTCATTTGTGTTGTGTTGAGTTTTGTGTGACATCTTGATGTTAATTACTATTGAGCACCCACAAAAATAAATAAAGTGAAATCTTGAAACAATGAAATATTAAGAGCTTGAGAATAAGAAATAAAGTAAAGGAAAAGACTAACTAATTGATAAAGTAAAAGAATGGAACTACCAATCTTCACAAAACATTTTAAGATATTACCAAATTTAGTTACTTTCTTGTAGTCATGTTGTGCCGACCAGTTCCTTTTGTTAAGTGACATGTGTCATTTTTGAATTTCTTTCGTACTTATCCTTCTAGCTTTTGTATTGCATCGCATCGAGGATGATGCTCTTATAAGGGGAGGCACATGTAGTGCAAAAAAATAAATAAATAAATAATATAAATTAAAAGTGTGGACATGGGTAGTTGGTGGAACTAAGATGCGTGAAAGAGGAGGAGTAGCGTGTGCGAGAGATATGTCGGTTGGTGGCATGTGGCAATGGTACGACAGGTATGGCTGCCCTGTATGCTTGCTCAAATATGTCATTTCTCTGAATAATAATAATACATTAACTTTATTTTGATCTAGGGGGCATTAACCACGCAAAATATTATGTCAAGTTGTAAATTTGCGGTGAATTATTAGTTGCAGTGTGTAGGCGTCAAATGCGTAATGAGGTAAGGTTTCATGGTCTACGAGAGGGAGATGAACTATGTTTTTGTTGTTTTTATAGTGGTAGGAAGTGTAAATAAGATATGATTTCTTCATGGGATAGTCACACTATTTCAGCTATGTAATAAACATGTCTCCAATATTTGATAACATCCTCTACTATCGTACCAAATAGGAGCGCTGGAAAAAGGAGGCAGACATCCATCAAAGCATAAAAGATAGAGTAATTTTTTCTTATCTTGCAGTTACAAATGCTCTTGTAGACATGCATGCAAAATGTTGAACCTTTTTCTAGTCACGTGAACTTCTTGAAAGCATGTGTCAAAGAGATGTTTTTCATGAAATGCTTTAACTATAGGATATGCATGAGATGGGTTTATTGAAAAGGCGTAAAAACTTTCAAGAAAATGCAATAGGCGGCGTAAATCTAGGTTCCATCATCCTTTACCAACATCCTCCATTCTGTGCCAAAATGGAGGATTTTGAATAGGGAATGGACATCCACCATAGCATGATGAAGAAAGGGAATGTATTTTCTCAGATGTTGTAGTTACAAGTACTCTAGTAGGTTTGTATGGGAAATGTGGAGGCAAAAATATTGCTTAGCTTTGATGTTCAAAAAAATTATTCATAAAAATGTAATGTCACTTTGATTTGAATTATTGCATGTTTTGGTATGTGTGGGAAGAGTGAATGTGCAATAGAATTATTTTATCAAATGAAATATTATAGTATTTAACCATATTTCATAACGTATCTTAGACTTCCTTCTGCATGGTGGACCTTCTTGGTTAAGCTGGGAAACTACACAAATCTCAAAAGTTAATTAAGAATATTACATTCAACCCTAGTTACGGTGTGTGAGGAGCCTTACTCAACACTCGTGGAATTCATGGAAATTTAGAGCTAGTAGAGATTACATCCAAGTGGCTTCTTTAGATAAAACCTGAAAATGCAGGAAAATAAAAAAAAACTTTTCCATCAACGTGTTGTGAGTGTGTTGGTTGGTCCTTGAGGAGCATGTGCATAGAGTAACTTTAGCTACAACAATGCTTGTGAAAGGCTTGACGAAATCCTCTTCTATTGCGGGATTGTGTTAGTTATGACTTTGGACCACTTGGAGCCCTCGCACACCCTACTTCATTCATCATTGTCAAACCTAGTCTCCCTTACCTTTTCTTTTATAATTTTCATAATTTGGGTTCTTCATTTTTAATATAATAGAAATATTAAACCTCTATATAATTGTACAAATGGATATGTAACCAAATTTAAATAGTGTAAAGAAATAAAGCATCATCTTGTGATTCACGAAACCGATTGTTTCAATTTAATCATTAAATGTGGTCGCATTACCATAACCTTATACGATGATACTAGAGTATCTAAATTAAGTTCTCGTATCTGCTAGTATCGGTGAGAGTTAGATGATGTCATCAAATCAAACAACCTTTTTCCTACCTTGCAAAGTTAGAAAAGCGTAAATTCTAGAGGCTTGCAAAAAAACAGTCTGAGCCTCATAAAAGAGTTGTCGAACATCATATGTGTTCTTTTTTATGTAGAGAGTCACGTCAAGCATTAGCTCGACCTCGTGTGACTGTTTGCACTCTTTTCACTACTTCTCTAGGAGCCCTATCACTCCATTTGCACTTTTAGGGAGCTTTTAAAACTAAAAAGTTGGCTTTCGTTTTGACCCACCGTTTGAACCCTAAGAAACAAAATGCTTATCCGCCTTCGAAAACCTCTAGTATTTTTACTAGACAATTTCCTGGAACCTTCGGTTTGGGAAAATCACATTCTGGTTCATTTGGATAAGATATTTTGTAGGCCTCTGGTTGTAATTTGACTAGGTCAAATTGGACCAATTACAATTAATGGCTCCAAAAAACCCGTTTACCAGTTCTCGGTTCCATCGACTATGATGAATTCTCCATGTATAGGGGGAACTTGTAGGAAATATTTAGTTGTGTGTTCATCCATCGAATGGTAGTTTTGGACATGGTTTTCTAAGTCCTCAAGCTAAATTTTGATCGTTTGCAATTACACCAATTACGACCAATTGCCTCAAAAAAATGGCTCCAATCGTAAGTGGTTAACTTGGATTTTAAATTATGTCGAGTTCTATTAATCCTTGGTGTATAGGGGGATATGCATAAATTTACGAGGTGTGTTTTTCATCAAAAGATGACATTTGAAAGTGGTTTCTTAGCCTCTGAGCCTAAATTGAGTGTTTTGTAACTTAGAGGATAACTCAAAAAGAAAGTTGTAGGACCCCTGTCGAGTTGCCAAACCATGTGGAAACTTGTTGACACTTGTAATTAACTTCTTGAAACTCTACTATGTGACTGTTATGTGAAATTGAACTTTTGACAAAATAGTGTTTCTCTCTCTTCCCTATTTCTTTCTCTCTCCTTGGTTAAGAAATGAAGTGAACTAAAATGAAATAAATATGTCTCTAACCTTCTCCTTTCGAATACAAATTATTAGTGCTATTATGTAAATGAGAAACTAAATATGTTAATTATGCTAGATTTGGGTGGATGTCATGCCAGTGATTTATCATTGATTTCATGCTCACATGGCTTTGTAGGGTGGAAGTGAGATGGCAAAAAGGTGTGGTGTAATCCATTGTTTATTATTGTAATTTATATAGGTTATTGAAAAATGTATATATGCGTAATGAATTGCCATGTTACAAACATTTATATTTGAAATTCGATAATATGTATGAGATGCTAGTTTTAGGAATGCCTTGGAAATGTGCATTTAATCATGGGTACCTTTTTATTTAGATTTTCATAAGGGAAAAATTGGATATGTTACATGAATTTGAGTGTAATATTTTGTAGTTCATTTCAGGTGTGCAATAGTCAATTAATTAATTGGTGGGTTATGTCCTTTACCTTGAAAATGTAATCCCCTTTCCATTTAATCCAAGAGATTCCATACATTTAAAGGCCCATTTCAATATTTACATGTTTGAAACAATGAATTTATGCCCTTATGGCTTGCTAGTGATTTCCTCTTCAAATTTGTAGGCTTAAATTTTTAATTAAACCAAGTTTAAATTTGCATAGATGCGGATTTGTATTTTTCCGCCATCAATGATGAAACCACCTTCCAAAGTAGGTTAGTGGTTTATACAAAGCATGCTTATAAAACACCACATCCATAATAGCTACCTGGACCTCTCTAATGAGATGCAGCTTCAATTTGGTACTCTAGTGGTCTATGTCGTGGATCCTAATGATTCGGCTCTTTGTTGAGGTCAGCTTTGACGATCTCTCTGTTGACTGAGCTCTCGATGCACTCTGTCCTCTCTTAGCATTAAATCTCTTTGGAGGTCTAAATGGTGGTCATGTTTTCTACTTGCATAGGTGGCTACCAAGGTGGCTTGAATGAATATTATGCAAAACCATGTCTACCACAAGGGGAGTATCGACCCCCTTGACCTATTATCTTACATATGTTGGATTCAGCTCCACACTTTGTCCCTAGCATGTTGAGTCTTCCCCTAGTCTCTTCTACAATGTAGGCATTCTCAATGGCCTCTGCTAAGGTCTCGATGGCAATGAATGTGTACCACACCTCCCAAATCTAATTTCAGGCCCCTGATGAACCTATGAATCCTAACGTACTCATCCTGCATATAGTTGACATGCTTGAAGTAAGTTTAGAAATCGACTCTCGTACTCTGCCACAAGTCATGGATGTCTAACGTAGGTTATGGGCCTCATCTATCCTCTACTAGATAAAATTTCTAGATAATTATCTACTCCTAAACTATTCCTTAAAGAGTTCACAGTTAAGCGTCTCGAGTTTACGTGGAGCTTCTTCTTCTCGGTTCTCCACTAGACATGTGCTCTGTCCCCCTCGAGAAGATGAATCACAACACGAGATTTCATGTTGCTAGTACATGGGAAAATATTGAAGAACCCACTCAAGATCACTAACCAATCCTCTTCCTGAAAACCACGGATCTCTAGAATAATGGGACAGGCATAGCTTCATAATCTCCACGATATGATCTCGGTGATGATTATCGAGCCCTAGGTCTCTCTACATGCTCCTCCCTCAGTCTACGGCTCGAGATATGTATGTGTCCTAAAATCCTATCTCCATGTCCCCTTTGAGGTGACTCTACTATAACTGACTCCACGTAGGAGTTCTCACGCCCTATACTCATCTTTGTATCGAGGAGATGCATGAGCCTCAACTGATGGCTCTCTTTCTATCCTGGGCAGCCGTTCTCCTAAAGATCCTCTACATATAATGACATTAATGTCCTGAAACGTTGTAATATCTTAGGTAAAATAACTTCTATAGCCCGATCTGGAGGTGGTAAGTCTAGATCTACATGTAAGAACCCTAAATGCAGTCTGCATTGCCTGAGACAAAGCGAAAGTTAAGCTCATCATTCTAGGTTTTATTTCAATTTTCTAATTTTTTTATGTTATACAAATATCATACAATGTTGTTTTCTAGGTTTAGAGTTGTGCTAGGTTTAATGTTCATGTATCATATTTTCAAGTGTGCCCAAGGGTCCAAGCTTTGAACCCACGAATTTGATACCAAGTGTAACGCCCACAAAATTACCCGCATGAAACCCAAGGAAAACCTAGGTCAACTAGAAAAATTATGGAATAATTTTTTTTTGTTAAACACACTCACAATATAAGATTCAAATTTACGGTCGTCACATTCTCATGTCTAAAATTACATTAAATTAACATTATTAATTTTCCTTTAGATCCCCCTTTAAAATAAAATAATAAAATCTCTCAATAACTTATAATAAAATTAGTTAGTCTAAATCAAGACTTAGGCTTCCCTATAATTACTTTAATACAATTTAATTTCACCTTAATTAAATTTGGTTAGTTAATCTCAAGGGTATTGTGGTCTATTTAATTAAATAATAAAGTTCTATAATACCCACAAAGGGGTCAAAGTTGCATTAAGTAAAAAGGTCTCTAAAAGACACTTGGGTTAGGAAATAATAACACCCCCTACACATACTAGAGTGGCCCCAAAATAATGTCTACCCATGCAAATTAAATTTGAATTTCTCTCACCCACTTCCCACCTACTTTTGTAGGGATGAATCTCATCCATTTGATAGATTCATTTGGGGCTAGGGATTCAACAAACCCTAAGCATGCTTATGAAAAGTTCTTTTCTCTTTTGTTTTGGCTTATTGTTTCTCTTTTTGTTTTGCAGATTTGAGGAGGAGGTGGAAGCCATGAGAGGAAATCTCAAGCTCATGGAAGGATGCACATTCTTCCTTTAATTTTTAGTTGTATTTACAACCTTTTCTAAGGTTGCAATGAATTTAATTATTTTGTTTATCTCATTATTTTAGCATTTTCCCAAATGGGCATATGGGTATTTATCCTATTTTAGTGAAATGGAAGGGAGAACATATATATTTCAAATTTTTAGGTACACACACACACACACACACTGTGTGTGTGTGTGTGTGTGTGTGTGTGTGTGTGTGTGTGTGTGTGTGTGTGTGTGTGTGTGTGTGTGTGTGTAAGAGTATTTATAAGTATTTTTATTCACATTATTTATTAAACCCGAAATAAAAAAATCCAGGTATATATGTTCATATTTGAGAAAATGGATCGGCCCGCATATAAGTACAGAAACCTGCGGCCATACATAAAAATCACAGTCCAAAGTGTAATGGTGGATACCCCTTATGGGGTTTATATGTATTAAAAACTATTGGGGGTGGGGTCGGTGACCTCCCCCCCTCGAGCCCCCACCATTTCTTTTTTAAATATATGCACATCTTCTGCGACCCTTTGGGGATACACTCAACAATATAAAATTGTATTTTTAAAAAATCTTTTATTTTATTTAATATTATAAAATTTAATACATTTTTTTCATTTTTAATATATATATATATAGTCGTTAATATTTTAATATTACTATTATTATTAATTATAGTAATAATATCAAAATGTTAATAAAGTTAGCAATTGTATATATATATATTTAATTTAGAATGCCTTTTATAATTTGAAAACTTTTTATAAGATGTTTATTATCAATACAAGTTCCTCTTGTTGTTACATTAATTAACATTGGGTTTATATGTAAATTTATAATAACTTAATAATGAATTTACATACTCCAATAAGGCTATGGTCTAAGTGGTAATCAAACAATTTCTTTACTCCACTAGATTTAGGAATCAATCTATTTTATTGACCAAGTAAATGACAAATAAAATTTAAGTTCTTTCCATCTACACATATGAAGTTTGACTCTCTTTCAACCAATACAAGAAAATGAAAAATATAGTTTATCTTGTCATCATATGCCTTTCAAATAATACAATATGAATTAATATTTCTTTCCTTTACAACATACAAGTTTCAAACATTCCCACAATAAACTTTCAACAAAATTTTCCAATAGTTTTGAAATAAGAACAACACACCTAAAGAAGAACAATGAACCAACTAAAATGAGAACAAAGTTGTTTTCTCTTCAATCACATTTCAATAAACTTGATTAAATTTAACAATCTATAGTCTTACTTTCCAACAAGTAATGGAAGGATTTTCAACTTGTGCCTTCATTTACAATATCAACCAAGATTACATTTTGATAATATAACAACTAAAACTTCTCTTTAAACAAATACAAGTATACAAGCCCTCCATACAAAATGGAGATAACATGGTAAATATTTACAAGAGATTCCATTATTCTTTTTCTCCAAATGCACAAGAATCCTTCATCATCTAAACTCCACCTTCTTCCAAGATCAACACACAACCAAAAATGGGGGGGGTGGGGAGGGGGGGAGTAGGCAACACTCTCCACCCAACCATTACTCCAATGAGGAAGTGAAGCCTACTTCCTCATTGGCCCCCAAGCCCCAACAATGAGACAATAAGGAATATGTGACAACCATGGAAACAAAATACAAGGCTTCCACATTTACTACCAAGCAACATTCATACAAGAAAATAACCACAAAACACTCATTTTTAAACACAACTTCCCAAAAACAATGGCTCTAAAACAAGCCAAGTAGAGAAAGGAATATGGGGATACCCTTGTGCCTCCCAAGGGTTTGGATGCCCACCTCAAAACCTTCCAAAACACAATCAACCCCAAAATCTCTTATGCCTCCCTACAACTACAAATATATCTCTTATGTCTCCCTCAATCTTATGCCTCCCTCTCTCTTATGGCTCCCACAATGAACAAAATAACAAAATGAGAACAAGGTGGGGAATCCAACCCACTCCCTCCTAAACACCCAAAAGAAGCTCTTATGCCTCCCAACATATTTCATCCCCATTTCACTATCTCATACACACCCTAAATCCATTTCACTACCCAACAACATCAAGCAAGAAAACACATTCATTCAACACATAAGCATACAAGAAAAGAGAAGAAACCAAGGGTGTAAGACCCTACCTTGCCATAGCAAGAATCCAATTTAAAAGCAATTCCCAAAATCCTCCAAGCTCAAGCAATTCCAAGAAATCTTCAACTCCAACAATAACTCCAAAAGGAAAGCATTCCAAAATGAGAGAGCCAAAACCAAGCAAGTAACCCCAAAACTTCACAAAAATTCCAATAAATAGAAAAGAGGAAGAGGAAGATGATGTGGATCCATGTAGGATGTCACATCATTTCTTCTCCATCCCACATCACCAAATTCAAACCCATAACCCAAAGGATAATAAATTAGTGGTTGGGGAAAAGACCACCCTCTTACACACTCAACCCAACCCACACCCCTTAAGGACACAATTAATTACCCATGTAAGAAAAGTTCACTTGATTGCCCTTTTCCTTCATAAAAACACAAAATAGGACCTAAAATAAGTCCCTCACTCATAAGATAGGTGGGTGGGTAACTTTAATGGTGTGGGACAAGCTTAGATTGTCCCACAAGTCTCCAAAATAGCCTAGGAGGTAAAATCCAACCCCCTCCCCCATTTTTTTTCACATCCTACTTAGCACTAGATAAACACTTTTAAATTAACTTAAGAGGGGTCCAAAACGTAATTATTAAAAGTGATTCCACATGCACATAAAAATAAATAACTCACAATTAAATAAAAATCAACAAGACAAAAGTAAAAACATTCCCAAGGTCACTTTTGAGGTCACCCCCAATGCGGGCTTCCTAAATAACTACTACAACAACAACAACATATGAAACATGTGTTGCCATGGTGACTTGTTGCCAATACTCCATATTCTCTCATTGTTGGTCTCCTATCCCCCTTTGGTTTATTGTGTTGCTAAAACACCTGCAAAAGTCAAGACAATACCTTTTTGGCCTCATGGCCATATTAACAACATCGAAATAATAAAATACATGCATATACATATCATCAATTATCACAATTTAAATAAAGACAAGTAATTCGCCATTGTTCACAATAACAATTATTTCAATTTCATTACTACATCAACTAGTAATAAGATCACGACATCAATTACATCATCAAGCATCATATAATTAGCAAATTAAATGCATTAGTCCAATATAATCTCAAAATCAACAATTCGATATATCCAAATATGCATATAATCCATCCTGTAATCATGTCATAATTCTAACATCCATATTGTCTATAAATTAACCTATCAAAATAACAATGTCCATCTATCAATATCTAAACTTGTGATAGAAAAGTCCATAACTCTCATCTATTCTAAGCAACATCATAGTCATATAAATGTCAAAGATGAGTGGGCACTACATTCTCTAAAATATGATTCACCCACTCCATCTGACCATCTGTCTCTAGATGATAGGTTGTGCTAAAGTTTTTACTCGTCCCAAAGGGTGCCGCATGGTAGTCCGGAAGTTTGATGTGTACAAGGGATCGTTGTTGTAGATGATCTTCCACACAATCCGTGTAGTCTAAAAATATCATCTAGGTACACTCTCGCTACTGCACTACCTATATGGGTGGTCTTCACTTTGGTGAAAAATTAGAAAATTTAGTCACTCTATCCACTGTGACCATGATGGCATCGTGGTGGTATCTCGACGTCGAAAGCCCTACTATGAAATCCATGGAAATGGTGTTCCATTTCCACTTCGGGATAACATGTGAGTAAATAAGGCCATCTAGATGTTGATTCTCAGCCTTCACCCTCTAACACTGTAAAATGTGCAACACGAACTGAGCTACATCTCTCCGAAGGCCTCTCCAATGGTATAGTTGTCTCGAGGTGGCATGTATCTTCTTCACCCCTGGATGGGCTGACTAAGGTACATGATGAGACTCTACCAAGATATCCTGTTTAAAACCTCCATCTGAATACAGTGCAAAACAATCAAACTTCCCCTCAAGGGGTCTTTGAGACTCAATATCGATCTAGCATGCAAGGTAGAAATGTCATGAGGAAGCTGGTACAAAATCCTTCTCCGTAAATTTGTACCCACTAAAGTAATCAAAACCAAGTTTCTCCATCTACTCGAACATTAGCAATAACATTCTCCTTCCACTTTGCACATGCTCTATCTCAATTTCATAATCAAATAACAACTCCATCCAATGCCCCTGATGAGCATTGATATTGGGTTGCGTGAAGAGGTGACGTAAGCTCAAATGGTCTTTCCGAAAATAAATCTCTGCCAAGAAGGAAATGTCTCCATTGAACCAAATAATGCACAACTACTACAAGCTCAAGGTCATGAGTCAGATAATTGAGCTCATGATCTTTGATTTTCGAGACTCAAAGGCAACCACATGGCCCTCTTGCATCAAAACACCACCTAGTCCTGCCAAAGAAGCATCTGTACAAATGAAAAACTCTCCACATGGATCTGGTGATGCAAGAATTGGTGCTGGCGTAAGGCATCCCTTCAATGTACCAAAAGTCTGATCACATCCATTGGACCAAACATACTTCTTCCCTTTCCGCTAAAGGGAAGTGATGGGTGTGCAATTATGTAGTAACCTACCAACCCCATGAAACTATGCACCTTGGTCACACTAGTTGGAATGGGTCAATCCATAATAGCTAGAATCTTGGAAGGATAGCTGGTGATACCTTCCCTAGAAATGATGTGACCCAAGTACTACACATGTGACTGAAAGAATGTACCCTTCTCTAGGTTCCCATAAATATGGTGCTCATGAAGACACTACAGAACCTATCGAAGGTGCTCCTCGTGCTCCTCATGCGTACATGAGTAAATCAAAATGTCATCAAAAATCCTCATGCGTACATGAGTAAATCAAAATGTCATCAAAAAATATGAGCATCAAGCGATCTAAAAATTTCCAAAATACCCCATTCATCAAACTCATGAATACTGTAGGGGAATTTGTCAAACCAAAAGGCACTACTGTGACCTCGTAGTGGCCATATCTCATATGAAAAACTATCGCATGAATATCTACCTCTGTAATCCTCAACTAATGGTATCCATACTTTAGATCTATCCTGAAAAATATTGTGGCAACTTTCATCTAGTCAAATAAACCATCAATACGTGGAAGGGGGTAACAATTCTTAATCATTACTTTGCTCAATTGTGACAATAATCAATACACAATCACAAAGCTCCATCATTATTCTTTACAAAATCACTAGTGCACTGTTATCTCTCGAAAGTGCACCATGTAGAGAGATGGCTGCAGGTTTTCTAAGCTTGCAAAAATTGATCTCTCTCTTTCATAGATACAATGGAAACACCTCAGGTCTATGGGTATACCTATTTTGAGGTGAGTCTCCGAGATTAAAAGGCTAGTTCCTTATTGGTGTATCCTAAACTGATTTCTGGGAGTTTGAGAGTAAAAGATAACTGAAAAATAATTAAAACTTAAGGTGATACACCAAATTTGTATGAGGGCTTCACTGAGTATATGCACAACTGATTTGGGAAGGATTCTTGATGCATGAACCAATAGTTTTTCTGCAGAATATCTAAGGGCAACACACTTGATTGTACTGAGGGAGAATCACAACAGTACTAATAAGTTAACATGCACATTAAAATTAAGCAGTAAGAGACCTGAATTTGCAGCGGAGTAAGGTGATTGATCGGGAATTCGCATTCACAAGACTAATTGGGAACATACAAAGAATGCAAAATAATTTGGAAAGGTAGAAAATACTTCACAGTCAGAGGGAAAAACTGACAAAAATTGCTTCAGTACTCATATATCCAAAAGTCCTCCAAAAGCCCTTTGCTTTGCAAAGGCACACAATATATAGCAAAATAAATTTTCCCACCCTTCCTAAAAATAGACTAAGGTTGTACTCGCCCATGCATCCTAATTTTATCCTTTATTTAATAATAAATAAAGGGATAAAATAATACAAACTAATATAAGAGGCATTAATAGCCTTTAATTACAACTCAGTCAACTGAAGTTGACTATTATATTTTTAATAAAGATGGATGAATAATTTTGCTAAAAATAAAATTGCTTGCTAGGCAAGTCTCTCTTCATGGCATGCAACTCTGTCTCTTCTCTGTTCTGTCTTCTTATGAAGCATGCAAAAAAATTAATTCCCTGCATGTGAGTAAATAATTCAAATATTTGTAAAATTTGCAAGATGAACATCCAATGTAGGGGACCACCTGCCATGTGTACATATTCTGATGTTGACATCTTTTGGCTTCAAAAGGTCACAAGGTTGACATTCTGCAAATCAATTCTAACTCCTTGAAGTGGGGACCACCTTTACTTTACCAGGTTTGGCCACCTTTGTGGACTTTTAGCAAATTTTTCATGGTTTTAGATACATCCGGGAACTTTGTAATAGTTACCACCATACTCGGCCACCTTTGATTATTTACCATGACCATATTACATAGTCGGCTTTGCACGTTTAAATGGTATATAGTTTGATATCTCACCTTTTCGGTGATCTTTGTGGCATAATTTGGTCGGCTTTGTTTGTTTTGGATGGACTATAGTTTTAGACTTTGAAAGTCATGGCAATGATTATTTGTTTGGTGACATGGGCTGACCCCTTCCCCACGGTGACTCACCCCTCATACGCTTTGTCGGTGGAAATTTGACCTAGGCCGAGTTTGCTTTGATGTTTGGAATGCAACCTGCATCGTTGATCTCTAACCTATGGTTAGGGTTTGTAACTCTGTAATTAATGTGGTCGGTGAGGAACTAACCGTGGTAATTTGTTTCGAGTTCTGAGCATGATCCTCGGCCATTTGATCTTTGTACTTGTTGAATAATGATCATTGATTACTAACTCTAGTTGAGTTAGGTTGAACTCAGCTGAGGTGAATGAGTTAAAATGCTCGAACCCTTTCATTTTGATCATTTTTTGGCTTGCTCGTAGAGAGCGGTGAAGCCCTGGAAAATTTTTCTTGGATGCCATTTGTTCTTTCTAAAGCTCGGCCTTTTCTACTTCTTTCGGCCTTTTGAGCTCTATTGCATTTGCTTTCTTGTTCTGCTCTATTCGAGCTCTCCAAGAGAGGTGATTTTGGATGCTACTACCATTGTTGAAGTGTCTTGGAGCTCAGATTTTCTTTGTTATTTCTTTCTGAAGACCACCATATGCTTTGATCCTCAGAAGCTCAAAGTTATACCTTCTCTCTTGGCCATCATCGCTGAGCTTTGTAGGCTCAGGTTTTTTTATTCTTTCGGCCTTCTGAGCTCCCTGTGGTCATTCTGAGACTCAATTTTCTCCTTTTTGAGCTTGGATTCTCTATGGAAAAGAATCTTTGTGTTCTTCTTGTTTGCAAACATTGAGAAGTTGAAGCTTCATTACTTGGTCCCTGTGTGATGAGCATCACTATTTTGATGAGGGAATGGTAAGTTTTCCATTCTCTGAGCTTTTAACTGCATCATTTTATAATCTTGATTTCAAAATACTGATATTTTGCTCATTCTTCACATATTTTCTCATTCTTAAAATTATAGATCTTTGTATTTTGAGTTCTGGGTGTAGCAAGTTACACAGTTTATTTCTGACATTTTGATTCAAAACTGATCTACTGATACTCATTCATGAGTTATTCGATTATTGACTTGTTGACCCAGCTCTACACTCTTCTCTGATATTTATTTCTGTAGAGACTTTGTATTCACTTCATTTTCCTATGGTGAAAAGTAGTTTCTTCATTTTGAATACTCATCTCCACTCCTTCTCTGTATCTGTTTCAATTGTTATTTCATCTACATTTGCTAAGAGTATATGGAAGTAATAGTTATGCTTTCTCTATTTACCCAAAGCTACCCATTTGAGTTGTGCTCTAAGTATTATTTCAAGCTTTGTCTAGCTGGTACTTTGTTTCTTTTTCTCTCTTCCTTGCATTTCATGTGACCTTTGGAGATTTCGAGCTTGAAACTCATTTCGTGACTCATTGTATGATTTACAACTTTTGAGGGTTTGAAAATTTTCAATTCAATCAGTGAGTTCTTGCTATTTCTCTGACTTCTTGATACCCGTTGATGGGTTTTCCTGATTAATGGCCAAGATCTCTACTTGTCTAATTTTGAATCATTTTGCACTCTGTTCCATCCTTCTCTGATTTCATTGATCTGGTTGACACTCTCTTCTATGTTCCAGCTGTGTTGGTTCATTGGAATTTTCTTTCAAGTAGAGCAGTAACTTTTATAACACATTTGCAAAATCATCAATACAAGTTTCTAAAACTCTACTTACTTATCCATAGTACTTTGAAACCTTGCAGTCCTGAATATACTTGATCCTTTTTGATGAATCATTGTCATTTGATGATTTGAAGATGTCATTTCTTTATTCACCGTTCCTGTATCCACTTTTAATGGCATCATGAGATAGCTCCTTTGTTCACTGTAATGGCTTCTGCTCATGTTGTAGATGAGTACTACCTTGCTTGAATGAATGTACTTCATTGACATTGTAGTATTTTTGTGCTCTCATATTTGCTTCATTTTGAAAACTGTAACTTAGAATAGCTGAAATTTGTAAGATTATCTTGGAATTTCAATTCTCTTCAGCTATTTAAGCTATAAAGAATGCTCCAAGTACTTCAATCTGATGAATGAAAATACAATCCATTTCTTTTCTACATTATATACTGTATTTCCTTTCATTACAGCTCTGATATGTATGCTAAAAAAATCTGAAATGCTGATTTTATAAGGCGAAGCCCTAGCAAAAAAATTTAGAATCTTTTCTTTAATGCATTTTCAGAAATAGTAGTTATATGTTCTGATCCAAAATACAGAAAGTAACACTTTTCTTGCTGAACTGATATAGCAATTGGAAACTGAAAACATGTTAGTTGTTTATCTTGATCATGTAATGTTTTTCTGCTTCCTGTATCACTTATTTGATTTGCATTTTCTTTTAAAGCATGTAGTAATTGAAAACAACATGAAGAAAAGTTGTAAATGTCCATTTTTCATGGCGAACCCTGTCAAAATTTTCCTGCAGTCTTCTCTCTCTCATCCTGTTTCAGCTGTTTTCCCTTTTGCTATCTAGCTTCAACTTCTTGGAAACTGATTCTTCCTCTTCTGCTGCAAACTGAAAAATGCATTTATATCTTCCATTCTCTTTTCTGTACTGTAACTTCTTCTATTTGATGGATAGTTGCTGAACTTTGAGCTACACTCTTCTCTCTTTTCTGTATGTACTTATGACTTGTTTATTTTCTTCTTTGGCTGCAACCTGTACCTACACACTTAAGAAAATAGTTAGAAAATATTTAGGCTTTTGGCCTCTCTTGTGTCCATGTTTTCTTTTCTTTTCTCTTTCTTCTTTCTGAGTGAATAAAGTGTGCATGCGGTTTGTTCTTCAAGTAGAATACATCTGCTATTAGGAGAAGATTCATATGCACGAAGTAGGATAGTGTAGGAATATGAATTGATCCTTGAGCTCATAACTGACAGTTAATTCTTTTCTTTTTTTTAGGTACAATGGCTACTACAATGGAGATGAAGGAGAAACAAAAGATGGAGATGAAGATGCTTCAAACGAAGAACAAAAACACCAAGGAAATGATGGGTTCACTCATACTCATTTGATTTCTCTTTCATGCATGTGTACCTTTCTTTTCAGTAGTTGTACTTTACTTTTTAGTTACATCCCATGACTTGTGTGGGAAACATTTGACTCTACTTGTGAATAAAACATTGAATTCTGAAAATGAGTTATGTATTTCCTTCTACATTCTAGCTTTCTGTATGGATTGTATAATGAAATAAACAACTCAGTAACATATTTGAATGTCTTAATCATAAAGGAAAGAACATTGAATTGAACTTGTAATATTCAAAGTAATGAACTCGATTTTGTGCAATCTACACTTATGTTTGATGTTCCAAAATTTACACTTCACCTACTCTCTAATTGGATGTCCTCATCAAGATGACATAAATGTCCTTCGAGGCTTGTGTTCTTTTTCTTAAAATTATAGACTATGTGATCTATTACGTTTTGTAACAGCACACATAGTTGTGGATTTCATGTAATCTTTTAAATAAATCAGTAAGTAACGACATAATCTGATATGATCTCCCCTAGCTTAGGTATACTTCACCAATGCTATCCATCATAATAAAGTTTTGAGTTGCCCATTTTTACATAAGTGCAAAAATTGTCAACATTTCTAGTGATCCTGTGAGGAAAGCTGCCTACTAGCTTATATACCAGTGTCTTGCTCTTGTCCATTGGGCATGGAGTCCAAACATGTAACAACAATTTTCCTTTTAGAAAAGTCCAACCTTTCCAAAATGAAACTAAAATTGGGAAAGGATCTGGTAAACCATATCATGTGCACGAATGTACTTATTGAATTGAAAAAGATGCAACGTGCAAAAACTACACTTATTAAAGGGAAATCCTACTCTAACAATCACTGTAAGATATTCAATAACAGTGTTTGAGAAACATACCATTCACAGGAATGGGAATTTCCTCTCCATTCAACTTCGAAAGCTGAAAAGCATTGTGTTCCTTGCTAGCTGAAATCATGTAAGGACCACTCTAGAGTGTATCAAACTTTGAGTGTCTTCCTAGCTTTGCACGATCAACATCCCATTTTAACACAATATCTCCTTCATTGAAGACTCTGAATTTGGCTTTCTTGTCAAAAGTCCTCTTGATTTGTTTTTGATTATTTTCCATATTTAAATGAGCTTGATCTTTTAGCTCTTGTAATTCAATTAACTCCGCATAATGAACTGCAATGGTTCAATCTCAAGTAGCTCCATTTGATGCAAAGAAATCTAATGCATGTAACTCAATTGAAATAGGAATTGTTATCCAAAATTCACCCCTCAAGGTAATTTTGATAACATGCATCAAATTATTTAGTCCTGAGCAAGTAGATTGATTCAAGGCCCGAAATCATGTTTTTGGGGCCCCTCGGCTTCTCTCTAACTCTCCCATCCAAGAAGAAATCCCAATGAGTTGAGAAAATGGAAAAATGCAAAAAATAAGGTTGCAGGATTGTTTTAAAACATTTCGGGTCTAAAGGGTTTAGGTCGTACTGAGGTTTGTTGAACCAAGCTTGGGGCCGAAAAAACAAAGAAAATCAGCTAAGTCAGACATTTTTGTCCCAGGCGGTCCGCGGGACAGTTGGGACGTCGGGACGCGAGGGACGTGAAAAGCCGAAATGGCGAAAGCAAGGAAAATCGTCAAGTTTTTGTTTCACGCGGTTTGGGATAGCCAAGACAAAAGTACGCATTCGGCGCGAATCGGCTGATTTGCCACAAGATGGTCCATTTCGGGCAATTGGAGATATTTTAGTCCAGACAGCCCGGGATAAAAAGACGCGCGGGACGCGTGGGGACGAAAAGGTGAAAAGGCCGCAAAAGGGACAAGGAAGCCCAAATCGGCTGATGCGGGAGATATTCATCCGGGACAGCTGGGAAAAAAGTACGCGCGGGATGCGAAAAGCCGAAACGGCCGAAGGCAAAGAAGAAAAGTCAACGTTTGACCCATGAAACTTCAAACGGCCATAACTTTTGACTCCGAGCTCCGATTTTCACAAAATTGGACTTTCTGGAACGACCACGACGTCCTCTATGCCACAAAAATATATTTCTTATTTTTAACAAGGGTAGATATATTTAAATAAAATAAATATATTCGGCTCCAGTCAGTTAATGCTCATTCCCGTCAAATGACAAAAAACGCCTGCCAGACCCAAAATAGCTGCCCGCACTCAGAAGGCCATAACTTTTGCATTTCTCAACGAAATCACACAAAATTGGTACCGTTGGAATCGTGGCTCCGATCCCAACACACATCAATTGAGAAATTCCATATTTTATGAGATATTGGTGGGGATTTTTCACAAAACGTGGACGGGTTCATAACAATGTTTTATTTGGTGGTTGGGAGTGCAATTAAGAGACATGGTCATCATTCTTTCTCTCATTGCAGCACACAGGACAAGTATGGGAGCCTTTTGCAAGTAATATATAATCATTTTACTCCATTTAATGCCTCTTACAAGTGGTTGAAGGACAGATTTCGGGATTTCTATTTTTCCCTTCTCTTTCTCTTCTCATTTTTCTATAAATTGGAGTGTTGGGCTCATTGTAAGGAGGTAGTTTTTTGTAGCAGAGCTCTACCAAAATTGCTTTGTGAAGCTGATGTGTTACAGGCCCTTGTTGTGGAATCCTTTCATGGTGATCCAGGCCCTTATCTTGTAATAGATTGAACTGTGCATATCATGAAGCAATAAAATATAAGTTTGTGGATATATCTTCCCCTGCTGTGTTTTCTTGCATTCTTCTTGCCCCTTCAACCTTGATTACAAGAATATTGTGTCTATTATTATGTTCATGCAGGGATCCATTATCATTGTGTATGTTTGAAATATTGTTGTGAATGTGTTTTGCTAGATTATGGAGAACTAGCATCACCTCTTCTAGTGTGCACTTTTATGTATTTCACGCATTTGAAGACTACTCTCACACCCTCCTTTTCTGGTGTATCACCGCTTTAGTGTAGGATTTCATTTTATGCATTCTCTCTCCTTGTTCCCTTGGAAATTTAGATTAGAATAGCTAGTTTCCCTGCATTAGAGTAGATTGTGGCGGTGTAGTTTAGGAGCAAGAACTAGCTTTCTCTCGGAGGTTTATCTCAAGTAACAAGTCCCACAACTTGAAGATAGTACCCATGTTATCCAATCACACCGTGAGTTCAAGTATATGCACTTGTATAAACATAAGGAATTTGTGATTTGGTGATAACAGAATTCTCACTTCTTTTCCATGCACAAGTTTGTACGGTGAATTACCAACTAATCTTTTAGGAGTCACCTGTTGTGTTAGCCCAAAGTCTTTGAATTCAACATCAAATGCCAAGCTCTTTGATTATCCTTGAGTGTTCTTCTAATTTTTCTTAATAAATTCTTGTTAGTACTCTTAGCTACACCATTACCTTGTGGGTAATAATTAGATGAAGAAATTAAATAGATTCCATGGTTGATAGCCCAATCTGTTATCTATACACCAAGGAATGCTAAAGCATTATCTGATATGATAGTTGCTGGAACACCAAATCTACAAAATATACCTTCATAAAAGGATAGCATTGAAGTTTTGTTAGCATCTTTCAAGGCTATTACTTCAATCCATCATGTAAAATAATCTGTAGCAGTTAAGATCCACTTATATCCTTGTGAAGAAGGCAGGTTTATCATGCCAATAAAGTCGAGACTCCACTGCATAAAAGGTTGATCAGCTAAAATAGGTTGTAAAGGCAGCGAAGCTAAATGTTCTTTTCTAACAAAGAAAGCGCGGTTTTTACACTTTCTAATCCATTCAAAATAGTCTTTGAATATGCTAGGCCAATAGTAACCTGCTTTCATGATTTTTAAAGTTGTAGTACGTGCTGAGAAGTGACCTCCTGCAGGTCCTTCATGGAATTCTAATAATATTTTCAGAATTTTATCATAGTCAACACATCGCAGTAAGATTCCATTTATATCCCTTTTGAACAACACACTATCAATGAAAAGATAATCAATTGTTTGTAATCTGAAATATCTTCTTTTATTATTATCCATACCTTCCGAGATAGGTGCCATCCATGTAAGTAGTTAGCCAAATCAATCATCCACCTTGACTCTTGGATCTCTTGAGTAAGTTCAGGTTGCTGATTTTCTAGTTGGACCATGATATTTGATTGTTGATACGCAATTTCAGCATGTTGTTCTGAATCTTCAGATTTCACAGCTTGTTGTTTTTCCATATCAGTAATTAGATGCTCACATAGACCTTTACCTCGAACTATCTTAGCAACCCAAATATCAACATCATATTCCATAACCTTTGTTATCCAGCCTGCTCTTTTCTCATTTAACTCCTTATTTAGTAAGAATGCTTTCACACTTGGATGAGAAACAAGAATGTGGATTTTATTGTTCGAAAGCATATACTTGAAATTCTTTAGTCCTCGACTACCGAATGTATCTATTTTTCAAGAAATGTGTACCTTGTTTCATAATCATGCAAACTCTGTCCGAAGAAAGCAATTGGCTACTCAATATTCTCATCATTAACCTGAGTTAAAATAGTTGAGATTGTTTCAGCTCCTGCAAGTGCATACATTGTAAAATCTTTATCAAAATTTGGATTTGCAAGAGTAGGATCCTAAGAGATAGTTGTTTTGATTGCTTCAAAACCTTCTCTCCCTTCGCTGGTCCAAGAGAACATTTTCTCTTTCTTTAACATAGTTGTTAATGGTTTGACCAATGCTACAAAATCTAGAACAAATCTTCTAACAAAGTTGATTTTCCAAAAAACTCTGTAATGCCTTCTTATGATGAGGCAATGATAGCTGTGATATAGCTTCGATTATGAAAGGGTCAATTGCTAAACCTTTCTTAGAAACAATATGACCAAGTAATTTACCTTGATGTACTGAAAAGATAGACTTCAGTGGGTTCAAGGATATTCCAAATTACCTGCACAACTGAAACGTCTGCCTTAAATGCATCAAGTGTTCTTCTAGATTTTTTGAGAACATGGTAATATCATCCAAATAAATAAGAATACATTTATTTAACAAGCTCTAGAAAGCCATGTCCATTGCACGTTGAAACGTTACACCAAGCATTTGAAAGACCAAAAGGCATTCTTTTGTAAGCATAGGTACCCCACTTGGTGGTAAAAGTTGTTTTGTATCTATCTTCTTCTCGAACTAAAATCTGATTATAGCCACTGTAACCATCGAGAAGAGATAGTCTATCTGAACCTGAGACTGTTCTCAAAATATGATCCATATTCGGGAGTGGGTAATGATATTTTAATGAAGCTTTATTAAGATCTCTGAAATCTACACATATTCTAATTTCACCATTCTTCTTCCTAATAGGAACAAGATTGGCTACCCAACTTGAATGCTTAATTGGAAAGATAATACCTGATTCAATCAATTTAGATAATTCTTTCCTCATCAGAGGTTCTATTTTTAGATTTATAGGCCTCTGTTTCTGTCTAACAAGTTTAGCATTTGGATGTAACTCGATTGTATGTTATGCTAGACTAGGATCAAATCCTTTCAGATCTTGGTATTTCCAAGAAAAAACATCCTTAAACTCTTTACAAAGATTAATAAATGACTGCTTTTTGGTTAAGGAACATACCTTTCCAAGAAATAGCTTTTTCCCTTCATCAACCAAGATCTCTTCATAATTATCAGAGGGGATTGACATTTTAGTTTTCACCTTTCTTAACTGATCGTCAGTGCTGAAGATGTCTTCCAATGTGACCAGACCTCGAGGCAGTTTATTTGTCTTTAACTGAACAATCTGATCACCATATAAATTTTGTAACTTATCATGATTAACTGTAGAAAAATCACCTTCTTGCTGCAAAAACCTACAAATTTGATCGTCACTTTCAAAAACTTGCCAATTTGATTCGTTATCAGGTATAGAAGGCCTGACAATTAGCTTAATATGAGGTTGAATTTTGTTGTTTTCCATCTATTCCAACACTTCGAAACTAGCACAGAATCGCTACAAGTCTATCTGCATATTTTTTCAGCTCTAGGAATAGACTGAATATTAATAGAGTCAAAATCTTCTATTAAGTCGAAACTCTATGTCTATAAGACTTCATTAGTGGATTCTTACAAACATTGAAGTTTTTATTTTATTGATACCTAACTCAGAATCAAAAATTTGTAGCATGCTAATACCTCTCTTTCTAGCCCAAAGCAAGCCACGAATTAATGCTTTATATTCAACTACGTTGCAAGTACATGAAAATTGGAGACTTAAAGTTGAGAAATACCTTTCGTTTGTGGGGGATGTGAGCATCAAAACTGCTCCCTATATTTTTTTGTTCTTAGCTCCATCAAAATGAAGCTTCCAAATCCCTTCTGCTGAATTTTCTATTTTGGACAAGCAAGGGAAGTGGTGTATTTTTTCATGCATACAATACACACCAAAAAGATGTTCTTCAACTTCTTTGAAAGGATCATGGGCATGTTCTTCAACTGTGTTTTTCATCCATAAACATGTTAGAAACACCATCTAATTATGAAACTTGAGCTACATCATCAAAATCATATTGCTCTAAAGCTAAGTAATTATCTAGTGCATTTGGAGAATGAGGCTCAATATGGAATCTAGCCAATGGTTCTGAATTGATAGTAACCTTAGTTCCATAATATGTAGTAAAAAATAAGGACCAATCCGAAGAGAGATAACCTCATATTTTCACTATGAAATCTCTAGATAAGCACAAGGAAAAATATGGAGGTAGGTCCACAACAGTAGCATCTTGCAGAATAGAAACATTTGGGCAAGCATGTAACGCCACTTCTAAATTTTTTATTATACCAACCATATTAGTTACAGTTCCATCAAGCTGTAAGACACTCCTTTCTGTAGGCTCATATTGCAACCCTAGTTTTTCTGCAATTACTTTTGGCATAATTGTGCTACTTGCACCACTATCCACCATGCAATTATGAACTAGATTTTCACCAAAAATAAGAGATAAATAAAATGGTGGTGGTTTCTTGATGTCATGAGCATTCAGAATTTTCTGAACCATCCACTTAACTTCTTTAATACGGTCTTGTTCAAACGTTCCAAGGACCATGTCTATCTTCTGAACTTCCTTTTGTCTGTGTATTTGAAGAAATCTCTGACTTAGCTAGTTCATGAGAAAGTAAATCTTGTTGTCCGGGAATACTTAGAGCATCCCACGTTAAAATGGTAACATTATGCTTTTTCATTACATCAACAATATTAAAAGAAGCAACTATCTTAGAAACAAAATCAACCTGTCTTAGAGTAGGATTTAGTAAAAACTGATTCTACTTCATTGCCTTTGATATCCGAGGTATAAACAGTCTCCTTGGGTCAATTGTTGTAGCTGTCTTTGATGAGCTTTATCAACTGGGACACTTGCTGATTTTTGAGGAACAACAGGGTTGTTAGTTGAATTTGGAGCTAAAGATGTTGTCTTGTCAGTGATAGTAGGCAGAATAGGCCTACTTTGCTGCTTCTGATTTTCAGCAACCCTCCATTGAGCCCTAGTAGTGACTGCAATGAAATCCTCCTCATTAAAATTGACTAAATTTTATTCAGGTGCTTTCGAACATGAGTTTCTTGCTACCCACCCTCCATTTGAGGCATAAATTTTTTTTCAGATTGAGGTTGTGCAACAAGATTTGATTGAGGAAAAGCATTTGGGAAATTGCAATTGAATGAGGTTGATTACAAGTTTGACACCACTTGTTATGTAACCATATTAACTGGGACTAAAGTGTTAGATGAACTAGGAGCCTTTGTTTCAAACTACTATTTCTGGTAAGGCTGCCTATAATTTTGATTCAGTTGATAGGGATATCTATTTTATTGATTTTGTTGGTAGGGCTGATAAGGAGCCTGGTAGGGTCTGCTAGGTAATGTAATTTTGTTCTCAATCGAAGTCAATTTATTTCCCATAGTCTGCAAATCTTTGAATACATCATCTGATGGAGCTACAACAGTGGGCTCTATGATTGTAATAGGCTGAGGAATAGGTGCTAAATCTTCCAAAAAGGCATTGATGGCCTTGGCGCCAATTTTCCATCTTGAATAAGGCTATTTTCAGCTCGGATAGCAATATCATAAGCTATTGGGAGTGTCTCTCCACCAATTGACTGAATCATAGTTGAGATATCATTATTTAATGCTCTAATATGGTAAAATCACAATAAAATGTCCCACTTTTTGGTATGGTTTGTACCTTAGTAAACATGAATTTTCAGTTTAATTGATTTTCTAAAGTTAATAGCCACAAAACCGTACACATTCATGAAATTCTACAAACTAAAGAAATGTTTTTTTAGAGTGTAGAATACATTTATATTTTTTAAAAAAAATTGGTAAAAATATAGTATTTTCTTAATTTTATTCATATGTTGTTTCTTATGTTATTAAAGAGGAATGACTGTCCCCCGGTGGTTTTTTAAAATGAAAACTTATCTTTTCACTATGAAATTTTAGATATATGTTCAAGATTATAATTTTGACGTGCTGTCAAAATTTCATATTTTTTTGACTTATATTTTTTTTTAATTAATTATTTAGTAACTATATTTTAAAATAAATGGCGTCCATATTTCAATGCCAATAACTTTTAATATTTATATTGAAATTAAATTTTCTTTTCACAGGAAAGAAGAAGAATTCAAAAAATACTAAATATATTTTTTCAAATTTTTTGATATATTATACTATTTTTCAAATTTGGTTGATTGTGTACTATTGATTGTCCTAAAATATCGTATGTTAGTAAAAATTTAAAAATAAATAGCAAACCAGATTTTTAAAAAATGAAAATTACATTTTTAGAAAGCCAATAAAAATATGAATTTTGTGTCAAAATTTTGTAAGTTAACTATTTCGTTTACCCTGATTACGTGGCACCCGAGTGGCAGATTTTGGCTCACAATTGTCCCCCAAAAGGATTTGGAGCCAAAATGTGCCAATCAGGCGCCACGTCACTGCCACTCACCAGGGTTCGCGCGAGCAGTGTTCACACAAATACGGTTCATGCGAACCCCCTTCGCGCCACCAAAGCACCACCAAAACGTCTCCTTCTAGATTTAATGATTCACAATTGCATCTCCCCTTCTAAATTTAATGTTTTACAAGTTACTTACTTAATATTGTTCACTTTTTATGTTTTAAATTTAATTTTTTACATATTTTTTGTGTTTTAAAGTAAGTGTGTTTTTTTAAATTGTTTTTAACCAAAAATATGTAATATTAAATTAGAAAAGTTGTTTTACATATTAAATATAAATTCTATTAAATTTAGAAAAGTTGTTTTAAAGTTATAGAAAACTAAAATTAAAAATAACCTAATTTCTACTGAGATTTGTATATAAATAGAGTTGCATGCACATATAGTTTTGTATCAAGTTTACTCTTACACATTCAGATCTATCACGATTTATGTGTGCGGGTGAAAATTATTGAAGTGGATGAATCATGGGAAATGTAAAGAATGAGAAACGAAAATATACCGAGGAAGAGAATGCAGAGAAGAATGCTAGAAGATCTGTTCATAGGAGGGCAGAGAGAGAGAGAGAGAGAGAGAGAGAGAGAGAGAGAGAAGACACAAGTGAAAGACAACGCTGCAAAAATTGGTACATATGTATAGAAACCCTTGATAGATCCTAATTTTTGTTTTAGTTCTAAGGTTTAAATATGATCATTTATGTTTTTTAGATTGCGTAAAGGCAAGGGTTTTGATAGGATCCCATGTGTATGTTTATGGACACAGATCATGATGCGCAACATTATGCTGAAGTGATATCAAAAGTTATGGAATTACTTCCCAAAAAGAATGTGAAACACTTGGTGAAGATGGATTTACAAAAATTAAAAGAATTTTCCGAACAAGAACCACTATCACGAAAGAAAACAACAAAAAGTGTAGAGATAGTATATGGTGAATTTGTTAATTTGACTACAGTTGCTAGAGCACATTTGTTGGTTACATTCTTGAATCATGTTGATATGAGGGAAACATTAGAATTGTTAGGTGTTGATTTTGGACAGAAAAATTCAAAACGTGTAGAAGAAGAATTTGTTGGGAATGTTTTTAAAGGAATAAGTTCTTTGGGTACAAAAACTAGGTCTGCTAATAAGAGTATTTCTCGTAGAGCAATATTAACTTCAGTTGTAAGTGAAGATACAACAAAGAATCATCATGTTACCGCCTTTGCCAAGGCATTGGGTTTATCTAGAAAGACGGTTAGCATGTATGCAAAAAGGAGGAAGACATTGGATGACTCTACTATGGAAGGAAATTGGGCACTAATGTGTAGAAATCCACGTTCTGATAAAATAGAGGATAATATTGTGAAGATAGTTTCTGATTTTTGACTGAGAGGGCTCATCCTTCTCTCGAATGTGAGGGATGTTTTAAAACATAGGGTAACTCACAATAACTATGACGAACATATAAAACATTGGCTTGAAATAACTCAACATGAGATGTACATAAAGTTTACAGAAGAAAATCCGGATGTTAAGATTGGACAATGAATGTTTGAAAATTTGAAGCCTTGGTATGTACGAGATGATAAAGTCCTTGACACATGTTTTTGTCGCTATCATGTTGAGTTTGATTATCACTATCAGGTACATAAAAATTTATAGATTCAATGTATATATATTTTGAGGCGTGCTTTCATTTATATCTATATATTTAAAATTTGTTTAAATATCATTTTTTTGAGACATGTGATTTAAAATTAATGTATTTCAAAATCTATGTTTTTTTCAGGTGTATAGAAAGTTACGAGAAGAAATTGCCCCACCTACATATGTCAGTGAATTCATAACTTCAATTATTTGCAACGTATATGATGATCATGTTGATGATCGT